>CM056376.1:127017957-127085457 GCA_029718625.1 Synaphobranchus kaupii
CTGGGTTTTCTCCATGGCAACGACTGTCAGGGGCAAAATTGTAGTATAGTGGTTAGGGGAACTAGGCCTGTAACTGAAAGGTCTGAAAATAAATCCACTGCCATTGTACCGTTGGCAAAGTTACTTTACCTGACTTGCTTTAGTAGATCCAACTGTATAAATTGGATTGTATTTCAAAATTTAAGCTGTGTGGTAAGCATCTGCAAAACAGCACCTGAAAAAACAAACTTATGATCTAATGTCACATGGTCCCCTCTAGCCCTGCCCCCTGGTGGGAGCAGCATTGGGCCCCTGCTGGGTCCTTTGTTCTGGAGTAAACTAGTTTGTTTGCCCCCCCCATGGATCTCGTCCCTTCCCTATGGAGTCACCCCTCGTTAGCAGTACACTGGCATTTCAAAGAGAAAGTAATCCCACTTTCAACTGCTCACAGTAGGAAAATAACAGGCTTTGATACGATCTGCATGGATGTGGCATTTCAGTGCACTTTTTGGGGGGGCCATGCTGACAAAACAGCACATCAAAAGCATCAAGAGAATGCTATAGTAATGATCTCAGCTGGATACGTATACGACTCTAAACAAGCTCACAGACACAAACAGCAAGTGCATTCTGCTCCGCTGTCTGTGCAGACTGCAGACTTTTGGGTCAGTTCCTCTTCAATTTCGTCAGCACAGGAAATGCATTTAAATGCATTTCATTAATTGAAAAAGCCTAATTGAACATTAGGGGTACTTTTAATTAAGTCATTTTTTTTTTACCATTTCCTACACTGACTGAATTAAAATGGATAAAGCCCAACCCTGGTGAGGTCATGAATGCGTTTCATTCTGTAACAGATGCGTACGAGTTACCCCGATGTCTGGCGAGCTCTCCAAGTGTCTGATGTTACCTGCAGTGGATTAGTCTCCCAGGAGGACCTGAAGTCCATCCTCAGCCACTTCCTGTTTCCTATAAGCGACTTCCTGTTCCAGGGTCTGACGAGCCGGTAGGCTGGAGAGAGCGCCTGGAAAGGAGTATACCACCCAATCATGCTCTGTGATGTAACAGTGTTAAGGGTTACACTAGGGCTACTCAATTTATGGCCTACCCATAGGCCATAGTACCATTGGCCCTTCACAGGTATCACAGGAAGCAGAAAAAAAGCTTTATTAAAAGTTTTATTCAGATTAATCAAAAACTACGTCAGGTCTGCATCTGCAGTGTCAGCACACAAATGACAGAATAATAACTAATTATGATTCATAATTTAAGGAAGCATTATGTACTTACACATATACAATACATAATTTTCACACATTTTAATATGTGGAAAAGGTTTGGCTCATGTGCTCAATTAAAAATAAAAGCATCTGGTTCTGTGGGAGATGCAGCTGAGGAAGCTGCCCAGTTCAACACTTCCTACCCTTTCCTGATGCAGGTTTGAATTGAAAGCTGCAGATCCGGGTACCGTGGGGCCCAGTTCATGGCCCAGTTCGAGGATTTGACCCAGGACAAGAGGCAGACGTCACCTGTCAGGTGAAAGCAATGCAGAGAGCACCTGTATGTCAGACAGCAGTGCTCTGCCTGACTTCTGACCTATTAAAACAGAACAGTCTCACCAGTTATTAACTGCAACAAAAATATTTTCAACATTGTGTACACTTCCTGTCAGGCATTCTGTATCGTGGCAGCAGAACAATATAATTCTGTCAGGACAACTCACGTATTTAAATGACATATTCAATGAATGAATGTGCTGCATAATTATTTTAGTTTGGTGGTGAATGGATCTGCTTTAGTACTGCTCCGGAGCACGGGCATCTCCCCCCACTAAACAGGAGATGACCAGAAACCTGTTTACTATACTAAAGCAGATCCAAACGACAGGTGGAAGCTGGGGTTGGTTGAGGGTGACAGCAAATTTCTTTTAACACAAGCCGTAAGCAACAAAGAGCAGCGCATCAGCATTCAAGCAGTACAGAGAGAACTAATTCTTTGCTTAAAAAGGGTCGCTCCATTAGAGGCGTGTGCATGTGATTGGTTGAGTATGTGACGTGTGATTGCTAGCCGACCATGGTCGGCTACAGCGAGAGGTTGTCCCACAGAATTAACTCTGCAAACTTAGGCAACGCTCATTGGTTAGTAACTCAGAGGTTGCCAGGTTTGATTCCCAGGTGGGGCTGTGCCATTGTACCCCAAACTGCTTCAGTAAATATCCAGCTGTATGAATGAATTGCCCATAATGAAAATATAAGTCACGTTGCATAAGCGCGGCTGCTAAATGCCTGAAATGTATGTACATATGGGTCCGGCAGGGGGTGCGCTGAGCAGCAGGGTTCTGGTACAGGCCAGCAGAACCTCCAGCCACTGCAGGCCCTACAGGAAGTCTACCCTCTGCTGAAGAGCTCCTTCCTGATGTCTGAACAAGTGAGGATCTCTGAAAAAATGCATCCTTTCCTATGAAACCTGGGGCCACATGTATAAAACAATGCTGAGCAGGGGCCACATGTATAAAACAGTGCTGAGCAGGGGCCACATGTATAAAACAGTGCTGAGCAGAAAATACCCTCAGAAATCCGCGCAAGCGAGTTTCCGCGCAGAAATTCATATGTATAATATAACACGTGCTGTGAGAATTGGAATACCTCTGCACACGATGGACACCATACGTACGCAATGTTTTGAGTCTGTGTGATATGGCGACACTGTGACAGAAAGGCAGAGGTAGAAAATGCTAAACTTTGTTTAAGCAGATTTCCGACTTTTACCCTGAGCATTCTTTTACGCATTCTTTTACTCAGAGTTTTATACACGTGGCCCCATGCACTCTACCACCTGTTTCCCGTTCATGCTCAGCATGATTAATACAGTTTATTTCCCACCCACAGAGCAGAAAGTGCTCAGTGTAAAATCAACACTGATAGAGTACTTTTAACTCTAAAAGAGTACATGTGGTCCCTATTTGACTCAAATAGACTCTGGTATCAGTTGATTTAACACTGAGGACTTTGCTGTGCATTGTGCAACAATTTCCCACAGTCAATATAATATCACTGAATACTGAATCAGTATCCAGTCAATATCCACAATAAAATTCCAGGTTCATATTATTGTATGTTTTGGTTAGCAATGTGTTATGCTAGTAATGTTCTGGTATTTGCAGCAGTGTTTACAAATTTCACCCGCATCTAGATATATAACTGTTTAAAAACTGAATTAATGTAACAAATGGTCTTCACGGTCTGGCTAAAATCAGTACAAGATCTCTACAGTGTCTAAGAAAGGAAGACTGCAATGCTTCTCGAACACTCTTCATTCCTGAAGCTAGAATTTTTAAAAAATACCTATACGTTTTATTAATTGTTCTCTTTATAATGTAATTTCCATATTTTTGGTAAGAGTCTGAAGCTCTCAGTAACACCTTCAGTAATGTTTTGGGAAAATAATTTAACATTAAATGTTTGATGTTGTTACTGTTTAATAATGTTGGTCCAAATTTCTCAACCGTATGAAGTTTATCCCAGAATTTAGTCACACGACTCTGTGAGACATTCTGTCTTTAATGCCATAAAACAGAGAGAAGAAAAAAAAAATTACCTACTGTCTTAATAATAGCAGCAGAGTTGCAGCCAGTAATCAGGTTTTCAGTAGGTTTGTTCCCATAGCCTTGGGGAGGACAACTAAAGCTCAGAGAATGTGCTCTGACTCACAATGTCTGCTTATGTGTTCAGTACCCAGCCAACACAAATACAAGTACAACTCTTAAAAAGTACAATCCCACCACTGAATAAGAAAAAAACCTACTACTGATATTAATATGAGTTCCCCTTTGATATCACCTTCTGTGTCCTGTGTGGGGTCGGGCCGAAGAAGGTACTTGCTAATTGGCCAGGATGGACCAGCCATAGGCGCAGATTTCATTTGCTTCATAACTACAGGAGGTTCTGGTGCTGTATCACAGTACAGAACATTGGTAGCATACTGTATTTGGTCATGCGCCCCTTAATATATTTTCAAGTGGACTGTTTCAGCTCCAAAGGTAGGGAGACAGAGCGTTCAGCGTTGAGTATCTGGGTAGTATATGTCATCTGCAGATGAAGCTAGCTAAGACAGACTGAGGGAGGGTTTCAGACAGACAGGTTAGAGTTAAAGGTGGATAGGACAGGTCTGTCATGTGGCCTGCTGACCGTTTCCATGGAAATATCCCATGATTCACATCTGTGCCCCCCGTTGCAGGGCATGAATGGGCAGGTCCTGCGGGCCGAGCTGAGGAGGTTGTTGGAGGGCCCGAAATTTCACCTGACGGAGCAGCAGCTTAAGGAGCTGATGATCTTGCTGGACCCTGAGAACACTGGTCTCATCCACAGGCAGCGCCTCCTGGAGCTACTGCACCCACTAAGGGCTAACACGGTAACACCATCACCCTCCATCCAGCACAGGCTAACTTGCTAACACCATTACCTTCCATCCACCACAGACTAACGTGCAAACACCATCACCCTCCATCCACCACAGGCTAACGTGCAAACACCATCACCCTCCACCCAGCACAGGCTAACATGCTAACACCATCACCCTCCACCCAGCACAGGCTAACTTGCTAACACCATCACCCTCCATCCACCACAGGCTAACGTGCTAACACCATCACCCTCCATCCACCACAGGCTAACGTGCAAACACCATCACCCTCCACCCAGCACAGGCTAACACCATCACCCTCCACCCAGCACAGGCTAACGTGCAAACACTATCACCCTCCACCCAGCACAGGCTAACTTGCTAACACCATTACCTTCCATCCACCACAGACTAATGTGCGAACACCATCACCCTCCATCCACCACAGGCTAACGTGCTAACACCATCACCCTCCATCCACTACAGGCTAACGTGCTAACCCCATCACCTTCCATCCACCACAGACTAACGTGCAAACACCATCACCCTCCATCCACCACAGGCTAACGTGCTAACACCATCACCCTCCATCCACCACAGGCTAACGTGCAAACACCATCACCCTCCACCCAGCACAGGCTAACATGCTAACACCATCACCCTCCACCCAGCATAGGCTAACGTGCAAACACCATCACCCTCCATCCACCACAGGCTAACATGCTAACACCATCACCCTCCATCCACCACAGCTAATGTGCAAACACCATCACCCTCCACCCAGCACAGGCTAACTTGCTAACACCATTACCTTCCATCCACCACAGACTAATGTGCAAACACCATCACCCTGCATCCACCACAGGCTAACGTGCTAACACCATCACCCTCCATCCACCACAGGCTAACGTGCAAACACCATCACCCTCCACCCAGCACAGGCTAACATGCTAACACCATCACCCTCCACCCAGCACAGGCTAACTTGCTAACACCATCACCCTCCATCCACCACAGGCTAACGTGCTAACACCATCACCTTCCATCCACCACAGACTAACGTGCAAACACCATCACCCTCCATCCACCACAGGCTAACGTGCTAACACCACCCTCCATCCACCACAGGCTAACGTGCAAACACCATCACCCTCCACCCAGCACAGGCTAATGTGCTAACACCATCACCCTCCATCCACCACAGGCTAATGTGCTAACACCATCACCCTCCACCCAGCACAGGCTAACGTGCTAACACCATCACCCTCCATCCACCACAGGCTAACATGCTAACACCATCACCCTCCATTCACCAGACTAACATGCTAACATAATCACCCTCGACCCACCACAGGTTAACATGTGAACTGCATCACCGTCCGCCCACTATTAGCTACCAGGCTAATGTGGCAGCACTACCACCTTTAATGGTGGTGCTATTTCAGACATTTATACTCCACCAACTCCTGAGTGAAAATGTGGAGTCAGAGTAAAGAGGGAGTCCCTAACCTGCAGGTGTCGGCCTTTTCAGGTAGAGACAAGGGAGTGCACCCGGCCCACACAGGAGCTTCGGCAGAAAAACCAGCCAACTGTGGAGACTGATGCCTGGATCACAGTGAGTGAACCAATGTGATTCTTCAACTAATGCCAAGTGGCCAATAACAGCACAGCTGGAACAGCTTGATGTCATTTTCGGGGTGGCAGGATAGTTATGGCTGAGTTGTCTGTTCTGATCCACACTGTGTGCAGGTAGAGGGGCTACTGCGGGACAAACTCTCTGAGCACCTTGACCAGGTCACAGAGGCACTCAAACAGTACGACCGTGGTCAGAATGGGACGGTTCATCAGGATGAACTCAGGGAGGTCATCAACCGCTATGGGCTACCTGTGTCAGAGGGTCACTTCTACAGGTGAGTCAGTATAGAGTCCCAGTCACTTCTACAGGTGATTCAGTATAGAGTCACCGTCAATTCTACAGGTGAGTCAGTATAGAGTCACACTCACTCCTACTGGTTAGTCAGCATGGAATCACAGTCACTTCTACTGGTCAGTCTGTATAGAGTCACAGTCTCAGCAGTTTTCTGGGTCTAAACCAGTTGCTTTTAAGGTGAATACCAGCAGAACCCTACAGCTGTATAGGATCAGGGTTGAGGAGCACTGCTGTAGAACTTACCAGCACAGCTGAATGTCTTTAGTACAGGAAGTAAGAGAGAAAATTAACACACTTACTGGAGGGCAGGTTACAATGCTGAGTGAACCTACAAATCTGCCCCAGAGTGAAGCTTTGCACAGAGCGAATTTCCGAATATATCACTCCTCCAAGTCACATTCTGAAAACATAGTTTAAATCTGACCCAGTTCTGGTTGACACGTCTTTGGGACTCGTGAGGGTGTTTTCCTTGCCTACTGCAGACTTTGTGATCCACACACGGACTCAGGAAGATTGGCATATGGCCGGTTTCTGAATAGTCTGGGCGTGTCAAAGAAGAGCGATGAGACAGACAATGCTGGAAGGGCCCACAAGGCAACCAAGAGGTAACGGCTTTAATAATTCTGTGTACTTACTCATTCTGCCAGCATGGGTTAGATTTTATCACAGCATTTGTATTAGCCCATTTTACTAGTAGTATGGCGCGTTAAGCTCATTTTCATAGTATGCGCTTCAGTTGTTTTGATAGAACGTTGCCAGAGCTCATTCTAATAGCATGTACATTGTCCAATTTTGCTAGTGTAGTGTGTAAGCTCATTGTGGTAGAAATGTGTTAGATCATTTTGGTAGCATGTGTGTTAGAGTTGCGCACCCCTGTCCTCTGTAAGCAGCCTTCAGAGCCTGTTTGTAGCTTGAAAGCTCCGATTATGCGCTGCTGTGGTTCTATGCCATCTGTGTGCAGCATTAGAGCCCAGGCGGTGGAGAACATTGTCCTGAGGAAGCTGAGAGAGAACCTGGCCTTGCGGAACATTGCCATTCACGACTGTCTCCTGGAAACAGGAGGGAACGCTGACGGCACTCTGAGTTTAAAGCACTTTAGGAGGGTGAGCTTCTAAACATTTCCCTCACTTTAGAAGTTTATGAAATGATTGAATAATGAGCCCAGCAGCACTGGGACTTCCAAGATAAGCCCCTACTGGGTTTTTATGGACATCCCTGCACACTGATTGACTTTGTCCGTGTCTTCTTTTTAACCTGCTTAATGTTTAAATAAATCAGTAAAGAGCTTGTCATGAGATAGAGACAAGCAGCATAAATATTAATTTTGTTCCCTTATGATAATGGATAGCAATTAAAGAACAGAGGTTGGAGGATAATTTAAATTTTTGACAAGTACATTTGACAACTTCAAACTTCAGTCAGCTTTCCAGCTGAAGGGTGTGTGTGTAGCTCAGGAGTCTGTAACCTGGCGAACCCCAGAGTGTGCTGGGTTTTGTTCTTACTCAGATCTTAATGAATCAATTAAAGTTGTTGATTACATAGTTAACTCACCTCACCACAGTTGACTCACCTCATGTGACCTGGGTATAAACTGGTTATTGATTTTAAGGTGAGAACACAAAAACCAGGTTGCTTTACAGGGGTGAATGGCTAGTAGAGGTGCTTTATGTATGGTCAGAGTGGTGGTGTAGAGTAACTGTACATTCTCCTGTTGAAATCTCACCCCCAGATGATGGAGGACCGTGAAATTGATCTCGGTCAGGAGGAGTTTGACGTTCTGACTGAAGCTCTTGGTTTTAAGGATGGAACCCTCTCCCAGGCCGACTTCCTGGTTAAATACGAAGGTGAGGATGGTTAGCAGGTGTGTGGGCACACATGAAGCAGATGCTGGCACACCTGTACACTCAGATTCCACACCGCAGGCAAACGCACTTCTGCTGATGTGAAGGTGTTTAACTGACAAGTAAAAAAATCCAATTTTTGAGTTTTTTTGAGTTTTTCATCAACTCAAAATACATGTTTGTGAAAAATCATTAAATAACAAAGCAACATCACAGATTCTAAAGACTCACCAGAGATACTTAGCTCCTGAGTTCCTTCCATCCTCTCTGCTTCTTAACTACAGGAGGTTTGGGTTGGTAACGGGAGTTTCTGGTGCTGTATGACAGTGCAGCCGCTCGGCTATTAGGCACCCTTCCCCCACATCTGTCTGTCTGTCTGTCCTCCCATAAGACTCAGATGCCAGCAGTAAGCACATCGTATCATAGCCTTTTGTAACTGTGAGTCATCTGCAGGATAATTAAGTGCAGATAGAGGTCCTCATTTCTCATTAGCGGTAAAAACAGAAGGAACGTAGAACGGTTTCGTTTTTGATATTCTGCCTAATTATGTGTTTTTCATAGGAAGCTTTTACGGTGAGAGGGACATCTCTCATTTTTATCTTTTGAAATGGCAATTAAAAGAAGCTTTAAATGCAAAGTCACGTGCGTGCAGAACACCTCAGAACTGAGGATAAAATGTATGATGTGCAAAAAAAAAATCCACATTAAAGAACAAATATCTGCTGTTAGGCTAATCTCACCTCATAAATAATTCATTTGTCAACAAAACAAACAACTATATTGTTTTCAGTAAGTAGCACAGAAACCGAAGACTTTAAATTACATTTTCTCCCAGCCATCACTTATTGGTAGCAGAAGAAAAATGTGTATACTGTAATAATGTTGACCACTGCATCGTATGTATGTGCATACTATTACAACACTGATCACTGCGTGATTACATTTTATACCGGCTTTAGCAGCGACTCTTACCCAGAGTGAATTACACAACTTACATTATTTTATATACAAACCATTTATACTTCTGCATAGTAACTGAAGCAATTGAGATAAAGCACCTTGCTCAAGGCTACAGCAGGCTTAGAAATCAATCCTCCAGCCTCTAAGTTAGAAGCTTGCTTTCCTTCAACGTTATACTACACTGCCACATTTGCACAGTCTGCATACTGTTATAACAGTATAATAACCGTGTAATAAGTGTAATGACACTGTATTAACATGCAGAGAAACTGAAGGAGAAGAGGGTCACACAGCTGAATAACTGCGTGATGGAGAAGCAGCCGCGCTTCCTGACAGCCGAGGACTGCCTCACTCAGATGAAGGAGAGGATTGAGAAGCACCACGGGGTGAGAGAAGTATACTCTAATCAGCTGAGGGCTGAAATCCACACACAGAAAACGCAGCTGTGAAGTAATGACACCCAACAATAACAACAGATCTCATTCATATAGTGCCTTTCATCTCATGATCTCAAAGCGCTTTACAGTGAGGGGGAGGGGACTCGCCACAGCCAACACCGATATGTAGCCCCCAGCACTCGGCAGCCATTTTGTGCCAGAACTCTCGGCAGACAGTTGAGGTGGAGAGAGAGGAAATTATTCAGTCTTGTGGATAGATGGCCTTTGTTTAAAAATAAAAATATTTTTGTATTAGTTTAAAATGAAAGAAATAACTACTGTAGAATTGCCATTAAAGGGATAGTTCACCCATTTTAAAAAAATGTATATATCGCCTGGTCTCGCCGTTGTAGCTAAATTATTATAAATCCTGAATTGGAGCAATGCTAGCAATTGTAAATAGCAAAATATAAATACCAACATCTGAAATCTGAAATTACATCATATACAGAATTTGAGCGAAAATATCATCCTTGTGCACTCGGTAATCATATGCGCATTTTAGATTCCAACAACGACAGCTTGTAAAGCTGTTGTTAAACCTTATTTGAGTGGATTTCGGCAGTTAATTTACATCAAGTTAGCCTGGGTGCAATTATATCCAATGGCAAGATGCTAATTGTTAGCATTGCCCTTTAACAAACAGGTTTCCACACAGAGCTTCACAACGGACATTTTACAATCAAAAATAAAAGGCATGAAAAATTACCTAATCCCCAAAACGGCAGAACACAGAGAGCAGTATACTCATGAAAGTTATGAATATGCAGTTCCCCAGCATGGATGAAAGAAAAATGACTTAAGAACTTATGTGGGAGTCAGTTTTCATTGGTACCTCTGTTTTTTTCTTTTTTTTCTTTTTTTTTTGGGGGGGGGGGGGGGGGGGGGGTAGCACAGAGATCCATTGCCCCCCATTAAAACGATCTTGGGTTTTCAGGACATCCTCACTGCATTCCACCTGATAGACCGGAACCGGGACGGCGTCGTCGACAGGGCAGACCTCAGACGGCTGCTCGACAGCCTGATATTCGTCACCAAAGAGCAGGAGTACCAGCGCATGCTGGATCTGCTGGGACTCAAATCCGGAGCCACACTGAACTACACAGAGTTCTACAGCGCCATCCAGGCCTGTGGCCAGCCAGGTGCACTGCCTCGCTCAACCGCCAGGTGAGCTCCCTCTCCCCCAAAAGGCAAACATCTGTGTGTGTCTCGTAACTGATCAACAGCCTTGCTCAGTACTTTTTGTTTACCTTGTAGGTTAATCAGGCAATTAATATTGTTCTATATATCTGTATTGTGTTGCTGCTGTACGAGTGTACATACTGTGTGTGTTGTACTATGCAATTGCTATAGTGAGGGTGTCAAGTAAATAAATGAAACTACTATAGATAAACCCTCTGATGCACAATAAGCTTCTTAATCATGTCCTGAAGTGTAGGAAATCCTCCAAATACATTTAGATAGAAATACTGAACTGATTATTTCTGAGAATTTCCTTTTTATATGGAGGTATCCACAACCTGTTTTCTGGCAATACTCTCATTAATTTATGAACAAACAAAAGATGTTTTGAACCACAGGTCTTTACTTTCAACCTTACAAAAATGAAAATGGTATTTGCATTCTCATGAATCGCTGGAAGCCGTTTGTTTTCTTATGAATCGCAAAGAACTGTTTGTTTGCTAATGGATTGCTAGGAGCTGTCTGTTTGCTAATGAATCACTAAGAGCTGTTTGTTTGCTAATGAAGTGCTGGAAGTTGTTTGTTTCTAATGAATCCCTAGAAGCTGTTTGTTTGCTAATGAATCGCTAGTCGCTGTTTATTTGCTAATGAATCACTAGGAGCGGTTTGCCAATGAATTGCTAGGAGCTGTCTGTTTGCTAATGAATCGCTGGAATTTGTTTGTTTTCTAATGAATCCCTAGAAGCTGTTTGTTTGCTAATGAATTGCTCAAAGCTGTTTGTTTGCCAATGAATCGCTAGGAGTTGTTTGTTTGCTAATGAATCACTGGTAGCTGTTTGTTCGATAATGAATCGCTGGGAGCCGTTTGTTTGCTAATGAATCGCTGGGAGCTGTTTGTTTGCTGATGAATCGCTGGGAGCTATTTGTTTGCTAATGAATCGCTAGGATCTGTTGGTTTGCTAATGAATCACTGGGAGCAGTGAAACAGAATGTGCAGGTGCTTTCTGTTTCTTTCACACTGGTAAGTACCGCTGGGTGTGCGTATGTTTGTCAGAGTGCCTGTGGATAGCCATGCTCTGAGAGTTAGCTCATTGTGTGCGTGTGTGTGTGTGTGTCTGTATGCATACACATGGACCTGTGGGTAGCTATGCTCTGAGAGTTAGCTCATTGTGTGAGTGTGTGTGTGTGTGTGTGTGTGTGTGTGTGTGTGTGTCTGTATGCATGCACATGGGCCTGTGGATAGCCATGCTCTGAGAGTTAGCTCATTGTGTGCGTGTGTGTGTGTGTGTCTGTATGCATACACATGGACCTGTGGGTAGCTATGCTCTGAGAGTTAGCTCACTGTGTGTGTGTGTGTGTGTGTGTGTGTGTGTATGTGTGTGTGTCTGTATGCATGCACATGGGCCTGTGGGTAGCCATGCTCTGAGAGTTAGCTCATTGTGTGTGTGTGTGTGTGTGTGTGTGTGTGTGTGTGTGTGTGTGTGTGTGTGTGTGTGTGTGTGTGTGTCTGTATGCGTACACATGGGCCTGTGGGTAGCTATGCTCTGAGTGTTACCTCACTGTGTGTGTGTGTGTGTGTGTGTGTGTGTGTGTGTATACGTGTATACACGCACATGGGCCTGTGGGTAGCCATGCTCTGGGAGTTATCTGAGTGTGTGTGTGTGTGTGTGTGTGTGTGTGTGTGTGTGTGTGTGTGTGTGTGTACATGCACATGGGCCTGTAGTTATCCATGCTCTGGGAGTTATCTCACTGTTTGTGTGCGTGTGAGAGAGAGTGTGTGTACACGCACATGGGCCTGTGGGTAGCCATGCTCTGGGAGTTATCTCACTGTGTGTGTGTGTGTGTGTGTGTGTGTGTGTGTGTGTAATGGGTCATTAGTCCTGTGAGACACTGCTCACACGCCTCATTATTCCTTTAGGTCTTGAAGGTTCAATAGTCTGTTTGACACTGAGAAACAGTTCACCAATTCACTCATTCACTGGTTATATGGTCCACTGGGCCCACTGCCTGCAGATATAACTTTGCTCCTGAGGGCAGGTTAGTTACATTGCTTTTATTGTGGCTCTTCCTCTACATCAGAAATGTTTACTGTTGCAGTCATGTAGTGCGAAACGCAGTAAATAACACTCTTGTGTTTCTTAAATAACATTCTTGTTTCTTCACAGATCCAAGCGGTTTGTGGAAGAAGCAGGTGAGCAGGTCCACAGTCACCTCGTGTCTCGGGCGCGCAGAAGCTGGTCTGATATGGCGAAGGTGCATTTTGTTTAAGACACTCAATTTCACATTCTTACCTCTCACTTCCAATAGTGGGACTTAAACTTTCTACAGTTTTCTGGGTTTGTCTCATCACCCTACAGTCTTGAATGTTGGGAATTAAAGCGTAAATTCACATTCTTTAAGAGCTGAATGCACACGGCGGCAATAAGCAGCGATTCTCACGTAGTTCTCCTCTTTGTGCAGGCGTTCGGCCATTCTGATGGGATGGGTAATGGCCTCATCTTTAAGAATGACTTGAGAGAGCTGCTGTACTCGTATGCTTTGCCCATCACTGCAAACCAGTTTGAAAAACTTTGGTCCAGGTAACACACTTTTTTTTCCATGGGCACTAGGCTAGACAACCACTTGGTGTGAGTTAAAGTCATTCTTGTGCCATTTTTTTCTTACAATGACAATAATTTCACTTTTTATCTTTTCTTCTTAATTGAAGTGTTTTCATTAAACAGTAATGAAGAGTAACATGTTATCTGTCTACATGCGCTGGGATCTCTTACAACCTTTATATTTCAAATGAGAAAGAACCAAATTAAGAAAGATATGACTTTAGTGCCTGAAGAGCACTTCTCTCTGGGAACGCAGGAAGTTCATTAAGGTTATCTGTCGCCAGTCTGAGTGCATATACAGTATATGCAAAAAAAAGCCTTAGACTTTCTGCAAGGACGGGCTCAAAGAATGTTGTGACTAAAAAGAAAGTGGGCAGGCTTCACTGTCACACAGAAAGGAACACCACGCGGAACTTTGGAGGGAACAGATTTTTAACAATTACGATTAATTAAGAGCACACGGTTGAGTTGGCTAATCTCTCGATAAATCAAAGAGCGATTCGTTATTTTTTTAACAAACGTGAAGGTAGCCGTGACCAGAACACGCATTTGAAATTTTCTACTGTCAGCCTGTCCGCCATCTTGAGATTTCCTACTTCTCTATGTATCATTTCATGCTCGTTTCTCGTCGCACGGTTAAACATACAGCGGTGTGCTCCTGTGCTGGTCCAGTCTCTACCGGATACAGTGGAGATAAAATGGCGGATGTGTGCTTGTGTTTCTGCATGAGAGAGACCTGTAATGACGGACCCGCCCCTACAGGTACGACAGCGATGGAAAAGGTGTGCTCACCCATTCGGAGTTCCTGGAAAAGCTGGGTGTGGCTCCTGAGAGCTGTGGGCGTGGCCAGAGGAACCAAACGGCGGAGGGGCTTTCAGACTCACGGATGCAGGGACTGGCTGGCAGTGCGCCACCGGGGCCCATCCCAGAGCCACACCCAGAGCCCATCCCTCAGAGGGAGAGCGTGGAGCACCTCAGCCCTGACAGAGCATTGCTGAGAGTGAGAGAGGAGGTCATGGCCTCCTACCACACCCTCCACAAGGCAAGCAAAGAATGAATATGTATACATTTGTATTTATATACAGAAATACAGAGAGTGTGTGTGTGTGTGTGAGAGAGAGAGAGATGCTGTACATTAACTGTTATATTTTACGCAGCATTTTTGCTGCAATATTAAATTCCGGGATCTGTTTTACAGAAAATATAATACTTGGTGATCATATTGCCTATATGACATACATTTTTGATACAGAAATTTTAATAAAATATAAGGTAGTATCTGCCTGCTACAAAATATGACAATATAGGAAATAACTACATTTATTTTAAGATTTTTTCGTGGAAGGCAGAGGTGTGCAGTGTGCAGGTAATGCTGGATTGCACCAACATTTGTCCTTAACATTGAATTATAAATTGAAGCATTTCTTCTTCCCCTTGGTGGGAATGATTGTGCTGAGGCCTCAGACTTCATGCTGAAGCACATTAAAGCCAAACCACATTTAAAGCAAACAGCAGCATATGAAGTGTATACAATATATAAATCTACACCCATTTGTAAGAAGAGTCAGAGATAGAGGTGATATGTGTACCTGTCTCAGGTAAGGCCTGTTCTCTCCGTTCTGCCTCCAGGCCTTCTCTGCCTTCGACAGGAGTGGGAGGGGGACCGTCTCATCCCTGGACTTCCGGAGGGTTCTGGACCATTTCTGTGTCAGACTGTCAGACAGGCAGTTCATACATTTGCTGACCAATCTGCCCGTGAAGGAGGAGGATCACAGCGTCCCCTGGAGGGCATTCCTGGAGCGATTCCGTCTCAACGACCAGGTGAGAGCACACCTTAACTTCACAACCTTTACTCAACATGGGGAGAGCACACCTTAACATCGCAACCTTTACTCAACACGGTGAGAATGCGCCTTCACATAAGGACCGTTCCTCAACACTGTGAGAATGCGCCTTTACTCAATATGGTGAAAATGCACCTAACATCACAACCTGTTGAGAACACACTATAATCCCACCATTAACCATCTTAAACAAGGTGAGAACGCACTTTGTTACTCTACCTGTACAGGCCTTCAGCAAAAGAGCTCACTGATATTAACAGCTCCCTTCTGTTACTGTGATGCCATGAGAATAATTTGTTCTGAAGCATAATTTGTTCCAAGGGAAATCTGAACAAGCACTTTTATGGTAATATTGCAGTTTTATCTACATTTGTAGCGAAGCCCAAGTGCCTGTGAATGTGTCCATGTCTGTAGGACTAATATTTCCTGTGCATATGAGTGTTTGTAGAGAGAACCATTTGAATGTGGTTGTGTTTAAAGAAAAAAACAGGGAGATTGTGTTATTTTCACACTGTTACATGCGTGTTAAGTGGTGTGTGTTTTGGGGAAGAGATTAAGTTAAAAAAGCACTGAGCATGTGTAAAAGCTGACATATGTTCGTGGGAAATGGGAAAGGTCCAAACCTCTGACGACCGCCTGGGGAAAGTAGAGAAAGCAGGAGGCCCTGTAAAGCCACGCCCCCTTCCAGTGAGTGACATCCTAGAACGCATTAGGGAGGTGGTCTGTGCCAGGATCTACACCGTTGCCAAGGAGATGGCTGACCTAGACTACGCCCATCTTAACGTCATCTCCAAAGAGGACTTCAGGATCTTCTGTGAGCAACATTTCATGAGGTTCACACCTGAACAGGTAAGCCCTTGTTTTTGGATTTAAAATAAACAAAACAAAAATAAATAGCACCATTTGTTCATAGGAATGCATGCGCAAAATGTGCTATAAAAATCAATCAATCAGACTTTATTTGTATGGCACTTTTTCATACAAGTAAAATGTAACGCAAAGTGCTTCACACACAATACAACAGCACCCCCCCCCCCCCCCCCCCCCCCTCCTCCGCCCCCATCCACACACAATGTGATACATGACTTTGTAAAAAGGTCTGAAGGGCAAGACTAAAGATATTACTTTATTTTAAAAACAAAGGACTAGCATCCTTCCCAGAAATACACCACATTTAAAGCATTTTCCATGATTAAGAAGCAGCTCCATTGTATAATTTGTCTTTCCTACTTGCTCCAGTTTGAGGGTTTATGGAAGCTGCTACCAGTGAATAACTTTGGAAACCTGGAGTACAGAGAGTTTCTGAAGAGGTTCAGTGGGGACCCTGGTGAGGAACCCCAAACCTCAGAGACAGAGGACCCCAAGGCACGCTCAAGAGTCCCCATACCAACCCTGCGCCGCCCCAAAACTGCCCCCTGCACCATCGGACGTCAAAAGGTACAGAGCTTCAAACTACCCGAGGAACAAAAACCCACAGACTGAAACATTTCAGCTTAAATGACAGGGAGGTGTGTTAGGAACACATGGACACATGATTGTCTGTGGAACCTTATTCAAATAATTCCCTTCAGACAAAATAACATTTACAGCTATGTTTCTGCATATTCATCAGTGCAAACTGAAAATGGTCTCAATCAAAACGAACAATAAGAATTTTGTGCAGTTTTGTATTTTTAAATTAATTTACCTTTGCTTCACATATTTTTTTCTATAAAAATATGTCTGCCTCTCCTCCAGTCAGCAGAAGGGGAGGAACTGAGGGGAGATGCCTCTGTGGCAGGGGGCGGGGCTACCCCCCAGCAGAAGTCTGACGCTCTGGGCAGGACTGTGCGTAGCTCTAGTGCTCTGGACAGGACAGTGCGTAGCTCTAGTGCTCTGGACAAGATGGTGCGTAGCTCTGACGCTGTGGACAGGACGGTGCGTAGCTCTGACGCTGTGGACAGGACGGTGCGTAACCAGATCCGCGGCTGCTGGAGGGAGCTCCAGCGACGGTGCAGGGACGAGGACACGACGGGATCTGGCGGGATCGGCACAGACAGTTTCCTGGGTACTGTGGTGTCACACCCCCCCCCCACCATAGATGCACTAAGCATTTGGTAAGTGTGTGGAGTGTCTGAAGTTGACGGCCGGCCTGTTTGTGTCCCAGCCATCCTGCAGGGTCTGAGCGTGAGGATGACAAGGTCAGAGCTGGAGCAGCTGGCACTGAAGCACGGCATCGCGGTCAATGGCAGGGTCCCGTACGCCGACTTCCTGCGCCAGCTCCTCCTGTCCCTGCAGCCCCGCCCCGTTAGCGCCTTCCATCGACCCAAAGTGCCGGTGCCACGCACACCGGTACGACCCGCCGCTCATACGGAGGATCATGTGACCTGTGACTTATGGGGGCGAATATGTGACCTGTGACTTATGGGGGTGATCATGTGACCTATATTTAACTGACCAACTCAACTGTGTGTGTGTGTGTACGCGTGTATTCATTTATTTTTTTTAAAACTAAGAAAAACCATCCTTCCCACAAAATAATAGCACAAAGCCCTGTGGTTTCCTTCAAAATTGAGCTCTGTGCTTCTCCCACATACCTGATTTTAATACGTCTCTAATTAGACTGCAGCCAGGCTGGCTGCACCAATTAGCTCTGGGGGCCAACCCAGACTCCGCTCTGGCCTTAAACACAGAGAATATAGCCCAATTTTCCACAACGTCCTCCACCCAAACAAAACACCAATCAAATCCTGGCCTCATGTTCAAAAGGAGAATCTGTCAAACATCACAGCCTGGAAAACTCAAACTGCAAATACAGTAACTGTGCCGTAGACAGAATCAGGGGGTTGGGATATGCTTGTATGTTTATTTTACGGAGACCATTTATTTGTCCGCTTAGCAGGCACATTCACATCAGAGAGACGTTAGCAGTGTCCCATTTGGGAATTAAACCCGTAACCATGAAGATATAGGCCCGGTTTTCTCACCACTATGCTACACTGCCAGCCTCTGATATAAATACATGCAAGAGGTATGAGATATTAACCACAGATATGCCAATTATAAAAGACAAACTTACAAATAGGATGAGCACATGCTGGTATGTGCATTGAGCATGCTCAAACTGGTCTGTATGTTTAGTATCTGTATAGCCTGGTATGGTCCGGTCTGATGCGGTTCTCTCCCCGGGTCCAGATGAACATGGGGGTTCTGACCGGGCCGTGTGCAGACGCCATGCTCAGAATACTCGACTCGGTCCGGAGGTTCTGGAGGCCCATGAGACAGAGCTTCATCGCCTGCGATCCAACCCGGAGCGGTCGGCTCTCCTTTGGGGGTTTCAAACAGGTAAGCTCACCTGAGCCAACGCAGCGTGACGATTGGTGCAAACAGCAGGCTACACCAGGGGGGTATTTCACAACGCAGGATTACTAAATTAGCTGGATAACTGCACTGAGTAAAATCCGGAACAGCTCTTTATACTTCAGTCCATAGTCCAGATTTGGGAGGGTTCCGGGTTAGTGCAGTTATCTAGCCAACTCAGTAATCTTGTGAAATACCCCCCTGGCCTGTAAAATGAATCTTACTGGTGTCTAAAGGGTTAAAATGGGATCACAAATTCCACTCAGGAGTGTGTGCTGGTTTCAGCTATTTTCAAGTTAAATTTAAGAAACTAATTGGCTAGAGTCCACACACCTTGTTTCCAAGGCATAATTTGGCAGCTGATTGAAATTGAAAGCAATCCACAGAAACCTGCAGACACTGCAGCCCACCAGGACTAGAGCTAAACCTGCAAACACTGAGGCCCTCCAGGACTGGAGTTAAACCTGCAGATACTGCAGTCCTCTAGGACTGGAGTTAAACCTGCAGACACTGCGTCCCTCCAGGACTGGAGTTAAACCTGCAGACACTGCAGTCCTCTAGGACTGGAGTTAAACCTGCAGACACTGCGTCCCTCCAGGACTGGAGTTGGAAAACCATGTTAAAGGATATAAAGTAAGTCTAGATCTGTTGAAAGATTTAAAAGCTGAAAACACCCCGTGTTTTGTTGCGTCTGCTGCAGGTACTGGGACAGTATGGAATCAGCCTTTCACAAGACGAAGTCTTCCATCTTAGCTCTTACTTTGACAAAAATCTCTCCGGGAAAATATCCTACAATGACTTCCTGCATTCCTTTCTACAGTGAGGGAAACATGCAGGCAGCACTTCCCTCTGTGCCGCTGGTGCTGCAGGGGCTTCTGGGTAAAGTCTGGATTGTTAATGTTTGATAGGCTTTACCACAGAGAAATTCAACAATATTCACTAAAATAAGATTTACAACAGATAAATAAGCACTACAGTAAGATTGAGAGTGCAGAGAAAATGTAACCAATCAAAACATTCCTGTGATTGCATATATTTTTATGATTCTCCCTTTCAGTCCAGGCTTGTGTTTGAATCCTCTCCTCTCATTGGTTAGGTTTTGTAGCCAATTATTGCCCTTTTTACTTACCCAAATAAACCATTTTCTACATCTGAGCCTGAGGACTTCCTGCCTTTTCAGAGCAGATGCTGAATCTTTGTGCAGAAATGTGTCAAACGCAAAACCGATAAGAAAAGGACAACAGGGACCGCAGCCCGCATAGCTAAACATGAAAGGAAAAAGATCCATTCTGAAGGCTTTTCTATAGAGACGTTTGTTATGGCCAGCTGAACACCATCTATAAGTAGCATATCTCAGAATAAACCACACTCCCTCCCACAGGATTACTGATGTAATTATCTGAACGTAGCTTCTTGTGTGTGGAAGACAGAATTCACAATACAAAATATGAAAATCAGATTTTTCTTTTTGCAGATTGAGTGTACATAATTCATACGAGATGGAGATCTCCTCTCTGACTCTGGAGGATAAACAGAAGCTTGGAGTTTGCTTGCATGGCTTGCGCAGGGAATAAGGAAAAGGCGTATTCACGCAGCGTTTTGATTTCTCTGGTCTGTGAGTGATCTTTCTCAGAATGAATTTCATCAGTGGTTTGACAGACGGTAATGCACCGCAGTTACCGAAGAGAAACTTCAGCTGAAATATTGAGAGTATATGCAGGGCCGGTTCTAGGCATAGGCCATTTCCTACGGGTGCCATCTGCACATGGGGGGGGGGGGGACTTTAACCATCTGAGGGGTGGCAAAAAAAAGGAAAAAACAACGTAAAATGAACATGCTGCGTCAATCATAGTTTGATCGCTAAACAAATCCAACCCACCCCCCCTCCATGATCGCTACCTACCACCACACACCCAGACACCCCCCTGCCCTTCCCCTCCCACTACGTGATCTTGCATGGTACAAGGTTTAGAGCCGTCCCTGGGTATATGATTTCTTTGGATAGCATGGAAGCCAGGCCTGTAATGTTAGCACAGCCTAGTACTGTGTCTGGCAATGCATTAGCATACAATTTTTTGTCCCCTGTAAGGCTTCTAAAGTAAAACAGTACTAAATCAAAACATTTCATTAGTATATCCCAGACAAAATAGACAACACCAAAAAGTGAGTTGAGATTTGTAACAGCATGCGATAGAGAGCGATAGATTTGAGAAACACAGCCAGACCACATTTTCAGAGAAAGCAGTAACTACACCCAGCAAATGAGAAAAGAGCATCATTTAAACACAAATTCTGAAAATATAAACATTTCATACACGGACATAAATTTTACTAAAACTTGTTTTAAAACAGCCTGACTAATGTTTAATGGACCATTAATCAATTTAGAAAATAAATCGATGAATTAAATTTACCTTGCATTTCCTGTAAGGTTTTTGTCAGACAGATTGCGAGATGAGCCTGCTCTCTAGCACATCCTTAAGGAGAGAACATCAGTACCCCCCACCATCTACCCTGCACTGTACCAGCCAATCACTGCCTACTATATCATTCCCATCCATTCCATAATTCCCCATGATCCAATCAGAACCATTCCCAACCACCCAATCACTGAACTATTCCATCATTCCAGACCAACCAATCACAGAACCAGACCATGACGTGTAGCAGTTTGGAACCTCATAGTAAGATGCACTCTAAACACCGCTGTTCATTTTTTTAATGACAAAAATGAGACGATTACTAAATAAAAACCCACCTTTGTTGACAAAAACTAATATGAAATGATTATTGTCAATCAATAAAAACGAAACAAAATTTCATCAACAGACGAATGGACAAATAAGCGGTGTGAAATGCTGTGAACAACACTTTTCAAATTCTGTCCAATGCATCATAAAGATATGACTGGATTCAATCAGACAGTATGGAGGCCAAGCTTGGCTATGGAGTTTTTGATATAAAAACAGAACAGCTAGCTTGTTCCTGGTATATTAATCAAGTAGTGCTGTTATTCCAATTCAATTGACCAAAAATGCATGCATTGGGCAGTATAGACACAACCTGGACGTTAAGACCAAGGATGTCATAAGTCAGTTAGACATTTCTGTGGTGGTCAACCTTGACATGTACTAGTTCACCCAAAGCAAATAAAATATGACGACAGTCCGATAGACTGTCGTCGTATTTTATTTGCTTTGGGTGCACTGTGGAGTGTTTATGTGCATTTGGTAGTGGATGCTATCGGTTACCTTAGAGTTGCGCTAGCATCAGCAACGTGTGTATGTCCAAAAGAAGGGACAGCATGGAATTAGCTGAAAATGGTTTCCATCAATCAACTACATCATGAGTAAGTCGTAATTGAGACATTATGTCCAAAATTCCGAACTATCCCTTTAAGCGTCTGGCACAAGCCAATTTGAAGCTGCCAGGTGTTTGTTTGTTTACGGCATTGGAGATTTGATTTAATATTTTATTCCTAAGTGTGTAATTTTTAAAAATTCTTTATATTATTCTATATTATTATTTATATACAAGTTAAATATGACATATGTAGCTACTTAAACTCATTAGTAGTAAACTCATTTTTCAGTACTATAATATTTACAATATCAAATGCCCTTCTGTTGTTTCGATTCTCCCACTGGGCCTGTACTTACCCAAATTTAAAATAAAATAAATAATAAAATAAATACATTGCCTTTTCCCATAAGATGACGTTATTGCCTTATTTACCTCTGAAATCACCTCTGCATAGAGAAAGATATGGTCTATAACAAAGATGGACAAATACCATCTGAGGAGAGTTCCAAAATTGATAATATTCCTTCCATATTCCTACAGGAACATGCCTGCAAATAGTGCATGTTCCAACCTTTTCAGATACTGTGTAATAATAACAAGAGCTATAAGATTCGTGGAAGAAATTATGATGAGTAGCATCTGTGTATAATGGTCAATCAGTAATAATTCCTAAGAACATACATTCCGGTAAAAAGACAAGTGAAATATGTTTCATTAGAATTAGACTAAATCTAGACTAAAACTAGCACTATTCAAATGGCTAAAATGTGACTTAAACTAAAATGCAATTTAGTCAGAAAACCATGACTAAAACTAAATCAAAACGTGGTCAAAATGAACACTGCTAAACATGCCCTTTATGAAGCTGTCAGTTTCACCAAGAACACATGCAGATGGGTCTAATCTCACAGCCTTTCTGCAAAACCGTTGGTGAAATGCTGAGAGCTGTGGATATAGAGCACGTAATGAAAGAACCGCTATTGGGAGCCTCCATTAGTTACTTTACTGATTAACGTAAAGCCAATATTGGACCTAAGCAGGATTCATGCTGTATAATCTCACAGTGCCGTATAATTATTGCAAGTTTGTACTGTACACGTCTGGTAATTGTACTTATTCACCTTGAGAAAAATGCATCAGCATTCTCATACGTTTGACTGCATTAAATATTAATCTAAAACAATGATCGTTACCGATGAAAATTTATGCAAAACCCACAGGAATATATTACAGCCAGGAGGCTATAACAGAGTGTTAAATCAAACTAGTAGAGGTAGAGGAAAAAAAGTAGAGGACACATTGAGATCCAGATCAAAGTCAAATGGAGTCAGAGCCAGTATGTTACCCACACAGAGAGAAGTAATATAGCGGAGTCTGAGAAGGCTTGTTACTTTAACTTATTTTAAAGAGCAAGCAATTTACAATAAAACACAAATAACACTGTTCAAACAAGTAAGGATAGTCATTAGAAAACATGTTGCAATAAATACTATATAACATTGCACATTTCATGTAACATTCTCATCCCTCAACAGTAAGAATGTACAGTGGTTCACTTGTAACACACAGAAATATTTGATGTCTTTCGACAGAAAAAAAATTAATTAACAGAGTGCAGACACGCGTATCCTTCACAGTTTAAATGAGCTTAAATGAGCTAACACATTTTTCAGCCTGTAAGAAGCTGCTGTAGGGGGCTCAGAGGGGTGAGTGTAGGGGGCTCAGAGGGGTGAGTGCAGGGGGCTCAGAGGGGTGAGTGCAGGGGGCTCAGAGGGGTGAGTGCAGGGGGCTCAGAGGGGTGAGTGTAGGGGGGTCAGAGGGGTGAGTGTAGGGGGCTCAGAGGGGTGAGTGTAGGGGGGTCAGAGGGGTGAGTGTAGGGGGGCTCAGAGGGGTGAGTGTAGGGGGGCTGAGTGTAGGGGGCTCAGAGGGGTGAGTGTAGGGGGGTCAGAGGGGTGAGTGCAGGGGGCTCAGAGGGGTGAGTGTAGGGGGGTCAGAGGGGTGAGTGTAGGGGGCTCAGAGGGGTGAGTGTAGGGGCTCAGAGGGGTGAGTGTAGGGGGGTCAGAGGAGTGAGTGCAGGGGGCTCAGAGGGGTGAGTGTAGGGGGGTCAGAGGGGTGAGTGTAGGGGCTCAGAGGGATAACTAGGGGGCTCAGAGGGATGAGTGTGGGGGGGTCAGAGGGGTGAGTGTGGGGGGCTCAGAGGGGTGAGTGTAGGGGGCTCAGAGGGGTGAGTGTGGGGGAGGTCAGAGGGGTGAGTCTAGGGGGGGTCAGAGGGGTGAGTGTAGCGGGGTCAGAGGGGTGAGTGTAGGGGGCTCAGAGGGATAAGTAGGGGGCTCAGAGGGGTGAGTGTAGGGGGCTCAGAGGGGTGAGTGTGGGGGGGGGGGGGTCAGAGGGGTGAGTGTAGGGGGCTCAGAGGGGTGAGTGTAGGGGGCTCAGAGGGATGAGTGTAGGGGGCTCAGAGGGATGAGTGTAGGGGGCTCAGAGGGGTGAGTGTGGGGGGGCTCAGAGGGGTGAGTGTAGCGGGGTCAGAGGGGTGAGTGTAGGGGGGTCAGAGGGGTGAGTGTAGGGGGGCTCAGAGGGGTGAGTGTAGGGGGCTCAGAGGGGTGAGTGTAGGGGGGTCAGAGGGGTGAGTAGGGGGCTCAGAGGGGTGAGTGTAGGGGGCTCAGAGGGGTGAGTAGGGGGCTCAGAGGGGTGAGTGTAGGGGGCTCAGAGGGGTGAGTGTAGGGGGCTCAGAGGGATAAGTAGGGCGCTCAGAGGGGTGAGTGTAGGGGGCTCAGAGGGGTGAGTGTAGGGGGCTCAGATGGATAAGTAGGGCGCTCAGAGGGGTGAGTGTAGGGGGCTCAGAGGGGTGAGTGTAGGGGGCTCAGATGGATAAGTAGGGGGCTCATAGGGGTGAGTGTAGGGGGCTCAGATGGATAAGTAGGGGGCTCATAGGGGTGAGTGTAGGGGGCTCAGAGGGGTGAGTGTGGGGGGGGTCAGAGGGGTGAGTGTAGGGGGGGCTCAATGGAAAGTGCACCCACTGAATAAAGCAAAAACAAAAAAAGAAAAACAAAAAACAAACACAGTCTGAGTAAACACTGAAAGAGTAAAGAGTAAACACTGAAAGAGTGGTGGATGGGGCCTGGTAGCTCGATCGAGCGAGAGAGATTATTATGAGCTCCCTGCTGTTGTCCCCTCTGCAGGAGATTGTGAAGGAGTGAAGAACTGAAAGCATGCAGAGAGAGTTCTAGAACGTCCCAGAGGGAGGCTGTATTGCAGTGCGGTTCTTTATGTTTGAAATAAATAAAAATGTAAGAGGACCCAACGCAAGCGCAGTTGTGGAGTCCACAGCAGTCTGAATGCAGAGCAGGTACAGCCCACCCTGCCCCTCCCCCACCCGCGTTCCAGCCCACCTGTCACTGCACAGTGTCCATGGGGGCGGGGCAGGGGGTGGTGCTTCCTCAGTCATGTGCTCCTGGACGTTTGCAGGTCGAACACGATGGGCGCGTTCATAGGCTGGAAGTTGACGGTGCAGGCCGAGGCGTTGACAAAGGTGGTGGAGCCGTCTGTCATCATGCCGTAGCCTATCAGGAGGAGGAGGGGGGGGGGGGAGGGGAGGAGGGGGCAGGAAGAGATGGTAAAGGTGAACGCATCCCAGCTGCACTTCTTCCACTCCTAACACTCTGCCTGTGTCCGAAATCAGCACCCTTCCATACTATCAAGTAGGCTTGTTGAGTAGACAGGAAGAGAAAGCCATTAAGTTGGCGAAATCTTCTCTGAATTAAGTATACATAAAACCCCTGTATGATATAGGCTACTTCCGGGGTTTCGCCAAGTATATTCAGGAGCATCCTTTTCAAGAAGTATGCAACCATTTTGGTCGCATAAATACGACGAGCAGCTTCATTTTAAAAAATGAGGCGCAGCCTCGCTGACGTTTTCAATAACAACAACAAAAACAACACCTAACATGGCCAGGACATCTTACAACACCTCCACAGTACGGTTGGAAAATAGTATGGAGGATATTTTTTGTGTACTGCATGTTCTGTACTAAACAGTGCGTATTAAAGTATTAAACAGCACACATCTGCCAGTACACAGGAGACGGGACGCAGTAGATAGGGCTCTGATTCGGACACAGCCCCCGACTCACTTTCTAATCTGGAGAATTCCTGGAGCTACAGAAATCTGGGAAGACCACCGTCAGAACCTCCCCAGTGACTGTACCCTCCCCAGTGACTGCTTCTCCCCAGCAGAACCTCCCCAGTGACTGTACCTCACTTCAGAACCTTCAAACCTGTTATTAAACTTCTACTCTCTCACCCCTCTATAAAATAAACACTTTTATCTGTGAACATCTGGTCTCGCAATCTCAGCCTGCTTCTCTCACAGCAGAACTGAGAGAAACGCGGATCCGAAGTGCTTCCCTGAGTTTTCAAGGAGAACATGCTACTAACCAAGAAGTACAACTGTTATGAACATTGATGAAGGGATTTATTTTATTTAAAGAGATGTTTAATTTATAGGGAGGTTTCCTTTGAAGTTGTCAGTAATCTACAGGATATTTAGTGGTGCTAAAGGATGTGAAATGATGATCTGACCCGGGCAGAGGTAAAGCAGGGGTAGGAGCAGGAGGGCAGAGGTAAAGCAGGGGTAGGAGCAGGAGGGCAGAGGTAAAGCAGGGGTAGGAGCAGGAGGGCATGGCTCAGACAGTGCAGGCGTGCAGGACGCACCTTCATGGATGTGTCCGAACACGTGCAGTTTGGGCTGCACTCTCCTCTGCACCGTGTTCAGCAGCTCCACACATCCTACCCTCTGCATCTTTCCTGGGACCCAGTCCAGGAACCCTGCCACAGGGAGGAGTCAATGCCACGCCCAGCCACACCCAATAACCACACCCATAACCACACCCAGTCCCACTCATATACCACACCCAGCCCCACCCAATAACCACACCCATAACTATGCCCAGCCCCACCCAATAACCACACCCATAACCATGCCCAGCCACACCCAATAACCACACCCATAACCACACCCAGTCCCACTCATATACCACACCCAGCCCCACCCAATAACCACACCCAGTCCCACTCATATACCACACCCAGCCCCACCCAATAACCACACCCATAACCACACCCAGTCCCACTCATATACCACACCCAGCCCCACCCAATAACCACACCCATAACTATGCCCAGCCCCACCCAATAACCACACCCATAACCATGCCCAGCCACACCCAATAACCACACCCATAACCACACCCAGTCCCACTCATATACCACACCCAGCCCCACCCAATAACCACACCCATAACTATGCCCAGCCCCACCCAATAACCGTGCCCAGCCACAACCAATAACCACACCAATAACCACACGCAGTCCCACCCAATAACCACACCCATAACCATGCCCAGCCCCACCCAATAACCACACCCGTAACCATGCCCAGCCACACCCAATAACCACACCCATAACCACACGCAGTCCCACCCAATAACCACACCCAGCCACACCCAATAACCACACCCATAACCACACGCAGTCCCACCCATATACCACACCCAGCCCCACCGAATAACCACACCCATAACCATGCCCAGCCCCACCCAATAACCACACCCATAACCATGCCCATAACCACACCCAATGACCACGTCCAGCCACACACAATAACCACACCCATAACCACACGCAGTCCCACCCATGTACCACACCCAGCCCCACCCAATAACCACACCTGTAACCACACCCACCACCCACACGTGGCCACACCACATGTCCCCCACCTCATATCTACACCCCCTAACCCCACCCATAACCCACACACATTCACTCACACAACCGCACTCATACACGCGCATACACCCACGCACACATGCACATTTGAAATAACAGGACTATACTGAAGTGAAGTAACATTTACAGTTAACCAACAGTTGCACATGTTTGCAAATGTGTTAAGACCTATTTTTATACAGTCTATGGTTAAGACACCACAAACAGATAATAGACGAGAATACACACTGTTATAATGGGCGCATTTATAACATAGCCTTGGTGCTTACTGTAGGATTCATGCATCAGAAAACCTCTCTTTAAATACCGGATGTACCTGTGTTCCCCACATTGGTGGCAGTATTTTGCAGTCATGGGCTTGGGGGGAGGGCAGTTTGTGGAGGTGTTTTGGAGTACCAATACTCGAGGAGTGAGAGTATAGGAGCAGTGAGGGTGTCATACAGGACTTACCCAGTGGGGGGCAGTGTGTGATGAGGATGTCAGTGTCATCAGGAATCTGGTTCCACTTGTCCAGTAAGGCCTGACCTCGAGGGAGGTTAAAACCCCAGCCATAATACCAGGGCTGCCTGAGGGAGGGAGGGAGAGAGAGAGAAAGAGAGAGAGGGAGGGATGGAGGGGGAGAGAGAGAAAGGATGGGGATAGACAGAGAGGGATAGAGAGGGAGTGAGATGGAGGGACAGGGGGGGAGAGACAAAAAAGATGTTTCCCAGGCCACTTTTGAACTGCACAACGCTTATTTGTAAAATTATTTGAGTCTGAGAAAACACAGTGCTGCCACGATTATGACTGATTATTAAGCTATTATTATATGTTTAAAGAAAGGGCTTTCTGGGTGTGTGCCCTGGAGTCACCTTTCTAAACTCCAAATTAGACACCATAATCAAGTCCAGCAGAAGACTACTGGAGCTCACAGAACAAACACACTGTAGAGCAAACAGCACCACCGTACACACTGTAGAACAAACAGCACCACCGTACACACTGTAGAGCAAACAGCACCACTGTACACACTGTAGAGCAAACAGCACCACCATACACACTGTAGAGCAAACAGCACCACCGTACATACTAGAACAAACAGCCACCTGGCATGGAAAGTAACCTCAAGATCATCACTTCCTGCCACGGGCCCAGCCCTCAGATCGGACACTGCTTTGATAGGATACTGCTTTAGAAACAGGAAGGGGAAGGGACACTGGTGTCCGTCACTCTGTGTCTGTCACTCTGACTGCAGAGGCAACAAGCTTGACTGACGGTGTAGAAATTAACATGTCACTAACAATCTCTGCTGGTATCCATCTTCCACGCCCGCGTCGGGTTCCCCGCATTCCTGCTACGCTGTCGGCGGTGAGCTCTCGCTGGCTTTTGTTTTAATTTGCCAAGCGCAGTCAGTCGAATCGCAGAGCTTTACAGCATTCCGGTTTTGCCGTTCCGAACCATTTCAGACGCCTCCATCACTTACTTACTGCGACTGTCCGCCTGCCTGTCTGTCTCTGTCGCCATGGTGATCAGTGGACACTGGACTGTGTGCAAAACGGAATTATGGGAAACAGCAAGAATCTTTTGTGGAACAAAAACAACCACATTAAAGAAGATTTATTTTATAATAAAATAGTCAGTAATGTGCAGAAATTTTACTGATTTCTAAACGGTTCAAGTATATCCAATGCTGACATCACAGATCTGACAGTGCAAACAGACTGACTCACCTGCAGGCCTTAGACACACCCCTCACCTGGACAACACAGCCCCACCTGCAGGCCTTAGACACGCCCCTCACCTGGACAACACAGCCCCACCTGCAGGCCTTAGACACGCCCCTCACCTGGACAACACAGCCCCATCAGCAGGTCAGACACACCCCTCACCTGGACCACACAGCCCCACCTGCAGGTCAGAGACACGCCCCTCACCAGGACAACACAGCCCCACCTGCAGGTCAGAGACACGCCCCTCACCTGGACAACACTGCCCCACCTGGAGGCCTTAGACATGCCCCTCACCTGGACAACACAGCCCCACCTGGAGGCCTTAGACATGCCCCTCACCTGGACAACACAGCCCCACCTGGAGGCCTTAGACACGCCCCTCACCGCTGCCTTAGAGAGGAAACACGCCTCTCAGCGTCTTTACACCAAAAACACCAAACTGCCTCACTTAACCCTACCAACAACGGTTATGTACAGAGATGGGCTGCGCATGGTGCTGGGTTGCGTGCGCGGTGCTGGGTTGCGTGCGTGGTGCTGGGTTGTGAGGGGAGTTCACTTCCATGTCCCTGTTTAATAGACCTCTAGATGATCTGTTGGTTATTAAACTGTGTACTGAATATACTGTATATCCCAGCACCCAGGCCTGGATATTTCACATTTTAACCATCCCAAAAATAATTTAAAAAAATTTTGCCAACTAGAATAAGGGTTGCTGGAGGAAAATTGGGACTTTCAATAATGAGAAAATCACACAGGCAGAGTGGGAATTACTAAAGTGATACAGGGGATTTAGATGAATGAGTGGTGTGTGTGTGTGTGTGTGTGTGTGTGTGTGTGTGTGTGTGTGTGTGTGTGTGTGTGTGTGTGTGTGTGTGTGTGTGTGTGTGTGTGTGTGTGTGTGTGTGTGTGTGTGTGTGTGTGTGTGTGTGTGTGTGTGTGTGTGTGTGTGTGTGTGTGTGTGGGATTTGTGGCTCCAGACATGGGGCTGTAACAGGGGGCTCCATATGGAATGATAATGAGACACTCCTCAGAGACAGAGCTGTGAAAACGCTGTGGACACGTTGCTAATACTTTAGAGAAATGTTGTCAGGGAGCACCATTGGGGTGCTCAGCACACCATCACCAGATTCTATGAAGGAAGGGGTGTTCTGGGTACACAGAGAGGAATGATGTAGTGTGTGTGCATATGTGTGTGTGTGTGTGTGTGAGTGTGAGAGAGAGAGAGAGAGAGAGAGAGAGAGAGAGAGGAAGAGAAAGTGAGGGACAAAGAGAGATAGAGGGAGAGAGAGGCACAGAGAGAGGCCCCATTAGAAAATCACGATGCTCTAAACTCAGTCATACCCGAAGTTTGACTGGCCCAGTTTTTCAAAGCCGACTGCTCTTTAAAGGCCATTTACAATAACATATCCACATAGCACCTCCTTTCCTAATCAAATCCTTCCCGTTACAAATAATTGTCAATTACCATAAAGGATGAGGCCGTTTGAGGGGGGATGAAGGGGACCTGCATGTTTCTGCTGAGGCCTGCTTTTGGCAGGTTTTTCACCTCTAATTGGTGGCTGACGTGCTCTGTGCTTCATGCTGTTGATGGGACTGTGCTGGGACAGGCAGAGGAAAGGGTCTCGCATAACCATTAGTGTCTGTGTACTGTTGGTCCTGCAAAAAAAATAAAATACCAGTTGCATCTCATAAATTGTGCGTAATTCTGCCGATGAAGCAACCAAACCCTTTTTCCATCCCCCTTCCTTCGACGGAATGACGGTTGCCTTGGCAACTGTGCAAATCTTCTCATTCTCAAACAGATGTCCCATTTAGTAGGAAATTAGAATGTGTAAAAACCCAGGAGATGCAAATCATTTTTAAGTTCTCTGAAAAAAACTGTTTAAAAAAATAAATAAAAATAAACCCCAAACAAACCTGTAATGCTGCACTACACAACGTCCCAAACTTTTTTTAACCAGTGAAGCTCCAGGAAATTTCTGGTGTTTATGGACACTAATAATTTATGGTAGTGCATCGACCACCTCTCGGTCTCTCTACAGCTCATTTAGCAAGTTCTCTGGTGGTATGCCCAAAAAACAGCAAACAGGTCCCTACAGAGGGAGCAGGAGGAGGAGGAGGGGGGGGAGGAGGAAGAGGAAGTCTTGTGTGACTGAGGCTGTCTTAGCAGGCCAAACTGTACAGGTGTGAGAGCTCAGAACTCAGTGGGGGGCAAAGGCACAGAACTGCAATTCCCAGAATGTAGCACTGGCCCCAGGGAGCACAGATATCAACAGTGAAGCCCCCTCTTCCCCATCCCCCAGACAGTCAGCGAGGTGTTTACTTCATTTCGGGAGCTGGAAGGTACAGCAAAAAAAAGTGAGGAGATGGATTCCTTTTGATCATACATTTTAATTAGTCTACTACAGAAGAGGAGAAAATCCTCAATAATTTAAAAAAATATAATTAAGAAGTCTTTTAAATCCATCTCATTAATGACTCCACATGGAGGAAGAGTACAGCACTGTCCCTGTTTGAATTTTTAAAAACTGCCCTTCACCCCCCCCAATTCTGTCCCCAAATGAAATCTGTGACAGTCATTTAGCACATCCATCTTTCTTAAGGGATGTTCATTATCAACATTTAGACAACTTTGCACCATGAATAAAAAATCAGACCAAGTCCTGCTACCTTCAGACCCACAAGTTTGGCAAAGATTAGAATATGTGTAATTATTCTAAAACTGAGCTTGTAACTCAGAGGTTTCAGGTTAAAATCTGAGGTTGGGAACTGCGGTTATAAAAATATCCAGTTATATTAATGGATTTTATGCAAAAATATGTAAGCCTTATGTAAGGTTAAGTCTAATGATGTAAGATAATACTGTAGACACAAGCTCTTACAACAGTGTGACCATGCTGTACACGACTGCTCTCCTGTGTGAGAATGGGCCGCTTGTCCATCTGCTGTTCAGCACTGAAATGCGGTGTGTTTGACAGGGTTTCCCCTACTAGCTAGAAAAGGCGCTTCCTCACACTGCCTTTCAGTCTCCTTTTCAGGAAACAACAAAGCTCCTGGATTTGTGGGGGGGGGGGGCTTGGTGTGGGAGGATAGGAGAGAGGGATGTAGAGGGATGGGGAGATAGGGAGGAGAGAGAGAGAGAGAGAGAGAGAGAGAGACGTTCTTCAGACCTGATTGCCCTGAAGGGAAGAGGGCGGCAGCCCATAAATCCAGCTCGTTTGCAAAAAGAAATCACCATGGAGACCAGATTTTAACAGCTCTGTCCCGCTGTTCCTGAGACTGGGTGGGGGGGGTGGGGGGGGGGGTGTACGAGCCCCGAGCGACCAAGATTCGAAGACACTGGCACACAGACAGGCAAACAGACAGACGTGCAGCGTGTGAAGACACTGACAGAGAGACTGAAGAGCAGGCAGACAGACGCACAAAACTGCTCGTTTCAGCTGGAGTTCTCCCTCAGATGAAACCTCTTTGTGCAGAAAGGCTGTTACCTGTCCCCCACACATACACACACACACACACACACACAGCTAATGCTTTATCAGGTGTGAATAATGAACCGCGGTGTTCCAGCCTCTTTACAGCTGTGACTTTCCCTCAGATAAATCCGGACAAATGAAGCCACCGCGCTCAGCGCTGACACGCTCCAGACAGCAAAAGACCTTTATTAAGCCCAGAAAAATCACTCAAATCTAAAACAGAACGGAAATATCTTAAACCGAAGTGATGAAAAGCCAAAGGGCCATCAATCCCTGAAACCGAGCCACGGGCCTGCGTTATCCCGTCAGGCGTGCTGGACGAAGATCCCGCGGAGTTCTGAGCGTGTTTGTCACGTGCGGAGGAGTGCGGAGTTTCTGGGAGCGAGCGTAAGGGGAAGTACAGCGCTGAGACACCACGTGATACACAACCGGCAAAGGTTCGATTCATTCACAGCAGGTGTCCGTTAAAGCCACCGACAGGCACAGCGCAAAGCAGTGCACAAACGCAGGTTCAGTTTAGAAGGAACTGAAAGAGTCTACAAACGCAGGGATGCCATTTACTGATTTTCAGACCCTAAGGGCTGGTTTCCCCAGACATGGATTAGGCCTAGTCCTAGACTAAAATTAAATTTCAATGAAGATCTTCATTGAAAAAAGTTTTTAGTCTAGGACTTAGCTTAATCCATGTCTGGGAAACTAGCCCTAAATGTCCCTGGTAGCTGCTCTGCCCCTGGTGAAGACATTTAGGGTATGAAAAAAATTGTATTTTCTAATTAATCAAGAAAAACAAAATCAGGAGATATCCCATATCTGAAATGGGCTAGCATAGCCAGACCAGAACCAGGCCAGATCTGGGTGAGAATGCATGCCGGTCAGCCCAAACTCACCACGGGGTCCCGTAGATTCGCAGTCCCCTGACTGTGATCTGGGAGTCTTGCAGGTAGATGCAGTTGGTGAGCAAGGCCCGCACATTCTCATAGCTCTCCCGCTTCAGCTTGGAGGAAGACGGGAAGTAGTAGAAGTCCTGTTTCACCAGGTCAGCCATGAACTCCTGGTCGAAGGTCAGCTCGTGGTTCCCAGCGATCACAATCTTTATCTCATAGGGCAAGGTACCTGGACAGGAAGGGGCGGAGACACAGGTAACAGGTGAATACGTGTGACAGGAAGGGGCGGGGACTCAGGTAACAGGTGAATACGTGGGACCGGAAGGGGCAGAGACACAGGTAACAGGTGAATACGTGTGACAAGGGCAGAGACACAGGTAACATGAATGAGTGTGACAGGAAGGGGCGGAGACTCAGGTAACCAGTGACTACGTGCGACAGGAAGGGGCGGAGACTCAGGTAACAGGTAAAGGCGTGTGACAGGAAAGGGCGGAGGCACAGGTAACAGGTGAACATGTGCAGGAGTCATTCCTGTCAAGGTGGACGTGCAGATACAGAAGAACACAGTAGTGGAAAGGCCAAGGGGAGCTGCTGATAGAAGATCACATCTGTTTGTACATCACGCTTTCCATTTGTGTACAGTTTGTGTTACAGTAACTAATACAGTAATTCATTTCAAAACATTTTCCCCACAAAATGATGCATAAACATCCCTAATAGAATTTACCACACCAAATATTCTGCGGAGTGCTTCTCGTGAATTAGTTTGTTTCAGTTTTACTAAAGAAATATGATGAAAGCCAAGGTCTCTGGGGAAGCGTAGCTACAGAAAAAACTGCTCATTTTTCATGAAATTAAAGCAAAAAAAAGTTCCCTCCCACCCCCCTGATAAACACATCGCATGAGATGGATGTCATTTTGAAAAAAGAATTCTATTTGAAATGGAAGTGACAAATATTTTGAAGTCAGCAAGGGACTGAGAAGTGTGTGCATGTCACATTTTACCAATCACGCCTGTTCAGCAATGTGTGTGTTCAGCAACACGCACAGTAATGTGACAAGATTGGGTCCAGTCACTTTGGGGAGTGTTGACAATTATTCTAAAAAAGCAGAGGGTGAAGTTGCTGAAAAAAAGCAGTAATTAAATGTTGTGTGAGAGTTGGCACTGCTGAGCTGGACAGAACGGAGATGTCATACTGTGTAAAGAACCCGTCGTGAGAGCACACCGCCAACCTGGCAGCAACATGGCGGTAAACAGTGAACAAGGACCTGAACCATATAAAACCAGAAGAGGCCAGATCCACCGACAGCCAGCCAACCACACCCTTAAGAATGTTAGCACGGTTAGCTCCATTATCAATGCTGGAGCTGTTAGCGCTACTAGCAGCATTAGCGTCACTATCAACCCTCCAGAGAGGCCTGCTCAGTGATGCAGACCCTGCAGAGAAACCCCCCTGCTCAGAGATACAGACCCTACAGCAGTGGTCCCCAACCCTGTTCCTGGAGATCTGTAGCCTGTAGGCTTTCACTCCAACCCTAACAAAGCACACCTCATTCAACAGCTAGAGATCTTGTTTGACCTGCTAATTAGTTGAATCAGGTGTGCCAAATTAGGGTTGAAATGAAAACCTTACAGGATGGCAGATCTCCAGGAACAGGGTTGGAGGACCACTGCCCTACAGAGACTTGCTCAGAGATAAAGACACTGAGGCATATCCACCATTCATTCACATATTATGACTGAGGAGTAAAATGGTGCTGGAGCTAACATTCCCAGCATGCAATGCATATCTAAAGGAGGAGCAGTGGACAGAGGGGAAAGGGCCTTGTGTGTTTGAATCCAAACACAGAACTGTCCCACTCCTTCCAGGAGATGCATTTTTAGTCCTGTGAAATTGTACCAACACTGTACACAAAAGCACAACACAAAACACCCCAAAGAACAGAGCACTGAGTCTGCAGGACACAGGAGTGAAACCCTCAGGAAATGTTGTGAATTAGCTTCACAGAAAAAAGATGTGGCATTTCAAAAGAAGGAATACATTAGGAATATCCATGAGAGAAAACACCAGCATGTAAATCTCACACACACACACACACACACACACACACACACACACACACACACACACACACACACACACACACACACACACACACACACACACACACACACACACACACACACACGCAGTAATTCACACCTTACACAGATGTCTTCAGTCACATGCCTCTAACTCCCTACATTACTCCACTTTTCCACTCTCTCTCTCTCCCTCCCTCTCCCTCTCTCTCTCTCTCTCTCTCTCCCCTCTCTCTCTCTCTATCTCTCTCTCTCTCTCTCTCTCTCGCTTCCTCTCTCTCTCTCTCCCTCTCTCTCCCTCTCTCTCTCCCTCTCTCTCTCCCTCTCCCTCTCTCTCTCCCTCTCTCTGATAGAACAGCTGTTATTCCCTCTTTCACACCTCTCAGCTCATGGGCTCAGATTAAAAAGCAGTGGCTAGAATTGTTCTACTAATTAAAACAGAGGGGCAGAGGGAGGGGGAGCAGCATCACATCAGGGCCGTTCTTCACATTCACACTGAGAACGGCTCCATTTTCACACACATCAAACAGAAACTCTGCCCGTAAATGCTACTTTTAGTCCCTCTTCCTGTGGCGAGTGCTTCACGCTGTGATGCAATGTCATTATTTTCAAACCCCAGAGAGAGGCGGTATAAACCGCACGCGGTCAATGATCACTGAAACATTTACTCTTGTGCGCTTTTTAATTCCTACCTTTCTTTCAGTTAGTAGACAGTATTTGTGTGTTGTGCATACGGCTGACGTGCTTTGGCACAGAGCAGCTCAAACCAATCAGACGGGCCGGGACTACAGCAGGGTGACACCACAGATACTTTACACACACCAGATACTCAGCTCCTGCGTTCCATCCATCCTCTCTGCTGTTTAACTACAGGAGGTTCCGGCTGGTTCCAGAGTTCCTGGCGCTGCATTACAGCACTGACCATCCACTGTCATAGTATAGTACTGTACTTGGACACACCCCCCTAATGAATATTCAGGAAAATGTTTTGGCTTCAGCAGACAGGAGACAGCACTGAATTTTCATATTACAGAGCTGAGTATCCGCTGGGGTAATAGAAGCCGTGGTGTTGCTCAGGGAGGGTGGGTTTGAGCCCCCACTTCTTCAGCCACTGAGGTGTGACTGCATCAGCTGCGCAGTGACTGCGCAGATCAGCTGCGGGAATGCATGCGCATGCCGGTCTGCACATCCCTAAAGCAACAGAGGACTTTGCAAGTAATTCATAACTGAGCTTTCAAACTGAAGTGAAAAATGGGGAATAAAACAGCGAGTAGTCAAACTAATAATTTTTACAATTAACTCAGAGATCTCACACACATTCAGGAAATTAGAATAAATATCCATCATTTTTTCAAAGCCGTGCCGTTCGCACATTATCCAAAGGGTGTAATTTAATTTTAAGAGGGGGCTGGATTGAGCACCGTGTGGGCTGTGACCTTATGGAGATGCCTTCCCCTTGCACCCCAGAAACCCCTTGCACCCCAGAAATGGCTGCTGAATTCACAGCAGAGGTGTAAAATCCAGGTTCAGAAAGTAAAAGTCCTCCCCAGGATTTTGTTCCAATCAGCTGGGTTTGTTAATTAGCACAATTCTTCAGCCAGGACACAGAACAAATTAGTGAAATCAGCTGGCTGAGTTTGTGGGTGGAAGAAAAACATGGCAGGACTTTTACTTTCTGACCCCTGGATTTTACACCTCTGATTCGCAGGGGATACTACGTGGCGCACCCTGCTGGTTTCACAGGGGATAGCACGTGTGCCACACCACATGGGTCCCTGGGGACTCGGAGAACGGACTCCCCAGGCCCTCGTACTCAGAGCAGCCCGTTAAATTAAACACTCCACGGCTGCCAGCAGGGCAGGGCAACAGGCAGACAGAGAAACCGAGAGAGAGAGAGAACAAGAGACAGAGCGAGAGAGAGCGAGAGAGAGAGAGAGAGAGAGAACAAGAGACAGAGATAGAGAAACCGAGAGAGAGAGAGAGAGAGAACAAGAGACAGAGCGAGAGAGAGAGAGAGAGAGAACAAGAGACAGAGATAGAGAAACCGAGAGAGAGAGAGAACAAGAGACAGAGCGAGAGAGAGCGAGAGCGAGCGAGAGAGAGAGCTGGTTCATAGAGCATATTAAACAAATGACAACATACCCCCACTTTGCTTAGTCACTAGTTGTAAACGGGACTCCTGTTGTACTAGAGCATGGCTGTATTTATGATTTACGGTTTATTTATGACCAGGACACTGTTGTTCTCCACCGTGCCAGTTGTTCTTGATGAGAGTGTGTGTGTGTGTGTGTGTGTGTGTGTGTGAAAGGCTATAATGTAAAGTAATGTAATGCGTTATCGCCAGAGCTCTTAACATAAAGCTTCAGCACCTCTGGTACTTTTTCACAGGCCGCTGCTCTCTGTTAAATCTTCATCCTGCGCGGATAACACGGAAGATTACACGGTGGATTACATGGCGGATTACACACCCCATTTAATCGGCAACAGACATAATGGGTGAACGTCACATTCCCAAACAATAAGCAAGGTTTCAAAGGGATTGTGTCTAATTACTCCTGTGCAGGTGACAGATTTCAGAACTTCATACAGAATTCACACGTATAAACATGTCACATGAGGAGAAAAAGAGGTCACCCACTCACAAACATCAATGAGGATGCAGAGTCCTGTCCCAGGAATGTGTAACTGAGCACCAGGCACCAGTGAAGAAGAAGACTGAGCCTTTCCCTAATGTCTGTTCTTACTGGTGAACAGGAAAGATGTACTGCCTTAAATGTATTAATGCATTCAGTATTAAACAAAGCAAAGCCTAGACACCTATAACTTCAAACTACACTTGAGAACTCAGACAGGCGTAAATAAGTGATGTGCTCAAAGCTACCGTCACTCAGGAACTTTTTTTTTTTTTTTTGTTTCTTTTGTTTTGCATGCTATAGTGCGTAGAGTATTTTCTCATTAACATCCGACAGCGAGTTCCTCTGTTGAGTAAACACAAGAAAGCGGCCGAATGAAAACAGACGTGAGAACGCTCAGATTTGCTCGGGGAGGAAAGAGCTCGCATTAAACTTTAAAAGTGCCCCGTGTCCTGTGCACATTGTGGATATAGAGCAATCAATCAATCAAATCAATCGAAGATGTATTTGTATAGCACATTTAAAACAACCACAGTTGACCAAAGTGCCAAACAGGCTTAAAATACCAAAATAAATTAACATAAAAGTAAAAAGAGCAGGGGTGTTCAACTCCAGTCCTGGAGGGCCACAGCCGCTGCTGGTTTTTGGGGCATTTCAGGACCTGTGATTAATTTAAATTGTTGATTGGTAAAATAGCCTACACACCTTGCTCTCAAGGCCGTAATTGGCTGCTGACTGAAAGGGAACCACAAATACATGCAGACACTGTGGCCCTCCAGGGGGTATACTACGAAGCAGGATCACTGAGTTAGCTGGATAACTGCACTGAGTAAACCCCAGAACAGTTTTACCTTAGTCCATGTTCGAGATTTGAGGGTTCTGGGTTTTACTTGGTGCAGTTGTCCAGCTAACTCAGTAATCCTGGGGTGCGTCCCAATATTCTTCACCCCCCACCTCCCTTCCTCCACTCCCCAACTACCACTCCTCTACTACGTATGCAAAACTGCCTGAACGTTTCAAGTACTAGTATTTGCATGTACAGTATACAATGTACCTGACATTGCGGTTTGCGTCGAGACATTCATTAATGTAACAATTTATTCGTAATTAAGATGTAATCAGCAACATTAGATTAAAAAACAATGATCGGTTTCCGGGGCACGGAGTAGAGGAGGTGGTAGTGGAGGAAGGGAGGGTGCATTTTTCGACTATTGGGACGCAACTCTGCTTCATAGTATACCCGCCAGGACTGGAGTTTGGACACCCCTGATATAAAGCCTTATTCTAGGGATATCCTGGTCTTGGCAGAGGACAAGTGGGTGGGGTCAGAGCTGTGTGAGGCGGAGTTCAGCAGAATACAAAGGCCACTTTGTGAATGGGACAGATTTACTCAGAAAGGCTTAAAATATCCTAAAGATCTCTCTGCGCAAAACCGCTATGAATCCACATTCTCCAAAGATTTACTGTAAATACTCTCCCAGTTTAAGGCTCCAAGTTTCTGGGAATTAATAAATTATAAATCTTTTCAATGTTTTAGATTATTTAAATTAAATTATTGCTCATGGTGGAACTATATTTATTGATTTATTGAGTTATACAAAAAAAACAAAAAAAAAAAAAAAAACCCATGGCAATATTTTAAAGGTATCTCCGCTGGGCGGATTGCCAGCTCTTACCCAGCCAATCGTTGAACTTCTTAACCTCGCTGGGCAGGCCGAGCTCGGTGAAGTCCCCGGCGTGGATGAACACGTCTCCGAACGGCATGTGGATGGAGTCAGTGCGGGAGTGAGGTGTCGGACGTGCACACAAAGCGGGTGTAACCAGGCAGTTTTGGGGCATCATGGGGCAGTGGGTCCACCCTACAGCACAGCAGGAAATTAAACACCTACGGTGAGAAATCTGGACAAATGCACCTGACTTTTACAATAGGCCAGTGTATAGTTTAGTAGTTGCATATGTGTGCGTGTGTGAGTGTGTGTAAGCACGGTGCGTGTGTGTGTATGAGTTTGTGTAGCTGTGTGCATGTGTGTTTTGTGAGTGTGCGTGAGAGTGGTGTGTGTGTGTGTGTGTGTGTGTGGTGTTTTTTGTGAGTGTGTGTGTGTATGCGAGCGCGTCCACATGTGTATGCATTTTTGTTTTAGAGTGTGTGTGCGTACGTGTGTATGTGTTTTTTTTAAAGTGTGTGTGTACAGGCCCATACATGTGTACGTGCGGCGGTTGGAATCGGCCCTGGTTGATGTTGTAGAAGGTGAAGGCCTGCGTTGGGTTGGCGCTGTAGTCGTCCACAGCCACTCCACTCCCTCTCTGCTGCCGCCGAACCGCCATGAGCTCCGACAGGGTGAAGGCCATGGCTCCCAGAGGGCGGGGCGGGGCGGGGGCGGGGCGGGGCGGGGCGGGGCGGGGCGGGGCTGAGCGCGTTTCTGCTGATCACCGTCTTCACTGACTGCCCACCCCCCCTAAAACACATACACACACACAAGGTGAAAACACTGAGCAGAAGCTGTAGGGACAGGTCTAATCCATTTGCGCATTGAAACTTCATGCGGGCGTGTCCACCACAGCTCTGCCGTTTCACAGCTTAATCATTCACTCTGGTCAGATGGGGACCTGCGTCACCTGGTGCTTCAGCTGTCAGTCATAATTTCTTAAGATACATAATTTAGACTCACAAATGAAAGGCAGGTTGTGTGCGTTGTTGTGCTTCCCAACTGGCACTGACTATTGGGACATCCGTCTGTCTTTTACACAACCAAATATTAAACTTACAACTATTCCCTTACGTTCTAAATAAACGCACAACTAACAGGACATTCCACGCAATGCCCGGCTTCAGGAAACTATTTTGTCAGCTTCTGACCGATCACAATATTATTACCATGAATTACACAGTTTATATTTTTAATGCATTTATACAGCTGCATAGATTAACTACCATGCTCAGTGCTCCACCTGGGATTTGAACCTCCAATCCCCTATTTACAGACCCAGATTCCAAACCATCATACAACAGAGACTTCCTTCATCAGCTTCAGAATCTCTCACAACCACAAAAAACCCTGTCACGCCACATGCTGTGCTACTACAATACCTTCACACTCAGGACATTGACATGAGCGGTGATATCTTTTTAAGGCTTTGTCTTTCTGCTGGTGTCTGCTGGGATACCCCTGGAACACACGTTCAATGCGTTTTTGTTCGCAGCAGCACAGCTGCAGGAGAAACAACACTTTGTTCTGAGTATTTCGTGTGACAGTTACCGATGGCACGCACAGTTAATGTGGAGTTTGCAGTCCCACTTTAACCTCTTGACAGACAGCCCTTTTAATTTTACCATTTTTTATTTTTTTTTTACACCCCTTTGTGTTGATATGATTAAAGCATGACATTATAACTGTATCATTGTGCAGGTTATGTATCCACAATAAAAAAAACATTTCAAAATCCAACTTCGTCCATGACAATACAAAATATGAGTGCAAATCTCCACTGCAATTAGCCATCACCTGTGTTAAACCAGTTTGCAGTAGCCGACTTGAAGCACAGGACATCGCTAATTAAATACTTCATACTTTTCTAAACACGTAGCCTATTAGAAAACTAGGCTACTTACGACAACTAGTTAAAATAAATGGCATGTTTGGGAAATGGTTCCATGTGCGTATAAATACCGCACAGTGTAATGACAGGGGATGGCAAATCTCAATGGTGAATTGAGATGAATTATTAGTATAGAAATAATCCCGAAAGAGTATCACGGTACAATGGTTTGTAATTTTATCACGAGCAATAATTCACGATTATATTAATTCGTAGCCTACTACATTCGTGGGGGAAAAAAATACGCGTTGGAAATTCGTGTTACGATGTTATAGCAATTTTACCGGTCTAATTTACAATTTACAAGTGTCAAAAGCAAACACATTTACAATAAAGACAAATGTATATCCTGTTTATATCTGGTGTTCGTTACATGGTGGAAACAATTACAATGATAACCGAATTTAAACTAACATCCCTGCCGAGAACGCAGGACGGACGGAGCGAGACGCAGAAGAACAGGTAGACTACTGCTGTACGGTAATAGCCTACTCTGTACAGTGTCTAAACCGGACCGGCTGATCGCGTTTAGACCTATAGGCTACTCTTTATTGATCAGAACCAAAAATTAAACGCGCTTTACTTTTCTAAACGCTGCCACTCCGTAGTAAATTGAACTGCTGCATGAGTAATTATGCATTTGAAAACTACTCACGTAATACACACAAACAATCGAAGGATTAAAGGACACAAGCAGAGACGGGGAAATCTACGAATACCAACCTGGGTTTCTTTTTTCACCAAGTCTCGCGTAGAGGTGCAGCTTTGCGGTCTCGCCGAGCCCCTGTAGAGGTTCAGCTTTCCTCCGTTCCCATGCAGGACAAGCCGCCGGGTCGTGACTCGAGTTTGGTTTGTTTCACTTGTGCCTCGTGCTCCTCTCCGGTCGTTGCGTTGCGCTTGAGCTGTAAGACACTCCCCCCTTTCTCGCGGTCCGGCTCCGCATCATTCCTCCTCTCATCTGTTCATCCAAATGAACGGAATAAAGGAGGGAGCGCACGACGGCAGCATCTAACCTGTTCTGTTGTAATTACCTGCCTAATCCCGTCCTAAAGTATAAGGATACGCCCAGAAAAACATCTGCGTTTGAGATCATTTATTTTTACTAATTCGCTCTTTAATTCGATGGAGTTTCCGTTGTTTGATTAATGCATTTTTTTCCTAATAGTCAATCGTATTTCATTGGCTCTTGGTTTGCTGAAAACTGTAGGTCTATAGGCTATATCTCATGAGTCCAGGGAATTGGTATTTGGGGATTCAATTGTAGGCCTACGTTGTGACTACCCGGTTATTTCGTTCTACATTAGACAGTAAATTTAGCTGAAACACATGCGAAACGTCACCACGCTGACCACCGCTGCACGGCAATCCCGTGAAAAGTGGTGTACTGGTGTTCATCCACACCTGCGGTCGTTACGTGACGCATGTGGAAATATGAACAAAATTTCCAATCATATGGTTATATTATTTCTGAAAACACCGTATCACGAAATCTTACCACGTTAATGGCCCCACATTTTGCGAGCCTAATATAGTTGTAGGTTATAAACAAAAAAATCTATATTTAATATATTTTTATTTAATATATCAAACTAACTACATTTTTGTTCTTCAAACATTATATTCGATGTCTGAAAAGTGCAATTACGTCCTTGGCATAAAAAGCCGTTTGTGGTTTAAAACCTTACCTGAGTTCTAGGTGTTATTGTTATTTGCATAATTCATGTGCTTTCGCCACCTGCTGGACACAGAGCCACAAAGTCGACACGAAATGCTTTTCTCGAACGAGGGACACGAAGCGCAGCATAGACATATTTATTTAATTTATACTTCACTGGTGTTTATAAATGCAGTGAACAATGCTTGAGGTTGAGCATGTAATTACGTTAATACCCAGAAAATAAAATAAAACAGTTGTATAATTACTGAAGATTATTTTTAATTTTATCAGTTTGGATACGTTGGTTAGGGTGATTAGTTGATGTAAAAAATAACAAAAATAAAAAGACACGGGCACAAAATGCTATATTAAATAATTTAATAAGTCATATAACAATAGTTTATTTTAATTTTCCTTTAAATTTTTTACCATTTTTGCCTCATTTTAAGTTAAATGCAATTTCCTTTTGGATAGAAAACGAATCCATCATAAGACACTGAAGCAGGCAGTCTTATAAATCGGTTGTTGAAGCACTTTTGTTTACCTTTGGACACAACATGACAGTAACATGAATCGTACAATTATAAGCATGGTATATGATTATAGATCATTTCCTGTTTCTGCCTAATCCTTCTAATAACAAGAAAAAACCTCTAGCAAACATTTGTACATCATTTACATATTAGCAATCACAAAGTCGCCAGCAGCAATCTATCCGTCTCATTCTGAAACTCCTACGCAATTTGGAAAACTTCTGCATGTGTTTCCATATCTGCATGCATATGTCTGCGTTGTGTATATGCGTACATGCGTTTGTGTGTCCGTGTCTGTGTGTGTGTCTACGCAGTGTATCTGTGTACATGTGTTTGTGTGTCCGTGTGTGTGTGTGTGTGTGTCTGCGCGGTGTATCTGTGTACATGTGTTTGTGTGTCCATGCGTGTGTGTGTGTGTTTGTTGGCAGCAGGATTGTTTTAAAGGGTAAAACATTTTCATGTACAATCTTGTGAAATAATAATTAAATTTAAAATACTGGTGGAAGTAATTGTTTCTTTTAAAACGAAGTAATCTGAAGGAATCAAACATGCGTGCATAAACACAGACACACACACACACACCCCTATATTGTGTTCATGGTGGAAATAAGGTGAGGCATAAAGGCAGGTTTCTTTCGTCTAAACCCAAGGAGATAAACATCTATACAATACAAACAAAAGTTTACAAAATAAAATTCAAGTGCAATTAGCATTCCAAACATAAATGACACCACATACATATAGCTATCAGTTACAGGTAGGCTGATTATATATCTTGAATAGAATAAGTATTTTCACTGTTATTTTGATGAGAAAGAACAGGGGCATGTGCAGAATGGTTTGAGCTTTTCGAAAAGCAAGTTATATTAATTTACCATATTCCAATGGCTAAACACAAAAAAAAAACAAACAGAAAAAACAAGAAGATATTTTAAAACCTCTCATGCACATCAGGGGATCCAAGAAACAATCCAACCCAAGGTAATCACGTACATATACACGTATACTATCATATCATACCATCACACACATTTACAAACATACCCTCACACACAAACATGTGTATTAACATACCCTCATACGCATGTACACATGTATTAATATACCCTCACACACATGAACATGTGTATTACTGACATACTCTTAACATACACGTACACACGTACTAACAAATCCCCTTTTGCACATGCACATAAGTACTAACATCCCCTCAGATAAATGTTCCTTCACATGCATTCACACCCACACGCACACACCCACACACACACACACACACACACACACACACACACACACACACACACACACACACACACACACATAAATATTCCTTGGCAAAAACAACATCATCTTGAAATTAGAGTCCAAGTAAGGACTGCAAACAGCAGTGGGCAGGAGTGGGAGGGGTGTGGTCATCTGTGGGGGATTCTGGGAGATGGGGAATGTGCGGGGTGGGGCTATTTGTACGGCCGTAGAAACCTGGAGACTTTGTAGCGCAGGAGCCTAATGAAGGACCGGGGAAACATGGCCGTGTCCCTGGGCGTGTACTGGAAGTATTTCTGAGGGTCTGCCAGCACGTCAAACAGCGCCTTCACCAGCTTCTTATCCTGTAGAGAGAAAACAGGAAATGTAGGAGGAATTTAATCACCGTTTCCTGTCAGGCATAAATATTACATACAGAAACAATGCTGAAAAACAAAACCAAGAACACAGTCAAATAACAGCCCCTGGGTCAAGCAATTATTTGAAATACTTATTCTAATAATAATGTAAAATATTCAAAAACTCTTTAGATGTTGGTAATATTTCTAATATTACATTTTTAGTATTTAACTCTTTTCAGATACTAGTAAATTGTGACAACAGTCCTGCAGATCATGTGAATTTTGAATGAATATGTGTTTCACTATCCGGCACAGGTGTCTAATCACAGCGCACTAATGAACAGACCCATGCTGCTGCAGATTAAATTTCTCAGCACTTTTACAAATAAATGCAAGAATGAAAAATACTAACTTTTAATATTTCTTGGTGATTCTCTGAGGCGTACAGCCGTCCGTCTCGAACAATGTCTTCCACCAGCTGCTGATAGTCCTCTTCACAGAACAGCATTTAAAACAGTGTTACTCACAATATCTGATCTCACAAAACAGTGCACTATTCACACAATTCATATTTTACTGATATTTAACTTTTAGTCAATCAGTTCAAGAAATGAACTGAAATTCAATGAATTGCCTGAAAGATCATCACAGAACATATGGGAATTTTTTTAAATTCATGAACAAAATTTAATTTTATTTCCTGAATTGAAGTGTAACCAACTTTAACACTCCTAACAAAGCTACTGTGCTGGATGTGTACATGCTAATGCAGGAGTGTCATTTGAGGTGAGAGGGGTGTGGTTTGAGGTGAATGGGGTGTGGCTTTGAAATGAGGGGTGTGGTTTTGGGGTATGGTGTGTGGTTTTGGAGTGAGATGGGTGTGGTTTTGAGCTAAGAGGGGTGTGGACTGTGGGTGAGAGGGGTGTGATTTGCAGTGAGATGGGTGTAGTTTTGGGGTGATAGTGGTGTGGTTTGAGGTGAATGGGTGTGACTTTGAGATGAGGGGTGTGGTTTATGGGTAAGAGGGGTGTGGTTTCAGGTGAGAGGTATGTGGTTTGGGGGTGAAAGGGGTGTGGCTTGTTTGTAAGAGGGGTGTGGTTTTGGGGTGAGAGGCATGTGGTTTTGGGGTGAGAGGCATGTGGTTTTGGAGTGAGAGGATGTGGATTGTGGGTGCAGCAGGTGGGATGGTGGACCTAACCATCATAGGTGACGTAGGGAATTTGGAAACCCTTGGCGCTGTTCCCCTCATTGGATCTGAACTGGATCCACAGCTTCCGGGAGCGGGAGGTGAAGGCAATGGGCCTCTCATATGTCTGACATGTCTCATAGGTGGTTATTGAGGTAGGCTGGGCTGCAGGGGTGGAGGTAGGGAGGGATAGAGAGAAAGGGAGGGAGAGAGAATGAACGAGAGAAAGAAAGAATCAAGAATAATGTTCTGAATATTTGTGAAACTAGAAAATAGTTTAGAATTTCAGTAAACTGCTTGTTTTCCTACATGGTTAAATTATTTAAAATAACATTTTTGACCCAGGTCTGTCCTGCCCAAACACTCCTGGCTGTGAATTAGTTAGCTTACTGCACAACAGTTTTTTAATTGTGCTTTCATGTAACTGAAAAACATTTATTGTTCATTGCCTTACGGCGCTTTGGTATGGAGAACACCATATATAAATCAAGCTGTTGATTGACTGAACAGAATGGCATCATTTCTCATCATCAACATCATCATCATCATCCTCACCACCATCATCATCCTCACCAGTTTTCCTCATGACCAGCACGTCTCCGCACTCATCCTCGATTGGCAGGAAGATCTCCGGGACCACAATGAGGATGCGTCGTTTGGGTGGGGGGTTAATGTTCCACACGCAGTCAGCGTTAGAGGGGTAGTCTCCAGGGTAGTTGGGGGACTCGATATACCCCATATATTCTCCCAACTGCCCCCCACACAGCTGGTCTGGGGATGGGCACAGCCAGCTCAGCACGCAAGAACACAGGCTTACCCCTCTCTATAATATTATACTGCGTGCCCACCCAGCACTGTAATTATATCAATATTAATACACAGGCATTGGGACTCCATACATTAATATTACTGCCTAAATATTCAGGTCATTAGTATTTTGTATGTGGTGCAAATGGGAAGGATATTGATTTTAGGTTCTAAAAATGTAATTTCATTTCCACTGTGTACTGTGAACTGCAAGTAAAAAAATGTACTACATAAAAAAATTACTACAACTACAGTAATCATTAATATTATTACTAATACCACTCAGGTAATTAATACTCATTAATACTTTTTATTGAACCTCCTATCACACAGGACAGAAAGAACTGCATGTCATCAGTACACATCAGTAGCTGGTGAATAAGTACTCTTACAGTGTGAGATATCAGTAGCTGGTGAATAAGTACTCTTACAGCGTGAGACGTCAGTAGCTGGTGAATAAGTACTCTTACAGCGTGAGATGTCAGTAGCTGGTGAATAAGTACTCTTACAGCGTGAGACGTCAGTAGCTGGTGAATAAGTACTCTTACAGTGTGAGACGTCAGTAGCTGGTGAATAAGTACTCTTACAGCGTGAGACGTCAGTAGCTGGTGAATAAGTACTCTTACAGCGTGAGACGTCAGTAGCTGGTGAATAAGTACTCTTACAGTGTGAGACGTCAGTAGCTGGTGAATAAGTACTCTTACAGTGTGAGACGTCAGCAGCTGGTGAATAAGTACTCTTACAGTGTGAGACGTCAGTAGCTGGTCAATAAGTACTCTTACAGCGTGAGACGTCAGTAGCTGGTGAATAAGTACTCTTACAGTGTGAGACGTCAGTAGCTGGTGAATAAGTACTCTTACTTTTACAGTGTGAGACATCAGTAGCTCCGTCAAAGTCGGTGGTGGTGCTGCCTGGGCAGGTGATGCAGAAGTTCTGGCTGAAATCTGATTGGTAGGTGCCAGACGGGCAGCGGATGCAGCGGTGAGTGGAAGCGTTATAGTAGTGACCAGGAGCACAGTGCACTGCAACACACAACACACGTACAGTATATACACTTATACATCATACACTTTGCATACTTATACACTATACACGTATATACACTTATACACCATACACTGTGCATACTTATACACTATACACACCTATGCTCTATACACACGTTTGCACAATACAAACCTTATACACTATATACCTGTATACACACTTATAAACTATACATACAGTACTTATACACACATATGCACTATACACACTTATATATGATACACATTTATGGACTATAGATACACACATATATACTACACAATATAAATACACACATAATTATACACTATACACACACATGTTACCTTTAGCCTCGCAGTCCTTAAAGGACACCCCTCCCTCATATTTGGTCATGAGCCCGCCCCCGCAGGGGAAGCAGAGGACACGCCCAGGTTCGGGCTGGAAGGTTCCAAGGGCGCACGGCTGGCAGGGCTGGAATCCGTCTGAGGAGAATTGGCCTGACAGGCACTGACCTGGGATCAGCCAAAACACATTCACGCAACAGGAATGAATTTATACATGTACATTTCAATCTATTTGGTCAATTCTGCAATGTTTTAATATTGAACCAATTAATATAATGAAATTGCCAACATGTAAAATTTTTTGACTAAAAGTCAGGTGCAGTTCATCCCTTGTCCACTAGGTGACACCGATCCCCTCATTTTGCAGCTAAAGTATAGTCCAGCTTTGCTGGTGAGATCAGCGCAGACTAGACCTCTAATTTTACACAGCTGTGAGCAGCTTTAGGTTCCTCCTGTTCCACAGCAGGGTTCCCAGGCTGTGATAATTACTGTTTTTATATGATGTGCAGTGTGATTACTGGCTTATAGAGCATATCTCGCTGGATCTCTAGGATTATTAGGTGTTTGTTCTGGACTTACTTGCCCCTCATTTAATCAGGTCACCGAGCCGGGTGTGAGTCTGAGCACGCTCAGTAAAGCCATGTATAATTACCTGGCGTATCAGAGAGGAATCTCTCTACCAACAGCGTAAGAACACAGAGATTAATTCACACTGTCTGCATCAATCTTTCCTTTTATTACATACACATGTGCACATAAACACACAAACACGCACAAACACACACATGCACAAATACGCAAGCATATACACACACACACACATACACAAGCATGCATGCACACACACACACACACACACACAGGCACAGACACAGTTGTAGTGTTATCAGGACACACGTACCTCCACACTCAGAGATGTTCTCGGCCCCAAGGAGGCCCTGTTTGGCCCCGGGGGGGCCCAGGCTGTTGGTGTTGGGGCAGGGTTGGCAGGAGAGCTGGCCGGGCATGTCCTGATAAGTCCCAGAGGGACATGGCAGACACAAGTCCTCCTCACCACTGTAGAAGCTTCCCACACTGCAACTGACTGCCAGACCACCATAGACACTTCATTAGATCACCTCTGTCAGGAGTACCACACCCAAAGCAGTCCATCATGCCACTACAACACAAGGCACTAATGTGGGTGTGGTCTATACTCAGCATGCTGTGGGTGTGGTCTATACTCTGTGGGCGTGGGCTATACTCAGCACACTGTGGGCGTAGTCTATACTCAGCACACTGTGGGCGTAGTCTATACTCAGCACAATGTGGGTGTGGTCTATACTCAGCACACTGTGGGTGTGGTCTATACTCACCACACTGGCCCTCTTTTAGGACCTGGCCAGTGCTGCAGAGCTCTTGGCTGTGGGGAATGTGGGCGGGGCTGTGGGCGGGGCTCTGTGCCACTTCATACTCAGTGTCTGAGAAGCGGATGTAGAACTGCTGCCTGTTTATAGACCTCCTGAGGCTGCGTACGGCCGCCTGCAACTTCTGCTTCATCCTCTCCCTCACACAGCCCACATCACAGGAGTCTGTAACACACACACACACACACACACAGCCCACATCACAGGAGTCTGTAACACTCACACACACAGCCCATATCACAGGAGTCTGTAACACACACACACACACAGCCCACATCACAGGAGTCTGTAACACACACACACACACAGCCCACATCACAGGAGTCTGTAACACTCACACACACAGCCCATATCACAGGAGTCTGTAACACACACAGCCCACATCACAGGAGTCTGTAACACACACACACACACAGCCCACATCACAGGAGTCTGTAACACACACACACACACAGCCCACATCACAGGAGTCTGTAACACTCACACACACAGCCCATATCACAGGAGTCTGTAACACACACACACACACACACACACACACACACACACACACACACACACACACACGTATACAAACACACAGCCCATATCACAGGAGTCTGTAACACACACAGCCCACATCACAGGAGTCTGTAACACACACACACACACACACACACACACACACAGCCCACATCACAGGAGTCTGTAACACACACACAGAGCTAACATCACAGGAGTCTGTAACACACACACACACCCACACACACACACACACACACACACACACACACACACACACATACAAACACACAGCTGACATCACTAGATTCTGAAACACACACACACACACACACACGCACAGCTCACATCACATGAGTCTGTAAGACACACACAGCCCACATCACAGGAGTCTGTAACACACACAGAGCTCACATCACAAATATAAATACTAGTAAAATACATTTATCGCCAAGTTGTTCAGGAGCACGCACACGCACACACACACACACAAACACATGGTGCAGTAAAACAAAAAAGACAGTCCATGTTATAGATATGTGTACGTCTGTCAGTGTGTGGCTGTTATAGATGTCTGTATGTCTGTCAGTGTATCGCTTTGGCTATGCTAACACCTCCAGTGCATCGCATGCAATGACCCTGCAATGACCTTTGACCTTGGATCTGTAAGGACCCACCTGAGGCTTCCTCCTCCTCCATCTCCATCTCAAACTCCGCTGTGATGTGGGACACCTCCTTCGAAGGGGACTTCCGACCCCGCCGACGTTTCTTCAGTGACTCACACCTGAGGTTGACGAAGGTCACCTGGCAGTCGTCCGTGCAGGCGAATGGACCCCCTTCTAGTGAAAGACGATGGTAGAGGTAAGACTGACGTTTTGTTTTTCATCCCTGACTGGAACCTTTAAAGGGATATTACACTTTGGCATAATAATTTGGCATAGTAATTTTGTGGAGCCTACCCCACTGTATTTGTATATTATGAATACGAGCAACATCAGCTGCCCCTGCTGGCCATTGAGAGCATCGCCATTCCTCCCGGTTTTCAGGCTCCCAATTCACTCGCATTCATTTTCAGAACCTCACCAAAATTAATAGTTTTAAAGCACAAGCTAACTCTAGAGGATAATACACTGCCTGGCCAAAAGAAAAGTCGCTGTTGCACCCGTCATGCATAGTGCCCACTATACAAGCCTCTGGAGGCAGTGTTATGATCTGGGGTTGCTTCAATTGGTCAGGTCTAGGCTCAGCAATGTTATGCAGCAATAAAATGAAGTCAGCTGAGTACCTGAATGTACTGAATGACCAGGTTATCCCATCAATGGGCATATTCCAGGACGACAATGCCAAGGTTCATCGGGCTAAAATTGTGAGAGTGGTTCAGGGAGCATGAGGAATCATTTTCACACATGAATTGGCCACCAGAGTCCTGACCTTAACCCCATTGAAAGTCTTTGGGATGTGCTGGAGAAGACTTTACGGAGTGGTTAGACTCTCCCCTCGTCAATACAAGATCTCGGCCAAAAATGAATGCAACTCTGGACGGAAATAAATTTTTGTGACATTGCATAAGGTTGTCGAAACAATGCCACGACGAATGCGCGCCGTAATCAAAGCTAAAGGCGTCCAACAAAATATTAGAGTGTGCAACTTTTGTTTTGGCTAGGCAGTGTAGATCGGTAAAACAGAGCGCTAAAGTCAAAAGGTATCTGTTTGATTTGATATCTGATGCATTTTCAACATTTTATTTCTTTATAAAAGAAAAAGAACATCCAACAAAACGTTGTCTTATTTTACTAAGTGATGTATCCCTGCACACGATAACACATTCTTCATATTCGACTGGCAAATGATATAACACGCTCGTATGGAGTATAGTTCCTATGACCTGGGACAAAGTGCTTCATATTTGAATCTGTCGTGTTTAAATTCTTGTCTAATATAGAATATAAAATATACTACAGAATAGCTAGCTAAAATGTTATACACCCACAGGTAATCCACCAAGAAGTACAGTAGTTGTGCAGATGTATAACAAAAATAAATCAAACTATGGCTTGTTGTATTTCTACGGTATATCTGCTCACAAAAACAGATTCTTTTGATTAAGAAAAAACATTACATTGATGTATTATCCTCCGTAGTTAGTTTGTGCTTTAAAACAAGGTCCCAAAAATGAATGGGAGTGAATTGGGAGCCTGATAACCGGGAGTAACGGTGATGCTGTCAACAGTCAGCAGGGGCAGCTGATGTTGCTAGTATTCATAATATACAAATACAGTGGGGTCAGCTCCACAAAAATACTTATGTTATACAAAACTGTAATATCCCTTTAAGTGGAAACTTAACCTCAAATGCAATGCTTGTTAGAATTGTCACACATTTTTTCTAAATGCTTTCTTATGGTAAGAAATCTGACACAGAGATATCTGTGACAGTTTAAACAATCCCTTCTGAAGCACTACAGGCACCAAATCAGTCTGTGAAAATACCCCTGCTGTTCCACTTTCAGAAACCTATACCTACCCTGCAGATGTCTGTAAAGGAGTGCGTGTAGATACCTGCAGATGTCTGTAAAGGAGTGCATGTAGATACCTTGCAGGTTTATGGAGCCACCGCTGTGTGTTTCTTTATTTCGGGGTCTCAGGTGACACTTGGCATCTTTGATCTTGAAGCGAGCTTTCTGTTTGATGGGCGTTGCTATGGTTTCTGATGAAGGAGACAGATGCTGCTTTAAAATTATTTTCCATTTTTTTGCCCCTATTCCGCTGCTAGGAAATGCCAGTCATAATGGTTTCCTGTTCCTCTTCAGGATACTGGCACATGGATCCCACCCCTGCTTCAGCTCTCTCTGCAGGCTACCAGAGTTCAGTTCAGTTCAGTTCAATTTATTGTCCCTTCTAGGGAAACTTGTCTTAGAGCAGCAAATAAAAAACAACAACACATAAATGACGCAAGAGACACCGCATTAAGAGATCATTTGTAATATAGAAAACTGAGTAGGCAGAACAGAGAAAACATCCCTCACTTAGCAACAACAGGACAGGAAGGCTCTGTCTGGGATGCAATCCCATACTCACCTGGGCCAGGGCTGTTTTCTAGCACCTACACAAACCTCACACGGATGGCCTTAAGCTTAATCATTAGAGACAGACAGGGAGGACCGCACAACCACATATTTAATGTCTCAGTGGTTAGCCTCAATGACATCATAGCTTAACCACAGGAGAGGAGTGAGCAGCGTGACTGTTAAAGCTTGCCTTCTACCCGTCTCTGTGATTTAAAACTACCAGACCCACGAGGGGTGTCTCCTTAAAAACGAATGATTCTACAGCGCAGCACAGAGCTCTGACAGGTTTAATGAAAAATGCGACTGGGGTTCGAAACCCCCTGGAGATGGAGAGAGCTGCGGGATGTAGAAATGATGGAGATGGAAAGAGTGATAGAACTGGTCTGTATGTTCATTGGTTTAAATGTATTGTGTATTTAGGGAGAGGAACAAGACTCTGTGTCCAGACAGACTCTCTGTAGCCAGTCTGTTCTAATCACAAACATCTTTTTAAACAGCTTTCCCTCCTCAACCACTCACCCTACCATTTATCATCAAGTGGACACAGCGAGCAGAACATACAGATCTCATTTTATGCCAGTGTAGTGACCGATCGATCTCTGTGATATTTAAAAAATGTAGGATTTTTGGCTGTAGTTAAAAAGAACTTGGGCTGTAGCTAACAACTGTACTATGTCTCCCATAATGCACGGCACCTGTGCAGCTCAGCAGGGGGTCAGTGGTGTTCCTCTTCTGAGGAGATTTCCCAGGCTGCACTGGTGTCCCACAGCTGAGGGAGTAGCCACTCTCAGAGTCTGAAAAGAAACACACACACACACACACACACACACACACACACATACACAGGGGTGAGACGGACAGTGCAGTTTAAACTGACCAAAAGTAGTTCCTCTGTCTCTCTAAAGCTGAGAGGGGGGGGGTTATACTGCCATTTAAGTAGAGAACACAGCCGGTCACATGACTCATCATAATCAGAGGCCAGCGGAGCCGGTTCCTGAGGCTCAGTGGACAGGTGAACTGCAATTACAGCTTTTGCCCAATTGAGGTCAGCAGTGGGTAAAGAATGAGCTCCAATCACAGTGAAACCTCAGAAAGTAGCAAAATCCAACACAAACTGCAAAAGTAAGAGGTTTAAACCCATGCTGGGGAGCCATACAATGACTGAGACTCACCTGGTACAGGTGTATGTGTGTGTGTGTGTGTGTGTGTGTGTGTGTGAGAAGGACATTCACCTGGGGTACAGGTATGTGTGTGTCTGAGACTCACTTAGGGGTACAGGTGTGTGTGTGTGTGTGTGTGTGTGTGTGTGTGTGTGTGTGTGTGTGTGTGTGTGTGTGTGTGTGACTCACCTGTGGTGAAGAGGGCGTTGGAGGGGCAGGACAGGGCACACACCTCAGATCCACCTGTCCTGGCGCAGGTGAGCTGGGCTCCAGGGGGGGTCTTACTGCTGGGGGGGCACTTCACCGTCTCTGAGGAAGAGCCAGGTTCATGTTACCATAGCAACCGAGGACCGATAACCTCTGACCTCCCCCTCCACAAGGACTGAGATCAGGGTGACCTCACACCAGGGCAGGCCCACACGCACAGGCGCGCACACACACACACACACATGTAAATACTTACAATCAACTAATAAAAATGATGGAAGTTTGGCCGCTCACCAATGCAGTCCTTCTTGTTCCAGCGCAGGCTGTGCCCGACGGGACACACGCACGCGTAGCTGCCTGGCGTGTTCACACAGCCGTGTTCACAGCTTCCGTTATTAACGCTGCACTCGTCAACATCTGAGACACAGAACACGCTACTTCCGTTAATAACGCTTCGCACACATTGCGATCACAATGCGGTCAGACCGCGTGTGGTTATGTAGCACCATTTGTACCCAAGAGCACACACGCAGTTCATGATAGCCCTGTGGGTGTGGCCTGTTAAGGGGTCAGGTGTGAAGGTGTGCTGGCCTCTCAGATTACACACCTCCGCAGTGCGTCTTCCCGTAGAGCGTGTAGCCTTTTTCACACACGCACTCAAAGCTGCCTGGGTAGTTGATGCACACGTGGTCACAGGTCCTTTCGAAAGAACACTCATCAATGTCTGCCGAGGAAGAAAATAAGAAAATTATGGAACTTGGTGTCAAAGGTCAAAGGTCATAGAAGCAGATTCAGCTGAAGGTCAGTAAGCGGCAGAGATTGTCCAGCAACTGAAAATATCACCCCAATCCAGTGTAGACCTGGGGCCACATGTATAAACAGTGCTGAGCAGAAAAATGCCCTCAGAAAGCTGCGTAAGGGAAATTCAGAAATTCAGATGCATAAAATAACACATGCTGTGAGAATCTGCGTACCTCTGTACACGCTGGACACCATACATACGCAATGTTTGGAGCCAGTGTGATATGGAGACACCGGGACCGAAAGGCAGAGGGAGAAAATGCAAAACTTTGCGTAAGCAGATTTACGACTTTCTCCGAGCATTGTTTTACGCATTCTTTTACTCAGAGTTTTATACATGTGGCCCCTGGACTTCAGTCACAACAAACAGAGAGTCCACAGACTCCAAAAATCAGTGGGGCACCGATGGCCCATCTTCCCATAAGACAGTGCTTTGAAATCCGGGGATGAAAGGCACTATATAAATGCTATCCCTTGTTGTGATGATTATTACTACTGTGTGATTGACAGCTGTCACTCACCCTGACAGCTTCTCTCGTCGGTCAGCAGCTTGTGACCCTTCAGGCAGCTGCACACAAAGCTGCCCACCGTGTTCCTGCAGGAGTGATCACATCCACCATTACTACGCTCACATTCATCTATATCTGCAGAGAGAGAGAGAGAGAGAGAGAGAGAGAGAGATCACACCCACAATTACTATGCTCACTTTCATTTACATCTGCAGAGATCACATCCACCATTACTACGCTCACATTCATCTATATCTGCAGAGAGAGAGAGAGAGAAAGAGAGAGAAATCGTATCCACCATTACTATGCTCACATTCATACATTCATCTATATCTGCAGAGAATGAAATCATATCCACCATTACTGCGCTGACATTGATAGGAGCCTGTGGATGAGATGCACATATTTAAATGAACTTCTCTTCCTTTCAATGTGAGCTAATTCATCTTCATGTGGGTTAATCTATGTTAATGTGGGCTAATCTATAACCACTTAATAAGAGGTTATTTGTATTCAGTTGCAATCAATGCATCTATTGACCATTCCCTGGACAGAAACCTAAAAACGCAATTAGTCATTATACACCTACCCCGGAAAAAACATTCCAATTACTGATTAATTCCTGCCCTTACAGACTGCTCAATCAATAACCGATCAATAACACCAGTGGTGCCTCATTAAAACAGTAATTTCCACACATGATCCACGAATTAGAATCCGTTAAACCTTCCAACTCTACATGCCAGGACAGGCTGTAGTGACAGCGCATTCACATCTCCAAGAAGCACAGCAAACCCTCCAATCATTCACCTTTAGCTTCTCTGAAACAAGCTGTTTATTTCACAGAGAAAGCTGTCAGAACTACAACAGATAGGATGCAGGGGCACTATCAGCAGTTTCTAAAAGTTAAACAGCACATTTTCCCCTCAGGGGCAGACAACAGTCAGTTACACGTGTGAATGTGTGACATTACTGAGCAGACAGAGACGGGGATGAACAGTAGCTGAATGGCTGTTTTGAAGGACTGATCTTGAGGTGAGTGCGTGGGACTGCTCTTTTTTTTCTTTCAAATAAATGTCACAATGTCAGCTATCATTGTGTAGTAGTTATTCTGAGCGTGTTTGTAAAATCCACTGCCTGCATTATGAGAGCATTATGACAGTGTCATGCCAGTGAGGAGGGCGGCCGGGCCTCACAGTTTAAACAGCTCAGACGCCCCTGTGTCTCCCACTAGCCTTTGTACGGCCCTGTCCCACACATTCAACACCTACCCGCCACATTCTCCCTCCCTCAAACCCCCAATGCCAGCCCTTTCCCTCAGGCCCAGAGAAGGGCTGACTGCATGGAACCCCCCCCACCCGTACCAATCAGGACAAGTGTACATGTTCACCCCCACCCCCGCCCAGCCTCACTTCTTTAATAAACGTTGGGGCAAGCCACACCCTCAGTAACCCCCGAGTAATAACAATTACAGTGTAAATGTATGTACTACACTACAGCAATAACAATAGGAATCATTGGGACCACTCGTCAAAACATGCTCAACCAATCACAGCTCTGCCTGACCTGTAGCCACAGGAAGTGTGTGTTTTGACTGACAGGTATTAAAAATGATTGCGGTTGGTACTACTGGTAGGAACTACTGAATAATTTACAGTTGATCTTAATTGTTATAGTTACATGTATAGTTCCTGGTGGAATACGAGCTGTAACCCACACAGAGACACTTGACCCCGTTTACTACCGACAGCTACACTGTCTACCACCCCCCTCCTCCGGGCCTGTGAGTCACCGACCGTTCCCTTCTTCGGCCCCCACCATATTTACAGCACACAGGCACATACCGCCACTCACAAACCCTTTCACTTTACTGCCGAGAGACCTGGAGGTCAAATCGCCCAGTGCAGTATTTATTTAGCAATACCCTCTGCTGTTCTGCCTGTAGATCACTGATCGGGAGCTCAGCCGTGGTGAATCGAGGTGTGAAACAGGATCTTATCGACACTGCTGAAGTTTTGGAGTAGCAGAGTGCTCAGTGGGAAAGACAGTACTGCAGAAGTGTGTACTGTGATGGGGTAGTGACCATGCAGGGGTGTGTACTGTGATGGGGTAGTGACCATGCAGGAGTGTGTACTGTGATGGGGTAGTGACCATGCAGGAGTGTGTACTGTGATGGGGTAGTGACCATGCAGGAGTGTGTACTGTGATGGGGTAGTGACCATGCAGGAGTGTGTACTGTGATGGGGTAGTGACCATGCAGGGGTGTGTACTGTGATGGGGTAGTGACCATGCAGGGGTGTGTACTGTGATGGGGTAGTGACCATGCAGGAGTGTGTACTGTGATGGGGTAGTGACCATGCAGGAGTGTGTGCTGTGATGGGGTAGTGACCATGCAGGAGTGTGTACTGTGATGGGGTAGTGACCATGCAGGAGTGTGTACTGTGATGGGGTAGTGACCATGCAGGAGTGTGTACTGTGATGGGGTAGTGACCATGCAGGAGTGTGTACTGTGATGGGGTAGTGACCATGCAGGAGTGTGTGCTGTGATGGGGTAGTGACCATGCAGGAGTGTGTACTGTGATGGGGTAGTGACCATGCAGGAGTGTGTACTGTGATGGGGTAGTGACCATGCAGGAGTGTGTGCTGTGATGGGGTAGTGACCATGCAGGAGTGTGTACTGTGATGGGGTAGTGACCATGCAGGAGTGTGTACTGTGATGGGGTAGTGACCATGCAGGGTGGGTCCTGACACCAAGCTTCATGGAACAGGGGCTGACCGCAGTCTAATTTTTGCGTAAATAAGTTCTGTGTGTTGAGATCAACCTCAATTCTAACTCCACACACTACCATTTTAGAAACCCAATCTTAAGTCTTACACACACACACACACACACACACACACACGCACACATACAAAAACTCACATAAATCCATCCACACACACACACACACACAAATTGACACACAAAAACATAGACTTTCTCACTGACGTACAGACACGCACTCAAGCAGAAATACACACACGTTCACACACACACACACACACACACACACACACACACACACACACACACACACACACACACCTTTGCAGGTTTTTCCATCAGGTTGGAGGGTAAACCCCGCAGGGCAGCTGCAGTGTACCCCAGTGGCAGTGTCCTTACAGGTCCGATCACACCCCCCGTTATTCACTGCACAGGTTTCTGGGTACAGAGAGAAAAGGAAATAACATGCCATCAACAATCTTCTAAAATACATACTTATACATATTTACATCCCCCGAAGAAACGTAATGCTCCCAGTATCATCCCTTTAAGTTCCCTCTTAATAAGCACTCCACCAGGGCAACATCAACAGAAAACAGGTCCTATTCTAGCCAAGATTCACAGTTTGGCTGTGAAAATGTTTCATTTACCAGTTAGAGAAACTTAACAACACTATGAACAGCAGAACAGAGGCAGAGGTGGAGTTCTGTAGTCATGTGACCCTTAGAGGGAGGAGCTTAATTATGTAGTAATGTGATCTACAGAGGGAGGAGCTTGGTTCTGTAGTCATGTGATCTACAGAGGGAGGAGCTTGGTTCTGTAGTCATGCGATCCACAAAGGGAGGAGCTTAGTTTTGTAGTCATATGATCGACTGAGGGAGGAGCTTTGTTCTGGTGTCATGTGACACACAGAGGGAGGGGTTTAGTGCTGTAGTCATGTGACCCACAGAGGGAGGAGCTTGCTTCTGTAGCCTGTCATCTTTGTGGTCACTGACCCCTCCTGTATCTCTCACTGTACCCCCCTTTCAGCTCTGCTGACCTTGAATAACAGTTCCAGCTTTACTCTGGGGTTAATATTTTGCAAGCCTCACCTCTCAGTCTCATACCCTGACAATAATAAGAGCCTGTCCACTAGGCTGGCATCCATGTTTCAACAATCACTTGAATTTCAATTCATTTCTTGAACTGACTGAATTGTAATAGAACTGACCTGCTCTCTGTTAACCAATTAGGATCTATAATTCCTCAAGGAATAACAGTAGCAACACTATAATTTACTTTAATACCTTTCTACTGGCAAAACATTAACATTGCCAGGCTATAATGTCTGCAGGCTTAAATCCAGTCCTGGAGAGCCGCAGTGTCTGCAGGTTTAAATCCAGGCCTGGAGGGCCGCAGTGTCTGCAGATTTAAATCCAGACCTAGAGGGCCACAGTGCCTGCAGATTTAAATCCAGACCTAGAGGGCCGCAGTGTCTGAAGGTTTAACTCCAGTCCTGGAGGGCCGCAGTGTCTGCAGATTTAACTCCAGACCTGGAGGGCCGCAGTGTATGAAGGTTTAACTCCAGACCTGGAGGGCCGCAGTGTCTGAAGGTTTAACTCCAGACCTGGAGGGCCGCAGTGTCTGAAGGTTTAACTCCAGACCTGGAGGGCCGCAGTGTCTTTAAATGCAGCATCTGCTGGTTGTTGTTGTGACTTTTTAATCAGCAGCAAAATTAGCCGATCACTTAAGGGCTGAAACTCATCAAAAAATCAGCAGACACAGCGCCCCCTCCAGGACTGGACTTTGTGATCCCTGTACTGGATCCAGATGTGCCACTACAGAGCTGAATCCATTAAACTTTTCAGGCAGTGATGAGGAGACACAGGAAACAGCTGATCTAAAACAGCTTCCCTTCAGCTCCCAGAGGATCGTCTCCAGAGTTCTGTTTGTGTGTCGAGGACACAGAGGCGCATGACTGATGAGGTGCGGGGTCATGAGGGGTCAGAGGTCAGAGGGTAAAGTAAACCACAACTGAGGAGTCATCCTTTGTAAAATAAACTAGACCGTAAAACAATGAGCCATTTCCTGTTGAGTGGAAACTACAGTATGACGAAAGCCATCGCAGTGGTGCTGTCACAATTATAAGGGGGAGGGTTAAAAGTATGTAAACTCTGAGAATGGGGACATTATCTTTCAGAATAAACTGAAGCTGGTAATACAGGCATTTTGCAAAACTGGTATTACAGGCAATTTGTAGAACTATTTTCTCTGTGCTTTACAGGTTTAGTACACAGAAGCCAGCAACAAAAAAAAAAAAAAAACATTTTCACAAAACAATGCAATGCAATCAGCACATGACCTCCGGGGCAAACAATGGAGATGTTAAATGCCTTTTGAGTTTTCAGAAAATAAATAAAATAAAACAGGACGAGTACAAGCACCATAGCAACAGACAGGAAGAGGAAGTGAGGAGTTACCCATGAGCAGCCGGCGTTTCACCCGCTTGTCCACATCAGCTAATGACGTAGCATTGAGCTCAGAGCTCTCAACTGCAGCCTCATCTCTCTCTAGAACACAGGTGAGAGGGACACAGGGAGCAGGAGGTTAATGAGGAGTCTGTACTTTCCCCCCAAAAAAACGCCCCAAAGCCAAAAAGCTTAAACGCCCTAATTCCACCCTTTTCCCACAATCCTACAAAAACCCACAAACCTTTTCTCTGTCATTAACCAAGAGGAAGGGGGGCAGAGATTTATTTTATTTTAAAAAGTACAAACAAAATTGCTTTTTTTTACTGGGGGTGGGGTTGTTTGTTGTTCAGGCAGTTCTTCCCTTTTCCTTCCTTTGTGAAACAGCCAGACTTCAACAGTGACTTCCTCTCATCAGAAGAGATGGATCAACAGTGACTTCCTCTCATCAGAAGAGATGGATTAACAGTGACTTCCTCTCATCAGAAGAGATGGATTAACAGTGACTTCCTCTCATCAGAAGAGATGGATCAACAGTGACTTCCTCTCATCAGAAGAGATGGATTAACAGTGACTTCCTCTCATCAGAAGAGATGGGTCAACAGTGACTTCCTCTCATCAGAAGAGATGGCTTAACAGTGACTTCCTCTCATCAGAAGAGATGGATTAACAGTGACTTCCTCTCATCAGAAGAAATGGATTAACAGTGACTTCCTCTCATCAGAAGAGATGGATCAACAGTGACTTCCTCTCATCAGAAGAGATGGATTAACAGTGACTTCCTCTCATCAGAAGAGATGGATTAACAGTGACTTCCTCTCATCAGAAGAGATGGATCAACAGTGACTTCCTCTCATCAGAAGAAATGGATTAACAGTGACTTCCTCTCATCAGAAGAGATGGATCAACAGTGACTTCCTCTCATCAGAAGAGATGGATTAACAGTGACTTCCTCTCATCAGAAGAAATGGATTAACAGTGACTTCCTCTCATCAGAAGAGATGGATTAACAGTGACTTCCTCTCATCAGAAGAGATGGATTAACAGTGACTTCCTCTCATCAGAAGAAATGGATTAACAGTGACTTCCTCTCATCAGAAGAGATGGATTAACAGTGACTTCCTCTCATCAGAAGAAATGGATTAACAGTGACTTCCTCTCATCAGAAGAGATGGATTAACAGTGACTTCCTCTCATCAGAAGAAATGGATTAACAGTGACTTCCTCTCATCAGAAGAGATGGATTAACAGACGAGTGCCAGATGAAGCACATGAGTGTAGGAGCGATGGAGAAGGTGGATGAAAAAAGGAGAGGAGGGAGGAGAAAGGAGAGGGTGATGGGAGGAGAGGAGATGGTGATGGGGTAGAGGAGATGGTGATGGGGTGGAGGTTTGTGCTAAAGCAGTGTGAGCTGTGGAACTGAGGGATTTAGATGAATAAACAGATAAACAGATGAGAAACGGAGGAGAAAAGAAGAAGGAAAGGAAAGAAGGAGGATGGGAAAGAAGACTGGGGGGGGGGGGGGGGGTGTGCAGACTGGGGGCATTCTAGGGTTTGTACTGGCTGCCTGTTTGTCTACAGAACACAACTGCTACTGGGCTGTATTCACTGAACATTATGGTGAGGGAGGGTTCCAGTCCTAATGACCAGGCTGGACCTTCAGGCACCTTTGGGATGGTGGGGAGTTCTGGGTTCGATCAGGCTGCAGTTGAGATATCTGCTCTAATCAATCCTGTACAGGACAGGAGTTTTTGAAAAATGGCTTTCTGCTCAGAAAGGACAAGCCAACAAGACCCATCACCAGCGAGGAAACATATAAACAGAGAGAGAGAGAACTACACGCACACGCACACACGCACACGCACACACACATACACACATAGTGTTTTATATTTGCCACTCCCCTCCCCTTCCAATATAACTCCTTCATTCCATGTCCTTTACCTCCCCGTGAAGCTGGATATGGAAGCAAGTTAATTTTCTAGAGCGATGCTCAAATATCCTGTGCTGTATCTCCCGCCTCACTGTCTAACACCATCACACCTTGTATAACTTTGAAACTACTGATACTGCCCCTGCATCATATCTGTTGTATTGCCAAATACAGCTTTCTGTGCGGCTAAAAGAGCAGGACTGGGCACAGTTAACTGTGTCTTTATGGTGCCTTGGAGATGTGGCTGTTTGTAGCAGTACTCTGAGTCCACAGGATTTTATTCATCTGACAACAATAACAGTAACATTTATTTCCCCTCATCTGTAATCATTCTCACCTCTCATCTCCCATATTCCATCATCTCTAATATTTTTCATCGCTGATATTCCCTCATCTCTAATATCTGATTACAGAGAAGGAATATTCCGGAGAGGCTTTGGTGTGCAATTTTGTTCGGAATGTTCGGCTGTAATGACCCAGGTGAAGGGCTTGGAGTTCTAGAGTTCTGAACTGTTCTGTGTGGTTCTGTGGTTCTCCTGTGGTTCTGCAGTACTTACCAGTACAGGTTCTGCTGTCTGAGTGGAGAGCATAATTCTGGTGGCAGCCACACACAGGCCCCGCCTCCATGTCGTCACAGGTGTGTTGACAGCCCCCGTTTCCATAGTTGCAAGTCACTGGCAACATAAAGGTCATGTGACAGGAATTGAAAATTATGAGCAGAATCAGTGAAATAATAAATGTTTAATGTCTAATTCAACACTCGTAGTACCTAAGAACTGAACTATATGAAGTGTGCAATTAATTTAAAGCCCTTCATATTTCCTCCATAGATACGTATATGCATATAGACATATACAAAATACAATATTGACATATTTCACAATGTGGCTTCTCAATCACACTGCATCCCAGAATGTATTTCCAGACAGTTCAACTAATAAGGAAGAGTTTCTCTCTGAAAAATGACAGACAAGAGCTAGCGGATGTTTCTGTCTCCAGCAAATAATGCGTTTAAGCAAACTGACAGGCGGCATGTCCCAAATTATACCCTTCAGCCAGATGTACCATATAATATATCGTATACCAGAAAAACCAAGAACATACAGTATTTTATGTGCTTGCAAGCACTACATACACATGCAGTCTCTCTGGTTCTCGGCCAGCTCGAACCCAGGTCTGCATTCACAGGCCACACCCCCCTTTGGAGTCTCTTGACAGATGTGGGCACAGCCATGGTCTTTATTCATACAGTTCATCCCATCTGTGAGAGAGAGAGAGAGGGGGGGGGGGAGCAAAAACCATATCTACAGCTTGCCGGTTTGAGGTTATGGTTAGGAAACTGTGAGCAGGCTATACAGTTATGTAACCAAATGGAAGATAATGCTGCTTCCTCACAATTCCCGACAGTCCAACCATACGAATTAGCCAATATAGCACATGATATCACTATGATATGAGAGGTACAGAACCGGTGGATCTAGAGGATCTGTGACAGACAGAACTGTCAGTGTTGAGGATACAGAGCAGAGTATCTGGAGATCAGTTGGATGGGCAGGGCACTCACAAAGCACAGACACTGACCTGCTACAGTGCTACCTTCTCAGTACAACTGCAGCCTAGGGGAAAGAGCTCACCTCTCCTCCCTTATCAACCGTTATTTTACCAGGAAGGAAAATAGATTAAAACCTCTTTTACAAGTGAGACCAAGCCAATCAGGGGTAGGACAATGAGGCAGCCCCACATACGTAATTACAGAAAAACATAAGCTCATGAACGGATACTATAAAACTATAATAAACAACACACATCAGGCAAACTAATATAATACAAGGATGAAACAGTGTTTCAATTTTGGAAATTAGCATTAACATGCAGTATTAAGCAAGCATATTTGTTCATAAGTTTACATTTAATTAGTCTGAAGATTGTTCCAAGACTAGGGGTTATAAAATGCTGGACAATTCTTTCCAGCTTCTGTTCGAACTTTAGGAACTTTGAATTTCAGCCAATTGTGCGGTCTTAGGTTTTGATATGACGTCCAGTTCTGTACTACATGAAACTTTAAGCAGAGCTATCCAGGAATTTTCACTTTGAATGGTTTTGTAGATGAACTTATGCCAGTGTTGCAAAATAGATCTTTTTCTCACCGTCCCTCTCCTTTCATTCTTATAAACACACAGGAAATGTGAGAGAAAACCCATCCATAATAATTTTATGATATAAAACACAATTCCTGTCTCTGAGGCTATGTGGGGACAGGCTGGTCTGTTTCCCAGTGAGTTTGTTTGATTGTCTGAGGCGCCTGGTTTTCTACTTGCAACTTATATGGGCTTCTTACTTTAATGTTTCTTAATTAAAACATGTAAAACCATGGAATATTTAGTCGGCAGGAAGCATTAATTACTTCCACATATAAAAATGTTACATAAAATGTCACTGGAGTAATTAGTGAGTAAACAGTATGTAACAAAATAACTTTAGACCAATCAACAAACATTCTGCATTTTCTCATTCTAAATGTCATGTTTTCTGGACAATAATACACACATGTTCATTTATTTAGTGTTGGCGGCAGAATCTCCTGTCCAGAGCATGGTTCACAGTTTGTGCTACAATAATAACATAAAAGAAAGATACAGATTAACGATGCGCATCTCCACCTCAAACATCCCACTCTATTTCCCTTCTGGATTAGAAATTCAGGATGCAAAATACAAGTAGGCCTATACACCATTACAGACACAAACAGACATGTAGCCTAACTTGAATTATGCTCCAAAAAAGATTTATTTTCCAACATGAAAAAAAAAACAAAAAAAAACAATTCAAATCTAAAATCACACAAACATATTAATTTAAAAAGGCATTAATGTCTCCGTGAATTAGGAAAGAGAAATAAACAAAACTAAATGATCTTCTATGGCTGTGTTAGGCTGGAATATTAAGGTAAACATCGGCGTCAGAACTGCCCCAGAACTGAGGGGCTTAATGAGTGAAGGGCAGTTTACACAAACCCACGATTCTGCTATCACCCGAAAGCCACACTCAGCGATAATTAACCGTCACATTTCCCTCAACGCGGAGCGACAGGCTACGCTGACAGAACGGAGGCCATCGGCCCACGCTTTCCTTTCTTAATTGAACAAAGCCGGCTTTGCACAACCTTTCATCCTGCCGGCACAGAGGGTCAGGGGGCCTCCGAGAAAAATACTTAAAAGTAACGTCGTGCAGGCAGGGTCGCTGTCAACACCAATCAACTCGCGTGTTATTTCACTGCCCCGCGCTGTGCTGAACTCCGGCGCGCCGGGGCAAGAGCCGTCTGATCCGTGGCACATTTTCCCCGGACACCACGCCATTCCCTCCGTATCCACCTTTTCATGTGGGTCTGTGGCTCGCCCACACGTTTTTACAGCAGCAGGCACATGTGCCGATAATGTGTCTGCATTTAAATCTTAATTAAAAGAAAAGCCCCGCGCAGGCCGGAGTCGTGCGTCCGCAACTCAATGGACCGCGCTCGAGAGCCCGGTAAATTATATTAAAATTAAATACAGCACTGCTAAACCAATCTCAAAGTGTTTCCCA
>CM056376.1:127090457-127149070 GCA_029718625.1 Synaphobranchus kaupii
GAGAGAGAGGGAACACGGTCAGAGAGAGAGGGAACACGGTTAGAGAGAGAGGGAACACGGTTAGAGAGAGAGGGAACACGGTTAGAGAGAGAGGGAACACGGTTAGAGAGAGAGGGAACACGGTCAGAGAGAGAGGGAACACGGTTAGAGAGAGAGGGAACACGGTTAGAGAGAGAGGGAACACGGTTAGAAAGAGAGGGAACACGGTTAGAAAGAGAGGGAACACAGTTAGAGAGAGGGAACACGGTAAGAGAGAGAGGAACACGGTCAGAGAGAGAGGGAACACGTCAGAGAGAGAGGGAACACGGTCAGAGAGAGAGGGGAACACGGTCAGAGAGAGAGGGAACACGGTCAGAGAGAGAGGGAACACGGTTAGAGAGAGAGGGAACACGGTTAGAGAGAGAGGGAACACGGTAAGAGAGAGGGGAACACGGTCGGAGACAGAGAACCCAGTGAGAGGAACTTCTGTACTGCTACATGCTTGGTTTCAGAATCAGAGGGAGGGCAGGGGACTAATTGCACCCATTTGTTGCAGGTATCTGCATTTTGCATTTGTGTACAAAACATTTCCCTTCAGTGTCAACAAGATGATTTGAATAGCATGTGGAGAGACACAAAGACCTGATGATTTACTCCCTGTTGAGCACAGTCAGGGGAGAAATCAGAGGTGACTTTAAAAGGGCCAATCTTCCAGCATATGTTTTTTAAAAGACAACAGGAATGACAGGTGAGATTGTGCTGATCTCCTGTGAGTTATTCTGTCATGGAGCTGGAAGGTTCACGACCAAGGGGCCAGTGCTCACTCTACTGACACTCATGACCTTTCCACAACATTCTCATAACCTTTCTGCAACACTGTAACAGTGCAATGGTAAACTAGGGTTTCAGGACGATGGGAACAGTGAATCTTCTTTCTGAAATTACAGCTGAAATTCAGACCACAGAGAGAGAGAGAGAGAGAGAGGGAGAGGAGGAGAGAGGCAGAAAGAGAAAAAAAGAGACAGAGTGTGATAGATACGGAGGAACAGGGAAAGAGGGAGGAAAGAGAAACTGAATGAAAGGGAAATAATGAGTCCTGGCTGCTGTCACAGAGGAAGTGGGCACATGTTGTTTGGGTGTTTAATTTGCAGGCACGGTGCTCTGTTCCTGTGTTTGGGTTTCACATTGAGGTGGTACCAGCACCGGACCGCTAGTGAGGTCACCACGGGGGGGCGGAGGCAACGCTACGGAACTCTGCGGAACCCTCCGGCCGGGTCAGGTCGGGTGCTCAAATCCCACATCAAAGGCCGGTGCTCTGGTTCAAGGTGAGGACACATCCCACACACACATTGGTATCCTTCTCTCGCTCAGTCCTCTGCAGGCTGCTGGAGCTGTGCTGAGTCCGTTCATGTTGGTATAATTAGTGCTTTTAATACAGCAGTTAAACAGCAGAGAGGACAGAAGAAAATGCAGGAGCTGAGTATCTGGTGAGGTCTATAGAATCTGTGGAACTGATTGACAGGCACCAGGGGGAGTGTTCCCTTTATGACATCACAGCCTACGCTGTGGAGGAAGGGGAGGTACCCGATTAGTCTGTGGAATGAAAGCCACTTTGAAAGCAAAATGGGAGCCAGACTGTAGGACACATTGTAGCCATTTCCTCTCACAGATTCCAAATGTTAAAAATGTTTTACGAAATGTTGCGTACACACAGCATCACCAGTTCACACTTTCAGGCAATGGTACGAGATCAAAAGAGTGCTGAGATTAACCATGCTCTAGAGCTTCATTCTCAACGGCTGGTGTTTACATACTGTGCAGAGTGCCCACTGTTTCGGGTTTATGTGACGTTCAGTGCTGTATTAGACAATACCTGCTCAGTGTAATAGACTGAAAGGGAGCAGCATATTTGGTCAGAGCCTTGCTTGGGGGACGGATTTCTCACAGCGAGCACCCATGACTCATCGCTCACTAGCGCCCCCCCCCTCTGGTCAGTCTGACTCCCACGCTCTGCTTGCGCAAGCTGCACATGAAGTGACCTCCTCAGACTCAGGGTCTCTGTGGGTTTAACTGGACTGCGGAGTGAAAAGAGGCAGCTTGACATCTCCTCTTTCAGGAAGATGCTTGTCTGAACTCTCCAAAATTGATAAAGGGGGTACAATCAAATAATCGTATCGTACTGTACAGAAGCACCTCTCTCTGCTGAAATTGTTTGAAAACACACACAGGTTTGCAAGGTTCCAGTGGTATTTTGAAAACCCTTAGAAAAAGCGACTGTAAAATCCTCCACTGCTGTAGTCACCAGGCAACAACTGTACAAGAAATCTCAAGAAACTACAGTGATGTCACTTCCTGTTTCAGGATACGAGGCATGAGGTTTGTGTAGAGTGTCATCTATAAAGCGGAGCAGGTCTGAATGCATCCCCTGTAAGACTGTACTATTCAGTCATGGACTTCCCCATGTGAAATAGTAACATTGTGCTACAGTACAGACAACACTACCACTAACTGTGTAAAGATAAAACAGAAATGTGTAGATGGTTCCATTGATTTCCACCCCCCCCCCCCCCCCCCCCCCCCCACAATTAAAACAAACTGTGGACAACCATAAGAGAATCTATTCAGGGGCCGATCCCATGATGCTCTTTGCTTTTAAACTGTTTTGGTGAACCTTGAAGCCACCTGTTCAGCAGACCCTATTGTGCCCACTTTGCCACCACTACTGGAGCACTGAGCTCTCAGCTGAGCCAATATTCAATATTTTTAATATTTTCCTTGTCCCAGCCAGTAGTGCCCCTGTACTGTGACCAGGGCATGTCAGCGTCATGGAGCTCTCGCTTAAGCTTCCCTGATTCTTTGTTTAATCAACGCATATGGTCACTTCAAACACATTTCTGTCTGGAAGATAACTAAATATTTATTGTATGGAGTCTGTTTCCCCAGCCATTTCCGTACGAGGCAAAGTCTTGTTGTTTTACCAGTGTGCTCTGTGAGTGCTGTGTGCACAGACTGTGAGACCGGTGTGCTCTGTGAGTGCTGTGTGCACACCGGTGTGCTCTGTGAGTGCTGTGTGCACAGACTGTGAGACCGGTGTGCTCTGTGAGTGCTGTGTGCACAGATTGTGAGACCGGTGTGCTCTGTGAGTGCTTGTGTGCACAGACTGTGAGACCGGTGTGCTCTGTGAGTGCTGTGTGCACAGACTGTGAGACCAGTGTGCTCTGTGAGTGCTGTGTGCACAGACTGTGAGACCGGTGTGCTCTGTGAGTGCTGTGTGCACAGGCTGTGGGACCGGTGTGCTCTGTGAGTGCTGTGTGCACAGACTGTGGGACCGGTGTGCTCTGTGAGTGCTGTGTGCACAGGCTGTGGGACCGGTGTGCTCTGTGAGTGCTGTGCACAGGCTGTGGGACCGGTGTGCTCTGTGAGTGCTGTGTGCACAGACTGTGTGTCTCACTGTCTCTTCACCCCCCCCCCCCACCTTCTCTCTGTCATCTCTCTGTCCCCTGAACTGCGCCAAGCTTTACTGCTCCCAGTCCATCAATCCTCAAACTACACCACCTTTGCTTTGTTTGATTAGGCTTTAGGCTGTGCAAATGTTTATTTGGACTTGTTTGAAAATGTACAAAACAACAGAGAGAGCGAGAGAGAGAGAGAGAGAGAGAGAGAGAGAGAGAGAGAGAGAGAGAGAGAGAGAGAGAGAGAGGGAGAGAGGGAGTGAGAGAAGCAAGAGAGAGACAGAGAAAGAGGAGGGGGGAGTGTAGAGAAAGGGAGAGAGGGAATTTTAAAAGAAAACAAACCAGCACCAGCCCTACAGTCATTCATAAAAAGGACCAAATTATCAACATATTGGGCCCAGCTGCCTTCAGGACAGAATAAATAAATAGTTTAAAGACAAAGGGGGAACTATAGCAGACCTCTCTTTAATCACAGCCCTATTAGACAATCTTAAATCAGTTAGGGTCCTAACTTGTTGACATGAAGCATCTGGAAGTCTATGGAATTACTTCCTACACAAGCTGAGACAGACAGGGGTTTTATTTCACGCTTTTATTTTTGGTCTGTTCTTATTTCCCCTCTCTTCAAAGTGCCTGAGGTTTCTGCCCACCAAGAGAGAGGTAGAGATGCAGAGAATGGGAGAGGTAGAGATGGAGAGAATGAGAGAGGTAGGGATGGAGAGAAGGAGAGAGATGGGAGAAGAAGGAGAGTGAAGGAGAGAGGGAGAGAGTAGTAGTAGTTTCTATGGTGATTATCATTTATAGTACTGTTCTATTATACAGCGGTTGTTAATTAATCCCCACAGCCATTCTCATTATGGTTGGCTGAATTATCGGGGTACAGAAGGAAAAAAGTTTGAAATAAAATTTTAGACATATTTCAGGGAGATGCAATGAGTGAAGATTTGAAAACGAATTTAATTAATATTGATGTGTAGCTGGTCGCATAATGAACATTCAATTACACGCTGTTGAGTTAGTTTCCAGCGTTTGCTTTGAAGTTAGACTTGGACTGTCAAAGGACATACACATCAGCTTGTGGAAAGAAAGGAGGTAATTGCTATTAAGCTGTGAGTAATATGTAACCCCTTTTCCCACCAGGAGGTACTAGACTCTATACACTTTAATTAATGGAGGGGCCACATTGCTGTGACACAGATGTGGGCTGGGTGTTTACCACGTTTGAGCAGACAGAGAGTGGGGGTGGGGGTGGGGGTGTTTTTGGGGAAGCTCCCAAAGAGGAGGCAGCGGGACTCTGTCAACACCTCACAGATTTTGAACGTTTTGGTTCTGAAAATGCAGCTAAACTCCACAATAAATCTATTTCTTTATGCATAGTTCCGTGAAACAGCCACAAAGCAGACATCTAACAAGTGGGGAAACAGAACATTTGCAGTCACTTCCCCTATGGAAAAAGAATATGCTGCAGTATATTGTAAATATATCAAAATTATCTTCACAATATACTTAAAATATACTGCAGTATATTTCCATATGGGTTACATGTGAGGGGAAAGGATGGACGGCCAAGGACAGAACGACAAGAAAGCAGGCCCTGGATTTTTATGATGCATATTAGGAACATTGATAACTTTCATTGATAATTGATAATCATTGATAACTGATTGATTGATAACACTTGAGTGTGTTTTCGTTCACTTTATACTCAGGCATACATCAATGCAGACAGACACCAGCCTCTCCTGGCTCAGTTTCTGATTGCATACCAAATGTAGGGAAAGAGGTCAGGGCAGAAGTGGGCGGGTTTATGGTGACATTGTGGGTTAGCCAATCAGGATGTCGTTGTAAACTCCATGGAGACACTAGGGCTGCGGTCCGTTAAATGTTCTGCCCTCCTGCACTTCCCCTCGCCACTTCCACTTGGGGGAATCCCTTTAGAAATAAGAAATTGGGCATTGCCAAGGGCGAGTGTGGTCCAATCCGTTAGAAATGCAAGTGAAGTACATGAAATTAGTCCCTCGACCCTCGATTTGGCTCGAGGGAACGAGTCCGCAAGACTGCAGACTTCGGACAGTGAAATTGCCCAGAAAGCTTTACTGTAACCCCAAGCTTCCTGTTTCGGAAGTTTAAATGTAATGCCTTTACATATCTCCCGGGAAGAAGAAGAGGGACACACCAATCGATGCACCTAAATGCTCATACTGTGTTTGCTTCTGAAACCATGGAAACATGGGCAGAGAGATCTGATTCACACTCATGCGATAAACACACCCAACTCTGAGGTGCACTGAGTTCATATTGCACATCACAGCTTGCTGTGTCTTTTCAGCCACAACTAGGGTTGTAAAGTTCTGGGAAAATTTCCCTTTTTGAGGAATTCTGAGGTAATTTTAGAAATTTTGTGGAATTTATGCTGTTAATATTTTTCATAAATTGTAAGCATGCCTAATTAATCCCTTCCCTCTCACCCTCAGATATTTGTGGGGAGTGTTCTGATTTCTGATGCAATATGGCTGCTTCACCCAGGCGATGTGACACATTAGGGAGGACGCTGCAATCTGGTGGGTGATTCAATGACATAGTCACAGACTAAAGCTTGCATTTTCAACAGGCTCTTTTATGTATTGGGCCGATTTTTTGAGGGGTCACTACATTATCTCAACCACAGCTGGCTTCATCTTCAGAAAGAGACTCTGGAGAATCTGGACAATCCTCCTCAGATTCAACTTGTGTGGTGTCATCTTTGATGGGCTCAAAGATTTTCAAGATTGACTGAATAGTCACCAGCTTCTCAACTCTTTTGTTTGGCAGCGAGTGCACGCTGCTGCATGTTCCACCAAACAGGCACCAGTTCCGCTCTGATGAGGCTGATGTTGGAGGGATCTGGATAATAATATGAACATGGCTTCATACTTTGAGTCCCTTCCACCAGGCTGATGCCTTGATGTGTTTGGCTACCTCCCAGATGGCATCAGCACTCCACAGCCCTTCCTGATCTAGATTACGGTGCTGTGTAATGGCAGTGATGGTACCATATGTCGCAGAAACCTGCTCTCCAGAAAGGACTTGGGCCTGTTCTGCACATTTCCGTTGTTTATTGTTTTCTTCAACTTTTTGTGTTTTATTAGCTTTGTTTAATCATGAGATGCACTGCAAAAAAAGGCTATCTTAACAAGCATTTTAGTCTTGTAATGAGACTTAAAATCTTATTTTTTCTGAAGTACAAAATATTAACTTGTTTTAAGTAAATTATTGCTTCTCAAGTGAAATTGTCTTACCCCATTGGCAAATCTCGAATTAAGTCAAACTCTCTCACCACATTGGCAATCTTTTTGCCTTATTTTGCAAAAAAGTAATTCAAATAAGATTTTAAGTCTAAATATAAGACTAAAATACTTAAGGATGTATTATTTATTTGTTTTTGCAGTGTACACAGCCTAGCTCTCTAACGGTCTGTGCAGAAGGCCTGGAACCTGTGTGTGGGTGGAGCTACGTACCCAGGCAGTTGTGTCCGTCATGCGTCAGGGAGAAGCCGTCATAGCAGGTGCACCTGTAGTTTCCCGGGAGGTTTATGCACTCATGGACACAGCCTCCGGTGTAGTCATTATCACACTCGTCCACATCTGAAAGACATGCAAATGAGCTAATCAGTCAACAGCCAATGAGGAGTGAGGGGGTGGGACAGGTGGGATACTTATCTGAAACACACCAGTAAAATATCTGCAAATTACTGACAATTGTAAAAGGAACTGAAAGAGAGAAAGAGAGAGATAGATAGATAAATAGAGAGAGAGAGAAAGAAAGTTGGGGAGGGGGTGTTAGCTAGCCCCCAGCAGGGTGGCTTCCTGAAACCCTGCTTAGCAGGTGACATGTGCCCGCTGCTCCCTGACAGTTTCAGCCTCCGCCATTTCCGCCAATTACTTGTGTGGCTCTAATCCTGTGGGAAATGTTTGTGCCGTGCGTTCTGCCACCTCGGAATTAGATCCGGACTCCGAGGCTGGCCCCCTGGGGCCCTGGGGCCCTTGGGATAGGGGGGAATATCTGAAGTATGTGGCCTAGTTAAAAGGCCCCTGTGTGGAGTTTCCCTGATATGACTGAACTTTCTGAGTTCTGACAGGTGAGAGCAGGTGTATTAAACAGCGTAAGTATCTACTGACCAGACTGATGGTGCCACTGAACGTCAGTACAATAATACACACTGTCACTCAAGCAATGTACAGAACAGACCGTCACTCAAACTATATATGTAAAACACTGTAAGACGCAGGAAACACTTTTACTGCAATGATGTACATACACTCAGAACCCAGTGGGATTGGTCAGCACTGAGTTTCTATATGATTGGTCAGCACCAGGGCCATGTATTAGTGGTCAACACCGAGACCCTATATGATTGGTCAGCACCAGGGCCATGTATTAGTGGTCAACACCGAGTCCTTGTGTGATTGATCAGCACCAGACCCCAGTCTGATTGGTCAGCACGGAGGTCCTGTGTGATTATAGCCTATCGTTGGCTGTCTGTGTTCTGTACCACGTTGCTGTCACCCTCCCTCACAAGGATTCTTCCTGGAACACATCGATGGCCCGAGGGCATCGTCCTTCCCCATAAGTACCATTTGCTGCTTCCTTTTCCTGTTTTTCTTTCTGTAATTTCACCAGGCCTGACATTCAACAGGTACCATCCCCTCATCAACAGAGTATAACCGCTTCTGAGACAGAGCTTAATCAAGAAGTCACACCAGTTTACCAAACACCGATGAGAAATTCAAATGATGCAAAAAAAACACTTCAAAAATCCAAATCAGGCTCCTTTGTATACATACACTGCACACACACAGCCTGTGACACTACTGTACGTAATGGAAGTTGATTACACACACTCGCACAGGTACAGCTCACTCACCTTCACACTGTTTCCCATCCCCCTGGTACCCCAGTTTGCAGATGCACTTGTAGGATTGGGGCGTGTTCTGGCAGAGCGCGTCAATGTGACAGTCATCCGTGGCCTCTGAGCATTCGTCTACATCTGGACGGAACCACAGAGATCACCAAGGGAACAACCGTCAAACGTCATTCAAATGAAAACACATGCAAATAAAACTGTTACAGCATGGCAAACACACATAAGGACGGCTCATAAAACGCAACTTCAGTGAAGGGGGATGACAGACTACAGAAACAGCAGACAGACAGACAGCCTGCAACCCACAACCCTTCAAAAAGCCCTGATGATGAGCCCAATCGCTAAAATTAAATTTTTTAAAAATACTGATGTCACAGTCAAGTCAACTAATTTTACAGAAAGTAAAAGATTTTGAGCTTCAACTATCAAAAGGTGGCCCACTAACAGCGGGGTTTATAGCCTGACCTTCCTGAGAAAAAGCCTGTTTATGACACAAAAAACCATCTTATCATCAATTAATGTAACATTATTGTGACATAACCAATATCATCACTTTTGTGGCTAACAGAGGCCACGACTTCTCTACCACCCTCATCTTCTTCCGGCTCCAATTAAGTAACCAGAAACATCAAAGCAACAATAATCCAGCCTCCACGCGACCGGGTTCCTCTTTCTGTCAAGCGAGCCATTCTGGAATCGTGAGATTATCCGGTCACCGTTAGCGGAGCCATTCACATCTGGTGCTAATCCGAGCGCACCATGCGGTTAATAGCCTCTCATTCAGTGTTTAATTGGCGAGAAAAAAAAGCGGTATGCGTTCAAGAGAAAACGGGCAGACTTCTCTGTTTTAACTCCGTCCACAAACATTTGTGCCAGAGAGAAATTTCAGATCACTTGCTGCTCTTAATGTCGCCCTTAACAGTTCAAAAATAAAATATCTGGGGGCCAAGAGTTGCATAGTAAGCCTATCATTTATTTCTTCTCAGAAAGCCGAGTGTGTGCTCCACGGTGAGCAGTCATATAAAGCCTGCCCAAGTTTCCCAGTAACTGCCCAAAAACCCACTTCAATAAAAAGAAATAAAAGATCAAATGAAATTACAACCGATATTTATACAGATCTAAAGCCAGATTTATTTTCTCCAAGCGTAGGCTCAGTCACTATTTAGTTATTCTGTGCCATTGAGCAGAAATATGGGCCCCATAAGTTAAACAGACTCACTTGTCCGCGTGTGCATGTCAGTATAGCTCTCGCTACTTATTAACCACCAATTGACTATAGATGATGAGACGCAAAATTCATAGTAAAGGCCAATATTTTAGTGGTTAAATTTCCATTATTACTAAGTATGATAGATTTACACTCTGGTGAAGCACATTGAGTGATTGTTTAATTTCACACCGACAGAACACCGAGGAGCGTTAGCCTACTTAACGCCAGCCACCTGGCTCGTGGTTGGTAACCCAGCCTGATCCGTGCCTTCAGGGACCACTCCGTAACAGGCTCATCCACATGGAAAACCGGAGCAAAGAACGGTGACTGCTAAACCGCGCTTTCCCAGGTCACAGCAAAAGAGTGCTCTTCACATTTTACTATTTCACCTATCGCAGATTCTGCCGGTTGACCGTTCCAGATGTGCACCTTAAAATAGTTTTTTTTCTTCTTCCTATAATAAACACTGTCTAAAAGGTTCAGCAAATACATACGTTATAAGAGAACATAAAAATAATTATTACACCATAATTATTCATCGGAATATTACATTACATTACAATCATTTAGCAGACGCTTTTATCCAAAGCGACAATTAAGAGCATTCTTACAGAAAAGATTCTTACAGAAAACTACGCAGAAAATTCAGATGCAAATATTTCCTAGCACCCACCAATATCCAAAATTAAATTATAATTAATACTCTTTAAAAAGTAGCCTACATATATGAATTTGGTAGATTCATTCAAAATCTATACACAGTAGCCTATCTATATAGAGTTATCTGTTCAACGATCCAAGTATGTCCAACCCTACCAAAAGTTATTAATATTTCATAATCCTTGCAGTTAAGCTGTAACGAAGCCAACAAAACAGAGACATTGCTAGTAAATTAATAACGTCGTAATTTGTATTACTAACTGCTAACTGAAAACGCCAATTAATTATTGACAAGAGAACTTGGAAACTGAATTGTTTTCGAATTACATGCAGGACTCTGTGACAGTCAAAAAGGTAAACGAGAAGCCCTTACCTGTAAGTGCAGTGTTTCCCGTCACATCACAAATATTTATGAGGACGAAAAACAAACATAAGTCCCAGAAAAAACAAATTCTCTCCATGTTAAAAGCGGCGATTGAACGTTGTATTTGTGGCTGTGTTTCTAAGATAAGACCGTTTCGGTGCGGCCAACGAGACGGAGCGCACCACGTGCGCTGATTGGCTTGTGCGCACGAGGTGGTACAAAGTGTAGTAGGTGTACGAGCGACGAGAGTGATGATGATATGACAGAGAGAGAGAGAAATCTTCATTGATGAGAAAAGGGTGGGACCATGGTTCCTTTCTGGTCCGTCAACTATCGAATAATCTGAGTAAATGTGGGACAATGACAAATTAAAATTGCCCTGTAGAGACCTCTAAGCATTCCACTTTGCTATTAATTTTGGCTTATCCCAAACCCTTTGCTTTTAGGTAGCCTACACTGGGACGCGCTTAGGCATTAAGATTGTGGTAGATGCATATATCGATATTTAGTCGTGTATTTTATTTTCAGGCATAGAGAAGCTTCAATTCAAAAGACAAAAAACTACGAGTTGGATAACATACTTGTTTCAGTGACGTATGCCCATACATTAATAAAAAATAAGGATGCTGATAGTTGACCATTTATTATTTATTATTATTATTATCACCATTAGATAATAATATTATTATTATTATTGTTCTTATTATTATTGCTGTTGTTGTTGTTGATTATGTATAATTACGTTTTTGGATTGCCTCAGCAAAATATTACTTTACTTCATAAAATCTTTCTTTTATATTTTCTTTTATTATATTTTATTTCTGGGTTTAAAACACGCCGTTAAAAAATATTTTGACTGAAACCAAACAAATAATTTGGCGCCAGCCGTTTAGACTAGAAAACCTAGTCTAAATACAGCGCCCTCTGCTGGTTTGAATCAGTTCGGACATTTTTTCAGTTTTTTAAATGTATTTTTTCGTATAAAATTAATAATTTATTCCAGGCCTAATGTATTATTTTGGTAAACGGGAATTATATCTCTACGATCTAGCTTTATAAGATACCCAGTCTCACTAAATATGAGTCGTTCCAGAACTTTGTGGTTTTTGAACAGTTAACAAATAAATGCATTAGAGATTCAGTCTCAGCGCTACAAACCCCGTTTTACATTTACGTCAATATCAGTGAATTTAGATATTATGAAATTAAATGGATATACAGTTGCACTCAAAATTATTCAACCCCCTTCACTTTTTGCACACTTTATTGTGTTGTAGATTTAATTTTAAATGGATAAAATTGCCATTTTGCCCATCAATCTACACTCAATAACCCATAATGACAAAATAAAAACATGTTTTTAGAAATTTTTGCAAATGTATTAAAAATCTACAATTTTAATCTCTTATGTGCATAAGTATTCAAACCCTTTGCTTTAATGTATTTTTAAAGTATCATATTTCATATTTGGTCGTATATCCTTTGCATGCTGTTACTTCTATGAAGTCTGCGACCCATCAACATCAAAAGGCTCTCGATATCTCATTTTCAGGTACTGTTACAAGCGATACTAAAACCTTTCTGCATTTGAATGGATCTCTATGGGAATTGGGGGGTGAGACTAGATTCAGCTGTAAATTGTGCTGGTACAGTATGGAACACATGACTGGTGAAATGGCTGTAAGTGATCAAGGGTCTAAGGTCTCATACGAGCCCCAAACCATCACTCTACGCCGAGATATGGAGTAGATATGGATGGAGCACTTTAAGGGTTTCTTCTCCTGACTTTTTCCCCCATAGAGTTCTATAGGAACTAAGTAGGTCAGGTGACTCAGGAGAAGAACCCCTTAATGTGCCTTATATGTTTGTTTGAGCACTTCATATCTGTAATGCTTATCCCACCAATCAGATTAGGTCCTACTCTGCTAATATCTTGGTATAACATGTGACCTCTCATTAATTGGATTACACCAGAGGGAAAGGAACATGCAGAAACACTTGGGCCGACAGTGATGTACGGAGGGTGCGGGAGAAGAACTCCTTCTGAGAGATTACAGAAAATTGCCGGTTACAGAAAGCAGAAAGCAGACAGACAGAGAGACATACAGTAAAAGAAGAACCGAGAAGGTTGTGGTATTAGAAAGGGGCCTGATGATTTACTAAGACCTTTAGCATGTGCAAAACATTTTAGCACACACAAAACTAATAACACAACCAATGATTGGTGCCAAACAAATGCCATGACCATGCCATTTGTCATGTTTTTGCGTGTGCTAAAAGGTTTTGCACGTGCTAAAGGTCTTAGTAAATCAGGCCCTAGGTGGAGAACAGAGATGGGTAAAGGTTACATAATAGGCTACTGAGAAAAGAAACGGATAAACAGAGGAAAATACTGAAAACAAGCAATTGTGTTCAAATAATATAATTGTTTTAATTTTTTAATGTCAGTAGTTCTGTGTTCGGACTGGTTTCTATATAGTTCGGTGGTTTGGACCTATGGTTCGGACAGTTTCGGATTAGAAATGACCCCAGTCGGTATCCTCCTATAAAGTGACAGGGCGGCGCTCTGACCAATCGGCGCGCTGCAGGCGGGGTTGGGAGGTGTCATGGCGTCTTACATGGATGGGTCGTTTATAATGGCTAAATAGTGCCTATTGCTTTACCAACTGAACTGCAGTAGATATTGGGCAAACATCTTCAACGGGACATATTATTTAAAAACCGAGAAGCTAGCATGGGGACTGTTCACGCCAGGGTAAATCTACGTGCTGTAACTGAAGGGGTGAAACCACTGTGCATGACCTCTGATCGCCTTGCTATGGGCACAGGAGTAGGCCATAGCTAGCTTGCTAACGTTAAGATATAACGTTAAACGTATAAAGGTGTCAAGGGTGGCTAACAATGAATTGGGATTTGCGTTACAGGACATAATCTGTTATATGCAACTTTTAAATGAAGCGACCGTACTGGATAAATAATTAAAGCTGTGACAATATCTGTAGCGTTATCTAGCTAAGGTTCTCGAGAATGTAGCAATGCTAGACTTGATTGAACAGTGTAGGCTAATGCACTGATCGGTGTTTCTTCGAACGGTTAAGAGTCTCGACCCCCTCCCAATGCAAGGACCCGACCTTGGGGTGCAAGTCGATGATGTTGACATGGTGGAGGTGGAACCAGAGTCAAAGCAAGAAGTTCTTGAAAACAAAGATGTGAGTACCATGTTTTCACCGATTTGGCTTCCTAAATGTGTTTTTGTTGTAATATTGCTGCTTACCGTGGCACAAAAGTGCATAGCTACATTTGTTATGTTGTTCTTTAAATTGGCTACAGAGATGCGTTAAAGATGAGAAAAATGCTAATTTGCAAACTTTCATAAACAGACGGTGCAGTACTGAACATCGAGTTGCAGAGCGCTACTACTGCTAATGGGGCGATTACGGAGTGACACCGACGTCGCTCGCTCGCTCGTTGCTGCTGGTTATACCCCAGCACGCCCACCAAACGTGATCAAATACTGTATAGCTCAAACTCAAGCAGTCACAATATTGCACAACATTAACCCCCAGGTTAATCTGTTAGAAATTATTGTCTGTTATTTTTGTTTAGGTGGTAGTCCAACGTGTTCATATAGATGGGCTGGGGAGAACAAAAGAGGACATCCTGGGATATGAAATCGCAGAAGTCTTTGCTGCCAAAAACCTCATTGATGTAAGTATCTTTCATCTCTGTTGCTGTTGTATACAGCATCACTTTGAAATAACTATTTTATTTGAGCAAGAAAATCTGCAATGTTTTGATCAATGGACCTTCAGGCTGCATCAGAAAATGCGCAGAATCGATGTTTCAGTGGGTCAACCTATCACCTGATTGAAGGTTACAAACATCTGAACCAGTACTGGGGACAGTGTAGTGTGTGAATGGGCTCTTGACTGTACAGAAATTGTGCACATTTGTGTCTGTGCGTCTCTCCTGCAGGTCATGAAGAAATCTCACGACGCTCGGGCTAAGCTGTTACGGCTGGGCATCTTCAGACAGGTGGAAGTTGTCATTGACACCTCGCAAGGTAGCCGTCAGTGCAGAGCAACCCAATGGGGTGTAAAAATTTGCATTCACTTCGCCTTGCATAGAAACCCGTTCTGTATGTGTAGGAGGTCTTCATGCAGCTGAAGCCAGTATTTGAATGCAGTTTAATGGCTGAGAAGGCCTGGCTCAATTGATATTGCCTGGTTTAACTGGTGTTACTTGGTTAAGATTGATATTCACAGGTTTGATTAAGAATGCCTGGTTCGTCATGAACAATTTCAGACATCCGCTTTCATGCACAGGAAATGACGCTCTACCCAACGGGCTCGACGTCACGTTCGAAGTGACCGAACTGAGAAGGATGACTGGAAGCTACAACACAATGGTCGGGAATAATGAAGGAAGCATGGTGAGAACTCTGTTCTATTTGGCTCAAGGCCACATATTCTGTACACTCGCCTGATACTCCACTCTGTACTCTTAACACTGAAAGCTCTGTCTCCTTACTGTTGGAACTGAAACAGTCCATTCTGATGCATCTTATGAATATTCATTAAGGGGTGTGACCAGTACTGTTGCAATGGATGTTCTGTACTGCAGTAGTACTGGAAATACCCATTACCAATGGGAAACTCCAGTATATTGCAGGAGCTGAGTATCTGGTGAGTGTAGAGGATCTGTGCTGTGACCCACTGGAGGGCTTTTGATCCATTGGAAAAGCACATTGATCTGTGTGTGAAAGAAGCACTCAGTTGTACACTGGTTAAGTAGGTCAGGTAACTCAGATGTGTGGTTTACCTGTACCACAGGTGCTGGGCCTTAAGCTGCCCAACTTTCTTGGACGTGCGGAAAAGTTCACCTTCCAGTTCTCATACGGGACCAAAGAGACGTCTTACGGCCTGTCCTTCTTCAAACCTCAGCCCGGAAACTTCGACCGCAAGTACGGCAGGAGCCGAGAGTCAGGAGCCACTCCCTGCTGTGACCTATCCAAATATAAACGCACACAGGCGCTTACAGTTCTGCTTTAAAACTGCAGTATCCACACCATGCGGTTTTGCAGTAAAAAAACAAAAACTACAGTTTTCTCCAGGAAAAGAAGGGAACAAACACTGACACATTCTCTCATCTCACATTTTCTTTTTCTGGGATACAGTAGTTTATAAGCATTTATACATTACACACACATACACACACTCAGTGTATTTCAGTATGTTGCTGTATGATTATTACTGACTAAATTAGTGGCATTCAGATGTTTTAATTTTTGTTGCAGTTTCTCTGTCAACTTGTACAAAGTCACAGGACAGTTTCCCTGGAGCTCGCTGAGAGAGACTGACCGCGGCGTGTCCACAGAATTCAACGTAAGGAGCCTAACCCCACCCCCCACCCCCCCGCATGGGCTGCTGACAAGTATTAGTCATCACTGCTGAGATTACAGGGATACCACTCATTATTACCGGTCATGATACAGAATGTGTATGTGTGTTAGGGTCCATGGTTAGTTAATGGTTAGTCGATAGTTGATGGTTAGTGTTGATAGTTCATGATGATGGCTGGTGTTGATGATTGGTGGTTGGGTGTTGATAGTTCGTGTTGATGGCTTAGTGTTGATGGTTCATGATAATGGCTGGTGTTGATGATTGGTGGTTGGGTGTTGATGGCTGGTGTTGATGATGATTGGTGGTTGGGTGTTGATAGTTAGTGTTGATGGTTAGTGTTGATGGTTCATGATAATGGCTGGTGTTGATGATTGGTGGTTGGGTGTTGATGGCTGGTGTTGATGGTTAGTGTTGATAGTTAGTGTTGATAGTTAGTGTTGATAGTTAGTGTTGATGGTTGGTGTTGACGCAGCAGTGTTGTCCCCTCTCTCCTGCAGTTCCCGGTGTGGAGGACTAATCACACACTGAAGTGGGAGGGGGTGTGGAGGGAGCTGGCCTGCCTGGCTCGTACCGCCTCCTTCGCCGTCAGAGAGGAGAGCGGCCACTCCCTCAAATCCTCCCTCTCGGTATGGAAGCCCCTCCTCTCTTCCTACAGTGCCCCCTGCAGACTGTGTGTGTGTGTGTGTGTGTGTGTGTGTGTGTGTGTGTGTGTGTGTGTGTGTGTGTGTGTGTGTGTGTGTGTGTGTGTGTGTGTGTGTGTGTGTGTGTGTGTGTGTGTGTGTGTGTGTGTGTGTGTGTGTAATACGAGTGTTACTCTTTCACTGGTACTCCTGTCTTGTCACAGCTTCTCCCTCCAACCCCAACAGTTCTTGTTCTGGGTGCAGGTCAGATTGAGTCATTATCCTCCTTTTTCCCCCCCAGCATGCCATGGTCATAGACACCAGGAACTCTGCTATTCTCCCAAGAAAAGGTGCCTTACTGAAGATTAACCAGGTGAGTGTGTGTGTGTGTGGCCTGAAATGATCACACATTCTGTAGTGCCGGGCTCTTACTGAATGGAGCTGATGTTCCCTGGTTTGACAGGAGCTGGCAGGCTACAGCGGAGGTGATGTCAGCTTCCTGAAGGAGGACTTTGAGATCCAGCTCAACAGGCGTCTCTTCTGGGATTCAGTGAGTCGGCTCCTCCCTGTGGGAAAACACAAACTGGGCAGGGAGAGGCTGAGGCACTGACACTAGTGCACTGGGTCTGCCTAACTGGTCACCTGTACTCACTCCGTGCAACTGTCACCTGCACTCGCCAAGTGCCTCCATCCTGCGCTGACGGAGTGCTGTGTGTCTGTCCAGCTGCTCACCTGTGCTGATGGAGAGCTGTGTGTCTGTCCAACTGCTCACCTGCGCTGACGGAGTGTTGTGTGTTTTTCAGGTACTCTCAGCCTCTCTGTGGGGGGGCATGCTCCTCCCCATCGGAGACAATCCTACCTGCATCGCCGACAGGTACGTTCCGCTCCGTCTCCACGGTCACCTTCCAGTGCACTACCCTCTGTGGACGTGACACTGCTGGAATTCTGTTGGTCAGAACGATATCACACGGAATCTTTGAAGGCTCCGTATACGGATACATTCCTTGGCTGTAAATAACATCAGCTGGAGACTAGAATCTTGCAGTGAGCTGTATCATACGGCTTCCCTTTTCTGACTGTATATTGCTAGGCTGGCTGACTGATGTCGTGTGAAATGTTTCAGGTTCTACCTGGGCGGTCCCACCAGTGTGCGGGGGTTCAGCATGTACAGCATCGGCCCCCAGAGTGAAGGTGAGCCCCTCCTCCCCTCCCCAGGGTCCTGTGTCCAGTCTGCACACTCCACAATTACCCCACAAAGACAGAAACAGTGTTGACCTTTTGCTATTGGCGTTCCAGGTGATTACCTGGGTGGAGAGGCCTACTGGGCAGGTGGGGTTCACCTGTACACCCCCCTGCCCTTTCGTCCTGGCCGAGGGGGGTTCGGAGACCTCTTCCGGACACACTTCTTCCTCAATGCTGGGAACCTGTGCAACCTCAACTATGGTACGCACCTGTGCAACCTCAACTATGGTTCATGCCTGTGCACCATCACCTAACACAACTATGCAACCTCAAATATGCTACATACCTGTGCAACTTCACCTAACATACCTGTACAATCTCAACTATGGTACATACCTGTGCACAGCATATGTGTATCCTTAACTACCTGTGCACCTGTGTGTTGGATTGTCAGAGGGATGCCCGCTCTCTATGATCTCTTACACTAAACGCCCTGAGTTTAACATGGTGAACACAGTGAGCACATGTATATGCGTAGCTTACACTCGCGTGCCCGTGTGCACTCTCTCCAGGTGAGGGGCCGCGGGCTCACCTGCAGAAGCTGGCGGAGTGTATCCGCTGGTCGTACGGAGCGGGCATCGTGCTGCGCCTGGGGAACATCGCCCGGCTGGAACTCAACTACTGCATTCCCATGGGAGTGCAGAGCGGAGACAGGTACGGCCACCTCACCTGGGCTCTGTCCATACCTGCACACCTGAGATCCTCTCCTCACCTTAGCTCTGCCCACACCTGCACACCTGAGCTCCTGTCCTCACCTTAGCTCTGCCCACACCTGCACACCTGAGCCGCATCACCTTGGCTGTGTCAGAGCCCTATATACTGCGCCCTGTCCCGTGTACAGTGTACTGGCAAATGTGTGCTGTTTAATGTGCACTGTTTAGTACGCGACATGCAGTACGCAAAACAAGATCCTCCATACTATTTTCCAACCATACTGTGGAAGTGTCGCAAGACGTCCCACCCTTGCGTGGCCATGTCACATGTTGTTATTGAAGGAAAACGTCAACAAAGTTGTGCCTCATTTTTTAAAATGAAGCTGCGTGTGTTATGCGACCAAAATGTTTGCGTACTTCTTGAAAAGTGTGCTCCCGAATATACCCCGGAAGTAAGTATATCATACGGTGTTTTAAGTATACTACATTTAGAGAAAATCTCACCTACTTAACCAATTTTTTTGTCCTGTCTACTCAACAAGCCTACTTCATAGTATGGAAGGGTGCTGATTCGGACACAGCTTAGTTCTGCTCACACCTGAGATCACCTTGGCTCCTCCCACACCTTCACACCAGGGGTGTGTCCCAATATTCTTCACTCCACACCTCCTTTCCTCCACTCCCCCACTACCACTCCTCTCCTACCCGGAAGCATGCAAAACTGCCTGAACGTTTTGAGTACAAGTATTTGCATGTACAGCATACAATATACCTGACATTACGGTTTGCGTCGAGACATTAATTAAATGTAACCATTTATACGTAATTAAGATGAAATCAGCAACATTATAATAAAACAGAAAGATCCATTTCTGGGGCATGGAGGAAAGGAGGGTGCATTTTTCGAGTACTGGGACGCACCCCTCGTCTGATTTAAATTTTTCCTTCTTCCTACAGAATATGCGATGGTGTCCAGTTCGGAGCAGGAATCCGCTTCCTGTGATGTCATCCGCTCCCTGTGATGTCATCCGCTCCCTAGACCATGCAGCAGAGCATCTTGGGAAAGGGGAGGGGAGAAGGTTTTTTGGCACTTGTGTGCTGTACAGACGTATCCCTTCCAGAGGGGCCCCAGACACACCTGGCCCCCAGGGGGCCCGCAGTCCAGGTAGCTTAGACAGAGCTCCGCCCACTTCTGTTATTTCCACTCATTGCTCTGCTTTAGTAACCCAGGAGATAAGGTTAGCAATTTGGTTTCCCAGACCTGGGGCAATTATGTTAAATGTATAAAACTTCCTGCAGATTACTGACTGTTTTAAGAACAAATGCCTTTTTCAACATGATTGTACATTGTGGTCATTAAGTTGTTTTGTTGGAAATTCTCAGGGGCCCGCAATAGTGTGTTAATTTTACCTGCATCTCAAGAGTTTCATTATAACGCGTATTTGAACCAGGTCTGGTGTGTTGCACCTACAGTAACTGATCTAGGATCAGTGTATTGGCGCTAACTAGAGAGGAGCTGTCTTTTCTACCCATTGTGGCTGATCCAGGATCAGTGTATTGGCACTAAGTAGAGAGAAGGTGATCCCAGGTCAGGGCCTCGTATTTGGACTGCAGCCCCTGGAGGTCAGGGGTGGAAACCCCACCATCAGTGCCCTTAGAAGTCATATTTAAATGTTGTCTGAAATGTGATGCACAGAAATAAATGCAATTTGTCTCACCCAGTCTCGCTGTGTTCAGTTTATCCACGGAAAAGCGGTAATGATTCAAGGGGACCCAGGCTGATGTCCCAAAAATGTTTGGACTGATAGGGTGAAATATCAGTTTCCTTAAGGGGCCTAGTGTCACATCTTTGCATGGGGTCTGGAATCCCAGCAGGGTCACAGTTTAGCACATTCAGTTAGCCTTCATGCACCTGGGCCCTATTCCTCGTAGCTGGCTAACTGCACCAAGTAAAACCTGGAAGTGTTTTAGCTGACTCATATGTTCCATATTCAGGGCGTTTCCAGGTTTTACTCAGCACAGTTGGCCAGCTAACTAACTGGTCACAGACTCTACAGACAAAGCAGATATTTCACATTTTGGTTCTCAACACAGATCCCTGCTGTTAAAGCCCAAAACCTCCAATTTTGGTTCTAATGATTAATATAAATGGAATAATATGCTTCTGTTAACCCAATTTCCCCCTATACCCGGTGTGGGTGCAGGTTTAGACAGCACTAAGACACCTGATTCAACTAATTAACTAATCATGGTCTTCAACACCTTGGTAAGTAGAATCGGGTGTCTCAGTGCTGCCTGGGCTAAAACAAAAACCTGCACCCACACAGGCCCTTTTTGGATAAGATTTCCCCACTTGCTCTATACTAAGGACAGAAGGAACACAGGAGCTGCCTGTCTGGTTTGTCTGTAGAATCTGTGATCCAGTTTGGCAAACAGTGTCCCAGCACAGCTGGTTTCTGCTGATACGGGACCAAGGGTAACGGCCTCTTCGAAAACCGCCATTCGCATCTAAAATCAGACCCCTTACGCTTGCTACACTTATGATTCAAATGTTGGTTCCTTTTTATTAACATCCAGTATGTCACAACGATGACATGATTTAATATAAACAAATGCAAGTTTTCTTTTACAAAAGCTTTTTAAAAAATCAACAAAAATTGGAATGTGCCATAAATGTAGGAAAAAAAAGAAGAAAAAAAGGAGAAAGCATCCAGGAGGAGGAAGTAAGTTTCCCCCTGCTAACCTGGCCCCTCCCTTTCAGCAAGCTGCCTGGCCACACATTTCCTGTCTGTTGTTCAAGTAACCAATCAAAATGGGAATGTCGTAGGCCTTTTAATCAAATAAGAAACAAAGCACTTGTACAAAGTCATCTGACTCGCAAAAACATAAAAGCTTGCTCTTGTGAATGAGGCACTATGCTGCACTTTGCAGGGTAAACTTAAAAGGTGCAGATATGTTTAATAAGAATGGAAAGGAGTAAAAGTGCGAGTAAAATTTCACTGCCGTGCTTTACCGTCGGGTCAGAACACAAGGATAATCAAAGTAACAAAACACATTCGATGCAACAGAAACGGTAAAAAGTGAAAATGAAAACAGCGTCAGAAAGCGGTCGTAGCCGGTCTGAACATTCCCACTCAAACATGAGACTCCAACACACACAGCGGCATGAGCAGGAAGGACTTCCGATTTTTCCGTGGAATAAATGCTATTTTGTGATCAGAAGAGATGGTTTCTTTAGCATTCGCTGCTCCTTGACTTTAAACTAGTGTTACTGTCCATAAAACAAGACAAATACAAGACGAAACAATACAAGACATACTCAGATACCTGATTCAACTAATTATGAGGGCAAAACATTATTACTGTGCCACTAAATCAAAAAAATGAAATGATTAAAATCTCCGCAAGAACTCTTCAGGAAATTGCAATCAAATCTGAACACAAGGCCAATCAATGGCCACAGAGATAAATTCTCTCGCGTCTGTGAGCATATGTTACTGCAGAAAGGCGGCACAATCCCATAACTGTATTTTCAGCGTAACGTGAGGGAAATCCTTGGTGTGCTGTACTGAGCAGGACAGGCCAATGCTAACCGTTTTCAGCAGCATCTCCCTGTGTTGAGTTCACTGAGCTGAAAAAGCAGGCTGTAGCTGTGAAGCGCTTTTGCACATAGCTGAGCTGCTGCTAATATCCTTCAGTTCTGTTGAGCGAGAAGAGGAAATGATAAAAAGGCAAAACTAGAGTCCCTCAGACGAACACTCCTGCTGCCCCTCCTGTGTGTGTGGGGGGGGGGGACTCTTGGGGAGTTCTGGGGTTTGGGGTAATGACGAAGGAGAGATGTGAACGGAGCAGGAGTTTTATTAGGAGCAGAGAACATGTCCCGGGTCGGCAGATGCACATTCTGCTCACATGTAACGGAGAGGTGGAACCAGAACCGGAACCAGAACCAGAACCAGAACACTCTAATATGGAACTAAGATTCAGGAAGCCTGGCCCTGATCCCCTTCAGCTCCGGAGACAGGGAACCACAGGCCTGGCCCTGATCCCCTTCAGCTCCGGAGACAGGGAACCACAGGCCTGGCCCTGATCCCCTTCAGCTCCGGAGACAGGGAACCACAGGCCAGTCACAGAGAGAAGGGGTAGGATTACTTTGCTTCCCGACCACACCCCTCTGTCCCACCGCCAACCTCAATGCGGTCCAAGCTTTACCCTCGTCCCCCTCTCTCCTCTCCTTTCTTTCCTCTCTCTCCTCTCTCTTGCCACATCCTCTCCCTCTCACTCTCCTCCTTTCTCTTCCTCTCTCTCTCCCCCTCTCCCAGAACAGGTGTGTTGAAGCACTGCTCCAGTACAGGTTCTCAGCGATGTGTGAATGTCCGTGAGATGCCTGGGGTTAGCCACACCCCCACCTCTCACTTGGGGGCGGGGTCTGAGGCAGGGTCACTGCCGCCCAATTTGGACGACCCTTCTGGAAAACAAGCACAGCCAATGGAGAAAAGCATGTGTTACTTTTACATGACTTCAATGTGCTGTATACTGCGTCAGAGAGAGTGTGTGTGAATGTGTGTGTGTGTGTGTGTGTGTCTCACTTCTGTCCTTCTTCTCCAGGCTCTCCTCTGCGGCTGTCTTGTCGGCTCTGAAGAAGATGCGTGCACTACTCAGGGAGAAATACAGCAGCTCAAACTCCTGCAAGAGAAACACAAACGGCCTGAAACATCCACCACCTGCTTAACTACATTACCCATGACTACCTGCAGGTGAAGATGAGCCCTGTTTGACTACATTTCCCATGATTACCTGCAGGTAGACGTCAAGCCTCTTCTGGGTGAGGTTCATGGTTTGCAGCAGCTTCTCATCCTGGCCTGAGGCCTGAACATTCTGCTCCTTAGCCACTGCGCTCATCTCCTTCAGGTATTTATCCCTGACCGACTGGAACCAGTGCAGAGAGTCAAACTCCTGATACTGATCCAGCAGCTTCAGAATGTAGGCCACACCTGTACACACACATATACACAGGTACAATAATTAATTATATTACATCTGTTATGCTCTGTACTGTGCTATACTCTGCGTTACTCTGGTAAACTGCTGTTCCCTGCTATACTCTACTATACTCTTCTGTACTGTGCTATACTCTGCTGCACTCACCCATAGCAAAGCCGTCATCAGTGAAGGCAGCTCCTCCTTTGTTCTTCTTGTTGAGTTTCTCCTTGCAGCCGATGGAGTGCTCTACGAAATTCACCGTCTGGAGACCACAAAGAGAGAAAACACCGCTGGGTGAGATAGCCTGTCTGACAGTCAGCCTCCACAAAGAGCACAATCAGCAAAATGAAGACCATTACAGCTAGTGCGAAAACCCAGACAGGCAGGCAGACAGACAGACAGACAGGCAGACAGACAGACAGAGAGACGTGGATAGTTTTAACAGCGCTGTAGAGGGCTAGCCGACTCTACACAGACAGACAGACAGTGAGAGAGACATGGAGTTTTAACAGTGCTGTAGAGGGCTAGCCGACTCCACACAGAAAGACAGACAGACAGTTGGACTCACCAGCGGAGGTACGATCATATAGAAGTTCCTCAGGTGCATGTTCTTAACACTGCGGAACTCTGGAGAGAACACGCCCACCAACATCTTAAAATACTCTGTCCCCTCGGCTGAGTTACTGGTAAGATCCCCCAGGACAGAGTCCAGCACGCTGGGACGGATGGACAGACAGACTCAGCATTATACATCCTCATTTAGCTTACACTCAGCCCACTAAAGTAGTACAATATACTGCACTTTAATTTTTGGTTTTTTCGATTTTGGATATTACACAGGTGAGGTGACAGTGAGGCTACAGGTGAGTTAACAGTGGAGATCACAGTTAAGGTCACAGGTGAGGTGAGCACCTGGCTGCTTTCTGTGTCTCCTCCGACAGCCCCTCCTCCTTCACCAGCTCCTCAAAGTTCACAATGTCCTCGAGATCCGGAACAAACCTGGAGAAAAACAAATAACCCACACTGTTCAGCAGCCAGTAGCCTCTCTCTGCTGTGGGTATGACTCTAACACTGAGCCAGTAGCCTCTCTCTCTGCTGTGGGTATGACTCTAACACTGAGCCAGTAGCCTCTCTCTGCTGTGGGTATGACTCTAACACTGAGCCAGTAGCTCTCTCTCTGCTGTGGGTATGACTCTAACACTGAGCCAGTAGCTCTCTCTCTGCTGTGTGTATGACTCTTACACTGAGCCAGTAGCCTCTCTCTGCTGTGGGTATGACTCTTACACTGAGCCAGTAGCCTCTCTCTGCTGTGTGTATGACTCTTACACTGAGCCAGTAGCCTCTCTCTGCTGTGGGTATGACTCTTACACTGAGCCAGTAGCCTCTCTCTGCTGTGGGTATGACTCTTACACTGAGCCAGTAGCCTCTCTCTGCTGTGGGTATGACTCTAACTCTGAGCCAGTAGCCTCTCTCTGCTGTGTGACTCTAACACTGAGCCAGTAGCCTCTCTCTGCTGTGGGTATGACTCTAACACTGAGCCAGTAGGCCTCTCTCTGCTGTGGGTATGACTCTAACACTGAGCCAGTAGCCTCTCTCTGCTGTGGGTATGACTCTAACACTGAGCCAGTAGCCTCTTTCTGCTGTGGGTATGACTCTTACACTGAGCCAGTAGCCTCTCTGCTGTGGGTATGACTCTAACACTGAGCCAGTAGCTCTCTCTCTGCTGTGGGTATGACTCTAACACTGAGCCAGTAGCCTCTCTCTGCTGTGGGTATGACTCTAACACTGAGCCAGTAGCCTCTCTCTGCTGTGGGTATGACTCTAACACTGAGCCAGTAGCCTCTCTCTGCTGTGGGTATGACTCTAACACTGAGCCAGTAGCCTCTCTCTGCTGTGGGTATGACTCTAACACTGAGCCAGTAGCTCTCTCTCTGCTGTGGGTATGACTCTAACACTGAGCCAGTAGCCTCTCTCTGCTGTGGGTATGACTCTAACACTGAGCCAGTAGCCTCTCTCTCTGCTGTGGGTATGACTCTAACACTGAGCCAGTAGCTCTCTCTCTGCTGTGGGTATGACTCTAACACTGAGCCAGTAGCTCTCTCTCTGCTGTGGGTATGACTCTAACACTGAGCCAGTAGCTCTCTCTCTGCTGTGGGTATGACTCTTACACTGAGCCAGTAGCCTCTCTCTGCTGTGGGTATGACTCTTACACTGAGCCAGTAGCCTCTCTCTGCTGTGGGTATGACTCTAACACTGAGCCAGTAGGCCTCTCTCTGCTGTGGGTATGACTCTAACACTGAGCCAGTAGCCTCTCTCTGCTGTGGGTATAACGGCTCTTACACTGAGCCAGTAGCTCTCTCTCTGCTGTGGGTATGACTCTAACACTGAGCCAGTAGCTCTCTCTCTGCTGTGGGTATAACGGCTCTTACACTGAGCCAGTAGCTCTCTCTCTGCTGTGGGTATGACTCTAACACTGAGCCACAGGCAGGCCGAGCAGTACAGGCTGATTCTGGAACCTTCCCTCTCACCTGATGGCACTGCTACAGCAGTGGAGGCCTCCAGAGCGGATCATGCGCACGTAGCCCATGGCGTTACCTGTGTGAGGAGGAGGAGGAGGAGGAAGATCAGTCCTGTTATCATGTTTCAGACACACTGTACCTGCTCAAAAGAACCCAGCAGAACCCCACAGATATCACCTGAATGGGGTATAAACCCAAAGTAGCACACGCAGTTACCCTTTATCAATCTCATTATCATAACTGATCCAAAAATGCAAGCAGGGTTGGGAAATTTGTCCCAAATTGGATCAGTTCTGTTTAAAAAAAAATTAATTCCCTCATAGCAATATCCATTGTGTAGCTTGGTGCAACCAGTTGTTTGTAAATTGTGCACAAAAATAAAGGCTGATTGATTAAGACTGACCCAGCACAGTAGTAATGTAGTGCAGTCATGCAGCCGATGTGTTGCTGCGGTGATGTGTTGCCGTAGTGATGTGTTGCCGTAGCTATGTGTTGCCGCAGTGACGGCTCACCTATCTGACTGATGAGCTGTCTGAACTGGTCCAGGTAGCTCTGTCCATCGGGGGTGATCCCCAGCTTCCGGATCCCGCGATTAAACTTCTCCGCCCGCTCGAAAGGGTACTGCAGATACACAGCACGGCCACCAGGGGCAGCAAAGAGCAGGAGCTCAGTCTGGATTCTGTGATGGGCCCTGCCCCCAGTCTTACCCATAATGCATTATGGACAGCAGCTATCACACACCTTCTCTCTGGGACAGCCACTTTAAATTGTATCATGGAAAAACCATTGTAAACTGCTGGTTATTTCCAAGGTTAGGGATTAAAAGATGAAATAGAAATGTTTTTTTTTGGGCTGCGGGGGAAGCTAAGTCTCACCTTCTGATCGGACTGGTCTTTGGTCTCCCTAAAGAAGCGAATGTCCTTGATCAGACGGGACTTGATGTGTTCGTCGTACATGAACTGGCTGAAGATGTAGAACTTCTTCCGTAGGAACTGGTAGGTAAAATTCACCTGCAGTCAATCGGACAGGGAAACACTCGCATTAAAAACTGATGACAAATCTGACGTGCTCGTTACACATTAAATGTGAGTGATTATAAAGAATTATCAGCATCATTTCCTTCCTCTAGATGTGTCAAACAAGCTTAATGTTAATTAAAAAATTAGTTAAACTCATTAATTAAATTGAAGAGTAATTAAACTCCCATTATTCCAGACAGACACTGTTTTCTTTGAAGGCACCCAGACTAACATGCTCTCAGGAGAAGTCTTCCACAAGAAAATAGAAGCAGATAAGAATCCGTTTCATCTTTTCAGTCTTTTTATCATGTTAAAATAATTTAACCTTAACTGTGTGTAGCCCTTTTACATGTGGTACATTTTTGGGACGTACTTTTTGAGCTACAGCCAATCTATGTTGGGGGCGTGTGCTTCCCATAATAAAAACATTATGTTTGCATTGTTGGTTCTGTTGTATGTGGTGACGGTATTAGTCATCGTATTATTGTTGTAGTTGTTATCATCTTCATCATCATTATCCGTTATTATGGTAATATTAACCCACCCCCCCCCCCCCCCCACCTCACCGTGGTGTTCATGATGCCCGTGCCGTGGGTCCGGATGGAGTTGGCGATGTGGCGGATGTTGATGGTGTTCAGGTGCTTATTGTTACTGGTTCTCTCGATGAAGATCTGCAGAAGCAGGAAGGAGAGATTTAGAGGGGGGTCGAGGGGAGCTTCAGAACCCTCTCTTAAGTCTAGCCCAGGGAGGGGGGGGCAGGAGGCTCACCTGGTTATTCAGGTTGTACAGGTAACGCGAGACAAACACATGGATGTTCCTCATGATCTCAAGAACGTCCAGACCCTGTGGAGAAAACCATGCAAGAACACATTTCAAATATGTACTTAACCCTGGAACATATTTACTCTCTCACACACACAAACCCACTATCTCTCCCACAAACACACATAGACACACACACCTGTTCCAGGGTCTGGCTGGGCAGGTGCGCTTCAGTCATTAGGAGGCCGTAGCGTTGGGTTGCCAGGTTTCTCATCTCGCTGTAGGTGGCCCAGTCATGCAGTGCCACTGTGGTCAGGTTATAGAAGGTCTTATCCAGGTAGTGTGTCACATAGGCTGCAGGAGAACAGGCAGAGAGAATGTGAGACAGGTTCAAGTGTGTTCGAGAGAATGTGAGACAGGTACAGGTGTGTGTTAGGGAGAATGTGAGACAGGTACAGGCGTGTGGCAGAGAGAATGTGAGACAGGGTCAGGTGTGTGTTAGAGAGAATGTGAGACAGATACAGGTGTGTGACAGAGAGAATGTGAGACGTGTTTAGGTGTGTTAGAAAGAATGTGAGACAGGTTCAGGTGTGTTAGAGAGAACTGAGACAGGTACAGGTGTGTGTTATGGAGAATGTGAGACAGGTACAGGTGTGTGTTAGGGAGAATGTGAGACAGGTACAGGTGTGTGTTATGGAGAATGTGAGACAGGTTCAGGTGTGTGTTATGGAGAATGTGAGACACGTACAGGTGTGTGCTAGAGAGAATGTGAGACAGGTTCAGGTGTGTTAGAGAGAACTGAGACAGGTACAGGTGTGTGTTATGGAGAATGTGAGACAGGTACAGGTGTGTGTTAGGGAGAATGTGAGACAGGTACAGGTGTGTGTTATGGAGAATGTGAGACAGGTTCAGGTGTGTGTTATGGAGAATGTGAGACACGTACAGGTGTGTGCTAGAGAGAATGTGAGACAGGTTCAGGTGTGTTAGAGAGAACTGAGACAGGTACAGGTGTGTGTTATGGAGAATGTGAGACAGGTACAGGTGTGTGTTAGGGAGAATGTGAGACAGGTACAGGTGTGTGTTATGGAGAATGTGAGACAGGTTCAGGTGTGTGTTATGGAGAATGTGAGACACGTACAGGTGTGTGCTAGGGAGAATGTGAGACAGGTTCAGGTGTGTGCTAGAGAGAATGTGAGACAGGTTCAGGTGTGTGGCAGAGAGAATGTGAGACAGGTTCAGGTGTGTGGCAGAGAGAATGTGAGACAGGCAGAGGTGTGTGTTAGAGAGAATGTGACACAGGTTTAGGTGTGTTAGAAAGAATGTGAGACAGGTTCAGGTGTGCAGCTCACCTTTGATGTCTATGAAGCGGTTGAAGAAGCGGATGGGTTTGAGGGAGAACAGGTGAGCCAGGTCCTTCATCCCCACCTTAAAGGGGTTCCTGTCGTCCAGCTTCAGATGAGTGTGGACAGACAGACGGAGGTCTTTCTCTATCTCCTTACACAGCTTATCCAGGAGGTGCTGAGAGAGAGACAGAGAGAGAAATGCAGAGTGTGAGGGAGACAGGGAGCAGAAGACAGACAGAGTTGGTGGGTTATTTAAATCATTGCTATAATGAAACTTATTCATCCAATTTAAGTGGGAGCATAAAATTTGAGAGTTAAAAAAAAACCTCCCTCTGTCTTTCCCTCTCTCACCTCATTAAACACTTGCATGGTCTCCGTGTCGTAGCTCTCCAGCAGCTGGTCATATGACTCCAGGTGTCTGGCATGCAGCATGGTGGGGACACAGTCTCTCAGAGCACTGAACATGTACTGAGAACCAATCAGGGTAGGAGAACAGTTACCAGCCAATCACAGAGGGAGGAGAAAACACACCAATCAGAGAGGCGCTGAGAAAACAACAGCCAATGAAAAGCGGATTTGGGAGTATGATGGCGAGTGGACTCACGTGAACCCGCGCAGCATCCACGGCGTAGTCGTAGACGTCGTCCAGGTAGATGGGGAAGACCGCACGGTGCCAATACAGGAAACTGCAGTCACACTGAATCTTCACCCTGAACACCAGAAACATCGTCGGTGTGTGCGTACACATAATCTGTGTGTGTGTGCGTGTGTGTGAGTGACTGAGTGAGTATGCGTGTGTGTACGTAGTATATATTTCACCTCTCTCTCAGCTCACTGATCAGGTCCAGTTTCTTCAGAACCAGCTGCAGGGGCAGCAGTTCCTCATCCTTAAATGTTTTCTACAGGAAACAGACAACACACAGATTACATGCGTGCGCACACATACACATACACACGCACACACACACACACATACACACGCACACATAGATTACACGCGCACACACACACACACGCATACACCCTCCCCGTACCATCTGGGTTCCGACACTGAGTGCGAGTGACACCACCAGCCGCCGTTCCCATGTGCTCGGGCCGTTCAGAGCGTTCTCCGCCAACACCAGCGCCGACAGCACGTCCAGCCGCTGCTCACTGTACTTCTTGTCTGAGATAACCCGTTTCTGCGAACACAGTTACCATGGTTACTGCACCGTGCTGCACGTGTTCTACCGGCCTGTCCCGCAGGGGGCAGCAGAGGGCACTGTGTTTCTCACCTTGGCTGTAGCAATGGAGGCGAGCGCTTGGGACTGCAGCTGCTGGCTGATGTGGGACACGGAGTCAGCGACCACCATGGAGCGCCTGTGGAACATGTGCTCAACCGCCTGGAGCACCAACACCATTACTGAACACCAGCACCATTACTAAACACCAACACCATTACTGAACACCAGCACCATTACTGAACACCAACACCATTACTGAACACCAGCACCATTACTAAACACCAGCACCATTACTAAACACCAGCACCATTACTGAACACCAGCACCATTACTGAACACCAGCACCATTACTAAACACCAGCACCATTACTAAACACCAACACCATTACTGAACACCAGCACCATTACTAAACACCAACACCATTACTGAACACCAGCACCATTACTGAACACCAACGCCATTACTGAACACCAGCACCATTACTGAACACCAGCACCATTACTAAACACCAGCACCATTACTGAACACCAACACCATTACTGAACACCAACACCATTACTGAACACCAGCACCATTACTGAACACCAGCACCATTACTGAACACCAACACCATTACTGAACACCAGCACCATTACTGAACACCAGCACCATTACTGAACACCAGCACCATTACTAAACACCAGCACCATTACTGAACACCAGCACCATTACTGAACACCAGCAGCATTACTAAACACCAACACCATTACTAAACACCAGCACCATTACTGAACACCAACACCATTACTGAACACCAGCACCATTACTGAACACCAGCACCATTACTGAACACCAGCACCATTACTAAACACCAGCACCATTACTGAACACCAGCACCATTACTGAACACCAACACCATTACTGAACACCAGCACCATTACTGAACACCAGCACCATTACTGAACACCAGCACCATTACTAAACACCAGCACCATTACTGAACACCAGCACCATTACTGAACACCAACACCATTACTGAACACCAGCACCATTACTGAACACCAGCACCATTACTAAACACCAGCACCATTACTGAACACCAGCACCATTACTGAACACCAACACCATTACTGAACACCAGCAGCATTACTCGACACGGTTAGTAAACACTGTTATTGTACACCATTACTGAACACTGTTATTAAACACCAACACCATTACTGAGCACTGTTAGTAAACACTGTTATTATACATCATTACTGAACAGTTAGTAAACACTGTTATTAAACACCATTACTGAACACAGTGAACACTGTTATTATACACCATTACTCAACACAGTTAGTGAACACTGTTATTATACACCATTGCTGTACACAGTTACTGAACACCAACACCATTACTGAACAATGTTACTAAACACCAACACTGTTACTAAACACTGTTTTTAAACACCACATCATTACTGAACACAGTTACTGTCAGAACAACAACAACAACATCATTACTGAACAGATGGGCCTTCCCGTCGTACCTTCAGCAGCTCCACCAGCCTACACAGAGCCTTAACCGAGGTCTTAGTCATGGGCTTCTGGGTGGACATGTACAGGTTCATGGTGGTTCTGATGATGATACCGATCCCGTGTGCGTACAGGATTCCCTGTTTATCCCAGGAATAAATACATCATCCATTGCATACTATTCACATTGAACATGTACAAACTATACTCTGAGCTTCCATCTCCCTCTTTACCGCTGCTTCAAATATTACACCTTCTGCCCCATGTAAACACACCTGAACATCATTACCTGCACACCGGCATACCTGAGCAACATTACCTGCACACAGACACACCTGAACATCATTACCTGCATACAGACACACCTGAACATCATTACCTGCATACAGACACACCTGAACATCATTACCTGCGCGCAGACACACCTGAACATCATTACCTGCACAAACACACTGCATCTGCTGCTCAGATCTTCTGAGAACTTGTCGCTCCGATGTTCTTTGGACATAATTGACTCCATCTTCATCATCCAGGAAGTGACAAACACATAGTAGGACTGCACATCCCTACACAAGGGCATGATGGGAAACAGGAAGTGTCATAAGACACGTCCTCCACTTCCATACATATTTGTTTAACTATGCTTTGATAACATTAGCACGACTTGAAATGTGCTTTAATAACATTAGCACAACAACTGTAACCTTGCTGTGCTAAAAGTAGCACAGCCTCTTTAACTGTTCTTTGATAACATTACAGTGTTATAGTGTGATAGTGGCAGACTGATTATTGTGTGTACTTGGTGAGACTGTACTTTAGGGGAATAGAGTGATACAGGGACTGAGTGATAGAATGATAGACTGATAGAGATGTGTGTACTTCGTTAGACTGTGCTTTCTGCTGTAGGGGGATAGAGTAATATAGTAATAGATTAATAGAGTGATAGATGTGTGTACTTGGTTAGACTCTGTGCTCTCTGCTGTAGGGGGATAGAGTAATATAGTGATATAGGTGTGTGTACTTGGTTAGACTCTGTGCTCTCTACTGTAGAGGGATAGAGTAATATAGTGATATAGGTGTGTGTACTTGGTTAGACTCTGTGCACTCTGCTGTAGGGGGATAGAGTAATATAGTGATATAGGTGTGTGTACTTGGTTAGACTCTGTGCTCTCTACTGTAGAGGGATAGAGTAATATAGTGATATAGGTGTGTGTACTTGGTTAGACTCTGTGCTCTCTACTGTAGGGGGATAGAGTAATATAGTGATATAGGTATATGTACTTGGTTAGACTCTGTGCTCTCTGCTGTAGGGGGATAGAGTAATATAGTGATATAGGTATATGTACTTGGTTAGACTCTGTGCTCTCTACTGTAGAGGGATAGAGTAATATAGTGATATAGGTGTGTGTACTTGGTTAGACTCTGTGCTCTCTGCTGTAGGGGGATAGAGTAATATAGTGATATAGGTATATGTACTTGGTTAGACTCTGTGCTCTCTACTGTAGAGGGATAGAGTAATATAGTGATATAGGTATATGTACTTGGTAAGACTCTGTGCTCTCTACTGTAGGGGGATAGAGTAATATAGTGATATAGGTATATGTACTTGGTAAGACTCTGTGCTCTCTACTGTAGGGGGATAGAGTAATATAGTGATATAGGTGTGTGTACTTGGTTAGACTCTGTGCTCTCTACTGTAGAGGGATAGAGTAATAGAGTGATATAGGTATATGTACTTGGTTAGACTCTGTGCTCTCTGCTGTAGAGGGATAGAGTAATATAGTGATATAGGTATATGTACTTGGTTAGACTCTGTGCTCTCTGCTGTAGGGGGATAGAGTAATATAGTGATATAGGTATATGTACTTGGTTAGACTCTGTGCTCTCTACTGTAGGGGGATAGAGTAATATAGTGATATAGGTGTGTGTACTTGGTTAGACTCTGTGCTCTCTACTGTAGGGGGATAGAGTAATATAGTGATATAGGTGTGTGTACTTGGTTAGACTCTGTGCTCTCTACTGTAGGGGGATAGAGTAATATAGTGATATAGGTGTGTGTACTTGGTAAGACTCTGTGCTCTCTACTGTAGAGGGATAGAGTAATATAGTGATATAGGTGTGTGTACTTGGTAAGACTCTGTGCTCTCTGCTGTAGGAGGATAGAGTAATATAGTGATATAGGTGTGTGTACTGGGTTAGACTGTGCTCTCTGCTGTAGGGGGATAGAGTAATATAGTGATATAGGTGTGTGTACTTGGTTAGACTCTGTGCTCTCTACTGTAGGGGGATAGAGTAATATAGTGATATAGGTGTGTGTACTTGGTTAGACTCTGTGCTCTCTGCTGTAGAGGGATAGAGTAATATAGTGATATAGGTGTGTGTACTTGGTAAGACTCTGTGCTCTCTGCTGTAGGAGGATAGAGTAATATAGTGATATAGGTGTGTGTACTGGGTTAGACTGTGCTCTCTGCTGTAGGGGGATAGAGTAATATAGTGATATAGGTATATGTACTTGGTTAGACTCTGCGCTCTCTGTTGTAAGAAAGCTTCTCTCTGAGCTCTGATGCTCTGTAGGCTCTTCTTGTCCATCATTTTAGCTGCAGCTGGAACTTTAGCGATCAGGAAGGAGTCAGAGAACCAGATGATGTTCGCTGTGAGCGTTACAGCTGGGACCTGCAGAGAGAGGGAGAGATGAGAACAGTGCAGAGTGCCCACACACACACACACACACACACACAAAAACAAATATAAACACAAAAATGCACACACACACACACACACCTTCTTGCAGATGTCCAACAGTGCTTTGTAGAGCTTCTTGTCGACAGCTCTGAAGATGTGAAAATGAAGCACGAACAGCCCACAGACACCAGCGTATTTATCCCTCTGATCAATCTCTGAAGGCTCACCTGAAACACACAGCAAGGCTGTCACAGCCACACCCACAAAATACATAACCACGCCCATAGAACACATGGCCACACCCACATATCGCATGGCCACGCCCACAGATCACATGGCCACGCCGACATAACACAGGGGCACACCCATATAACACAGGGCCACGCCCACTGAACACAGGGCCACGCCAACATAGCACAGGGGCACAACCACAGAGCCACGCCCACAGAGCGCAGGGGCCACACCCAGAAAACACAGGACCACATCCACATAACGCAGGGCCACACCCTGATACTAATTAATGAATATGGCGACAGACCAAGCTTGGATTCCACGTTGGTGAAGATCGTCCGGATATTGTGGCCGAACTCTTCAGCGAAAGCGCTGTTTTTGGACACGCACACACCCTCTCCCGGGGCATCAAATCTCTGCTCCACACACGCCTAAGAGGTAAGGACAGGGGTGTTAAACTCCAGCTGTTTTTCTTTCTCCATCCACCCACCCACCCACCCACCCACCCCCACACACACACACACACACACACACACACACACACACACACACACACACACACCCACACACCCACACACACACACACACACACACACACACACACCCACACACACACACACACACACACACACACACCACACCACACCACACACACACACACACACAGTAACTATTCATTCAGCACAATTGTGTATATATGTCAAGCAAATACCAATTTCGGCTAACTTTTGCAGGAAGGAAGGTCAGGTAATATTGCAGCACCAGGAAGCGCAGACAGGAAGTGAGGCGAAATATGGCACATCACCAGGATGTTGAGGCAGGAAGTGAGGTCAGAGCTCACCTGGAAGATCATGCCGTCCAGCAGCTGACCCTCCAATTTGAGCAGAAGCTTCTCAAACGGCTTCAGCTTCTCCTCTGGGATCGCAAACTTGGAGGGGTTATGGTGGACGGACTTTAGTAACCTAGGCGACAAGCAGAGTGCTCAGCAATTTGCCATGGTGTGTGTCTGTGTGTGTACGTAGAGATCATCGTCCATCGTGTGTATTATATTTGTGTGCGCCTATGTGCGTGTGTTGTGTTGTGTACGTGCGCCCGTGTGCAGAAGCTACCAGACTCTCTCACCTCTTGTACATCTTCCAGTGCTCTTTCAGGGTGCTATGGTTCTCCATGATCTCATCCAGGGTGAGGAGTACCACCAGCAGCTCCCCTAGCTGCTCGTACACCGTCTGCACAGGGGAGAGGCATTATGGGTAACGGTATAAATATCCTATCTATTCATTCATCCATTTTTACAGGAACTTGAAAAGGACTGTCCTGGTAATCCTGTCCTCAAGACAGCAAAGAATGGGGAACTGCTACTGCTTTTGATGCTCAATTTTTCATCATAACGCATGGCTGTATTCCACTCCACTCATACCTTCATTTTAATGTGAAACACTTGATTCAATTGAATGTCATTATTTAACATGTTAGTTTGTGTTTTGTGGGTCTGCCCCACTGCCCCACTGTCTGCCCCACTGTCTATGTCTTCCACAGGGCTGGCAACTACAACTGAAGTTCCATCACAGGAAACTAAAAGTCATTCTATTCTTTTCTATGCTGTGGCATTGTGGGAATGCTTTATCTTCAGCCAAACTGAAGGATCCTATTCACTCTTCAGACCGTTTGTGTGTGCGTTCATGTTACTGTACCTGAAAATGAACTCCAGACGACTCAATTATTTTCGTGGAACCCCTTGAAGGGAAAAAAATAACAGAAGTTAGAGAAGAGTTTGTGTGTGGCTGTGGGACACTGTGCTATGGGGGACGCTGTGTTACGCGGGACACTGTGCTATGTTGGACGCTGTGTTACGTGGGACACTGCGCTATGTTGGACGCTGTGTTACGTGGGACACTGCGCTATGTTGGGCTGTGTTACGCGGGATGCTGCGCTATGTGGGATGCTGTGTTATGCGGGATGCTGTGTTACGCTCTCTCACTTGCTGCTGTTGTAGAGGGAGGCCAGCTGATGGACCACGTTCACCACAACCTCAAAACAGCGTGACACGAAGCACGACAGCTCCTGTAACACACAACATACACAGATTAATGCTAAGGTCTCTCGCTCTCTCTCTCGCTCTCTTTCTCTCTCTCTCTCTTTCTCCTCTTTCTCTCTCTCTCTCGCTCTCTGTCTCGCTCTCTGTCACACCCTTACCTGCAGGAAGGATATAAAGCGTCCCATCTGCACCTGGGACTCCCCCTCCAGCACGCAGGTGTCCGACACTGAAACACACACTTCCTGTCAGTCACAGAGCAGTGAGAACCAATCACAGTACTCAGGCACAGGTCACCAAGGATATGAAGCACACTGTCAGTCACTATCGATCGGAAAACTCTGTGAGGCCATTTACTGCTCATTTTCCTATTCATCTACAAGAGATGGGGTCACCAACCCTGGCCCTGGAGAGCCGGAGGGTCTGCTGGGGTCCTAATCCCTGACTCCAACTCTCCACTGTACACACGTGGTTTAACCCTTAAAGTCAAAGCTAGGATGGCTTTATCTTAAAAACTCCCTGTAATGTGTAAGAGTGAGTTGTGCTTACCTCCTTCCCCGTAGTAGAGAAGGCCATTGTAGAACTTAGTTTCAGCCTGTAGAGAGAGGGCAAATTCAAGTGAGTTTTTGGTTTTTTTCCCATAGAACACAGCCAGTCAGCCATTTCAAAATAGCCACAGACAGACAACCACATAATAAGAGGCTTATCTTTACTTTTCTTCAAAGTGTTTCTAAAGGCAACAAGAAACTAAATCACAAAAACAAACCTGTCTCCCAGTATCACTAAAGCAGCACATTAAACCACATTATCTTCATTCCTAAACCAAGCGCTGCAGCCTGGCTGTTATTTTAATGACATTATCATCAAAAACCAAAGAGAACTACTGAGAACAATGCAGGCTCCACACGATCCCACAATGCACCGGGGTGCTGCTGTCTGGAACATTAGCAGCCAGGGGGTCTGTGCCGAAGGAGATGAAATAAAAACAGTGAAAATTCGTACCTCGTATTTCAGCTTCTTGATTTCGCTACAGAGAGCGGCGAAGACAGTGATGACTTTGTTCAGGACCTGAGGGACACCCGCACAGAGAGAGACCCAAAATAAACACCCACACTAAGCACGTAAGCAGGGGAGACTGCCAGCTCCTCTCTTCTCAAAAACCCATCAAAATTTTTGGACAGCATTCAGTCGCAGATAAGAATAAGCATACATAAGGATGGAAACGGGCCATTCAGCCCACGTAGGCTTGTTATTTACCTACAGGCTAAGAGCAGGGATCTCAAACTCCAGCCCCGCAGCATTAGTGTCTCCTGATTTTCAGTTTTCTCCAACACTAATGTGCTGAATTTAAGTTACAGACTGCTTACAAAGACCACAAAACTCATTTCCAATGTCTAAATCGGACGAAACCTCCAAACCTACTGGTGCTGTGGCCCTCCTAGACTGGAATTTGAGATCCTTCGACTAGAGCTTATCCAGCACTCTGTCAAGCCAAGCTGGGACTACAATATCCTGAGGGTCTGTGCCTCTATCACATGATCACACAAGCTGCTCTGATGAAAGGCTGCCGAAGTTTATTGCACAAACAGGGAAAAACGCAAGACTTCTAACGTGGGCCAGAGGAGAGAAGGGGGCCGGATTCCCACGTTCAACACGTTCCCAGCAGAGTTCTCCTACCTTGTTTTCTGTTTTGATCAGCTCCAGGAGTGAGGACTGCTCGTAGGGGACGAGCTACAAGGAGAGATGCAGAGACACATTGAAGTGAGCGTCTCACAGGAGATACGCACTGACATACACACGCACTCCAGCACACACACACACACACACACACACACGCACTCCAGCACACACACACATACACACACACACACACACACATACATACACATACACACAAGATAGGCATACACACAAAAACACCCCCGCACACACACGCATACACACACAAACACGCACACGCACACACACAAGATAGGCGCACACACACAAACACACCCCGCACACGCACACACACGCATACACACATGCGCGCGCACACACGCACACACACACACACACACACACACGCACACACAAGATAGGCACACACACAAACACACCCCCGCACATACACGCACACACACGTACACACACACACACGCACGCACGCACGCACGCACAAAAACACACCCCGCACACACACAGCATTGCAGGGTGGGGTGGGGTGTGTGTGGTGTTTGGGGTGTCTGTACACACACACAGAGCAGTGCAGAGTGGGATGGGGTGTGTGTGGTGTTTGGGGTGTCTGTACACACACACACACACACACACACACACACAGAGCAGTGCAGAGTGGGATGGGGTGTGTGTGGTGTTTGGGGTGTCTGTACACACACACACACACACAGCAGTGCAGGGTGGGGTGTGTGTGGTGTTTGGGGTGTCTGTACACACACACACACACAGAGCAGTGCAGAGTGGGATGGGGTGTGTGTGGTGTTTGGGGTGTCTGTACACACACACAGAGCAGTGCAGGGTGGGGTGTGTGTGGTGTTTGGGGTGTCTGTACACACACACAGAGCAGTGCAGGGTGGGGTGTGTGGTGTTTGGGGTGTCTGTACACACACACACACACACACACACAGAGCAGTGCAGAGTGGGATGGGGTGTGTGTGGTGTTTGGGGTGTCTGTACACACACACAGAGCAGTGCAGGGTGGGGTGTGTGTGGTGTTTGGGGTGTCTGTACACACACACAGAGCAGTGCAGGGTGGGGTGTGTGTGGTGTTTGGGGTGTCTGTACACACACACACACACACACACACACACACACACACAGAGCAGTGCAGAGTGGGATGGGGTGTGTGTGGTGTTTGGGGTGTCTGTACACACACACAGAGCAGTGCAGAGTGGGATGGGGTGTGTGTGGTGTTTGGGGTGTCTGTACACACACACAGAGCAGTGCAGAGTGGGATGGGGTGTGTGTGGTGTTTGGGGTGTCTGTACACACACACACACACACACACACACACACACAGAGCAGTGCAGAGTGGGATGGGGTGTGTGTGGTGTTTGGGGTGTCTGTACACACACACACACACACAAACACACACACACACAAAAACCACACACAGCATTGCAGGGTGGGATGGGGTGTGTGTGGTGTTTGGGGTGTCTGTGTACCTTCAGAGCAATGGGATCCAGGGTGAAGTCCCACACATCTCCAATGGAGTCGTCAAGGGCATCCTCGATGCCGCGGAGCTGGGACGTGTACTCTTCCAGAAACTTCCCATAATTCTTCAGCTGCACTTCTGTGTGGATCTCTGGGAAAAGGGGAACAGCAGGGATTCAGCGGCCACACTACTCAACAAACACACTACACAGCCGTGACATGCAACTCAACAAACATGCCACAGGGCTAAAACAGGTGACAGGTCCAAACCTGCTGCTCCCTGCCCTGCTAACAAATAAGTCCTGCATGCAAGATAATTTCCCTTACAGTAGCAAACACCAGAATAACACTAACAGGATATTATGAGGGCAAGAGTGTTGTAAAGCAACCAGGCTATGTTATCATTTTGGCAACATCCAGAATGCCATTGTGAAAAACAGAAAAAAACACTGTACAAAAGGCATAGCAATTTCCTAAAAAATACTCATTGCTTGTGGGATTACAGAGTCAGATTTTGCATATTTTGTTTGCTATTCTTGCTGTACAAGAACTGTATGGTAATGTACCAATGAAAATCCGCAGCATTTCGCCTGCAATGACGTTTCAGCTGAACACATTTACAGGCACAGCCTGTCAGATACAGAGCCTACAAATTTTACAGGCACAGCCTGTCAGATACAGAGCCTAGAAGTTGTACAGGAACCGCCTGTCAGATACAGAGCCTAGAAGTTGTACAGGCACAGCCTGTCAGATATAGAGCCTAGAAGTTGTACAGGCACAGCCTGTCAGATATAGAGCCTAGAGGTTTTACAGGCACAGCCTGTCACATACAGAGCCTAGAGGTTTTACAGGCACAGCCTGTCAGATACAGAGCCTAGATGTTTTACAGGCACAGCCTGTCAGATACAGAGCCTAGAAGTTTTACAGGCACAGCCTGTCAGATACAGAGCCTAGAAGTTTTACAGACACAGCCTGTCACATACAGAGCCTAGAAGTTTTACAGGCACAGCCTGTCAGATACAGAGCCGAGATGTTTTACAGGCACAGCCTGTCACATACAGAGCCTAGAAGTTTTACAGGCACAGCCTGTCAGATACAGAGCCTAGAAGTTTTACAGACACAGCCTGTCAGATACAGAGCCTAGAAGTTTTACAGGCACAGCCTGTCACATACAGGCCTACAAGGTTTACAGGCACAGTCTGTCAGATACAGAGCCTAGAAGTTTTACAGGCACAGCCTGTCAGATACAGAGCCTAGAAGTGGGACAAGCCATTTAAAATGAACAAGAGCAGCTTATCGCCTATTGCAGTCGCTGCTTTTCCATTCAAACGCAGTATAGGTTGGGTCTGACCTGGTCTGACTGAACGCAGTGATACATGTTTAGTGGCTACATCGGGCTGTCATGACACGTACTGTGCCCTTTTCTCTTTCTGTGTGTGTGTGTGTGTGTGTGTGTGTGTGTGTGTGTGTGTGTGTGTGTGTGTGTGTGTGTGTGTGTGTGTGGGTGTGTTAGCCAGCTAGCCTACTCAGTATTCAGACAGCTATGCGCTCATGTAATTCAAGTCTACTCACAAAAATAAAAGATCTGGCTAGCAACCGTGCTTGCTCGTAAGCGAATTAATTCTGCATGACTTTCCGAACAAGCAGCTGGGCGCACTAACGTTATACGGCCACACTTTATAAACACACATCCGCACTAAAGAACTGCGACAGTCGCGACAAAAACGACAGGTCAATGCCAGACATGACCAAGCGCAACAAATAAATATTTAGCTACTGCGCTTAGGCGAGCCAACTTGGTAGCTTGAGCTTTACCGGACTAGCTAATGTTAGCTTGGCTCCTCAGGGACGATGGTAGAGCGTTTGTACCCAGCATTAACAGGTCAGCCAGGCGATGTAAAATGACTTGATGGCTGTTCTGAACTGATGGGGCAGCTAACTTGTTTGCGATAGCTACAGCCGTCTGATTCAAGCTAGCTAGCTAGCTAACTAGCTTGTTTTTTTTCGATCCAGCTAGTTCCATTTTCAACTTCCGTACAAGTAGAGCTTGCTTAATAACATGTCGATCACCTCTCTAGCGTACCATAATAAAAGAATAATAATATCTTACTTTGCGACCCGTCGTCAAATCGGTCAAATTCCCAGTCTGGAGATGAAATAGCTTCCACCGCCATCATAACAAACCCGACCCCGCTGTCAGGCCGCTTAGCTGTGGAACTGGCAGCTAGTAGTGAAAGTGAAGCGGAGGAGCTGCTGTTCTCCCGTGATTTACCTCATGATCTACCGCGTCCTGTTCTTGTGATTATGGGAAATGTAGTTTTAAAGCCAAACTGCGATGCTTCGGTAACTTCAAGTGCTTGTGATTAATTTATTTTGTGTTTGGAACTCAATGCCAGTCTCCTTTTCCCATTTCAACGTAGCCTATACTGCATGCCTTTATAGTATATATAGATATGAGTCTGACAAAGGCTTTTGTAACATTAATATAACCCCCCTTCGAAATAAAATGGCACAGCTTGAGCAAATAAATTCCCCAAAAAAAGGAAATTACTTAAATCAACGTAATGAAAATTGACATTTATTTTTTGAGGCAATGCAATGTATATAATGAGGTTGCATTTTCTTTGAAATTTAGTGGTAATTAAAAATACCACCATGCACTCTGCTCCTGCTGAATGGTTTAAGCGAAGCAGGTGTGGGCTTGATTAGTACTTCGATGGGAGTCCTCCGGCGAAACCTAAGTTGCTGCTTGAAGTGCTGTTGGTGCCCCAGTACAGTGATGGGGACACTGTGCTGTAGGAGATGCTGTCTTTTGGATGAAACATTAAACCGAGGTCTTGACTCAAAGTGGTCATTAAAGACAACATTGCAAAGAGTAGGAGGTTCCCCGGTGTCCTGGCTAAATTCCTAATTTGGCTCTCTCAACCTGCCACCTCATATTCCCCTGATTTGATTGGCTAAAAAATAGTTATCTCCCTCTCCACCTCAACTAATATGTGGTGAGCGTTCTGGCGTAAAATGGCTGCCGTGCATCACCCAGGTGGGTGCTACACATTGGTGGTGGTTGAGGTGTGTTTCCTCCTCACCATTGTAAGTGTCCTTGAGTTTTTTGAATGGTGCATGTAAATATAATGTATAATAATTTCATCCTGTAAATTGACTATGTTGGTGAATCACATCATAGTGGTATTTTTACTGAAGAACCACAAGATGGCGCTAGAGACCCTGGATTTAGTGTAGTTCCGCTCCCATGGGGAATGCGCCGAGAGGCGGTCCTTTAGAGCTAATTATACATACTGTACCTGGATGCTAAGACATTCCAGCAGGGGCAGGTTGAGAGCAAGTCCTGGGTTCTGCAGTATGCTTTCACTGGTGGCTTCTTAAGCCTCAAGAGCCCTGAGCATTTTTGACTGTGCTTCGGCTGTTTATGGAGAGCCTTCAAAAGCATGTTTCCTGCAAACACTACATGGAGCTGCTGATCTCAGGACCTGAGTCACCCTTATGAGTGCTGGTCTATTTTTTCCAGCATGTTTGTGTTTAGGCCTACTGAGCTGTGCTTTTCTGAATACCACCAGATTCCAGGAGTTTGGCCCCCTTTTAAAAATAATATTCATCCACCCCCTCAAAATAAAGACTCAGTTGGGCTCTTAAAACTTTTTTATTCTTCCTGTTGGGAAAACCTGTTTGTATATGGCGTTATACAGATATAAAAATTGATTGATTGATTTACCTCAGCATCTTATCTCTGCGTTTCTTTATCAGTTTACATGTAGCCCTATACCTGCTTTATTTATGCAAGCGATGTGCAGATATGGCAAACTTTCAAATACTTCACACTTTATATGTACGTATATATGATGAGCTGCAAATACGAATTGGTTTATTGTTTATTCTCGTGTATGAGCTTCTTTTTTATTATTTGATCCAAGAAACACTAGCCGGTGTTCATAGGTTATCCGTCGTGCAAAGTGCATTTCACCCCAGGGAGGGAAACACTGCATTGCGGTTGTCCCCAGAAAAAATGTCAACAAAAAAAACCCCAAAGATGTTCTGTTCCTCATTTTTGATGTGGGACTCATTATTTTGAGAATGTGGATTTTGTTTTTTTCATGACGTCATGTGGCAGGACACAGGAAATGTGGTAATCTCCATTCATGAGACTGCATTACAGTAGGCCTTTTACAGTCCCAACTTTAATTTTTCACAGGTCACATTTCTGTGGGATTTACAGTATGTGGTTTCCCACACAACGAGCCTCATTCACACACGATGATGGCTCAGAAATAAAATGCAGTACTGTACAATGTTGGGGAAAGTACGGCACGTTTTTCCCCCGGAAAGTGCAGGTAACATTCTGTGAAATGTCAACTTCATTTGGTACCACGCTCAACAAAGTAAATCAACATATCAACAAAGTTTCTGTGTTACATTCAACACATTTTGTGTCAAAGTTACTACTATTATGATACATTAAACACATTTTGTGTCAAATGACACAATTTATGTGTTAAAAAGGGAGACTACACATATGGCGCATACAGGGAGTGCACACATGTCTATGAGCACATACATGTCTCTGAGCACGCAGTACACATGCCTGTAAGTGCAGCGCTGCCATGTCTTACCGCCGGCGTAGTAGGCCAAATACATACAGTAAATAGTTTGTTTACTCACCGGTAATCTGATTCATTTTCGCAGATTCCACACTGAGACAAACTCAGGATAATTTCATGCGCCAAAAGTGAGCATCTTCATTTTGCTTCTTTTTTTTTTTTTACATCAGAAAGGTTAGCGCTTCAAGCGCTGGCAAGGCTGGTCAATTATGCCCACCGACTAAATATATAGGCTTCATTTATGGTTTCAGCAGTTTCGGTGATTAGGATCATTAAGTTTGTGGAACTACTTAACAACAACACTTAGAGAAAAGGGAGTATGCTGACAGACGGTTTAGACGGGCAGAACTTCTCCTTCATTATCTGCGTACATAAATATCTCTTTATATAGAACGAAGATCCTAAAGCGGCTAAAGACGCTGTATATTTACTGTGAGGTGGAGGCCTATGTCCTTACCATGTGCCCGTCTAAACTGTCTGTTTTCATTTGTTGAACCATTTTGAATTCAACATGTAGAAATAAGCCATTGTAATGTGCCATAAGTCTGCATGTAAATAAATTATTTCATTTAAAATGATCAGTTACTGTGAGCTGGTTTTGACCTGGTTACCTAATGTGTGTGTGTGTACATGTGTTTGGGTGGGTGTGTGTCTAGGTACAGGGATCTGGGAGTGTGTGTGTGTGTGTGTGTGTGTGTGTGTGTGTGTCTGACACACATAGCCTAAGTCGTTTGCTGGGTGATTAATGAGCCAGGCTGGTGTGTTAATGGTAAAGTGCTGTGATGTTATTTATCTTAGTGCACGCAGAGACACGTTCCGCCACCTCCAGCAGCCCATTCCCTGACATCGGGCTGTTTGTTTGTGCTCTCGCTCCTGTAAGTAAAAGCTCATTAATCCTGAGCTATATTATCCTGCTCCACCATCCACTCCAAAGCCAAATCTCTCCATGAAACATCCTGCCCAACACACAACCGTAGGAGCAGAGGCAGTTGGAGGAGAGAGGTAGTTGTAGGAGCAGAGGGAGGTGGAGGAGAGAGGTAATTGTAGGAGCCGAGGCAGGTGGAGGAGAGAGGTAGTTGTAGGAGCAGAGGAAGGTAGAGGAGATCAGTATTTGTAGGAGCATAAGCAGGTGGAGGAGAGGTAGTAGGTGTAGGTCAGAGGTGTATTATAGAAGCAGATTGAACTGTATAATGACATGTAGAGGCAGGTAGAGGAGAGAGGCAGTTTTAGGAGCGTAATCAGGTGGAGGAGAGGTAGTAGGTGTAGGTCAGAGGTGTATTATAGAAGCAGATTGAACTGTATAATGACATGTAGAGGCAGGTAGAGGAGAAAGGCAGTTGTAGGAGCGTAATCAGGTGGAGGAGAGGTAGTAGGTGTAGGACAGAGGTGTATTATAGGAGCAGATTGAACTGTATAATGACATGTAGAGGCAGGTAGAGGAGAGAGGCAGTTGTAGGAGCGTAATCAGGTGGAGGAGAGGTAGTAGGTGTAGGACAGAGGTGTATTATAGGAGCAGATTGAACTGTATAATGACATGTAGAGGCAGGTGGAGGAGAGAGGTAGTTGTAGGAGCAGAGGGAGGTGTCAGAGCCAGGTATAGGACAGAGGTGTATTATAGGAGCAGATTGAACTGTATAATGACATGTAGAGGCAGGTAGAGGAGAGAGGCAGTTGTAGGAGCGTAATCAGGTGGAGGAGAGGTAGTAGGTGTAGGTCAGAGGTGTATTATAGAAGCAGATTGAACTGTATAATGACATGTAGACGCAGGACAAGAGGTGGGGTTTAAAACACACGGGAGTCCAGTAAATAAATCCAGGGAAACATTTGGGTTGGCCACTGGTAATTTCCCCTGTGGATATCCGCTGTGATTCAAGTCAGATATAATGTTGTGTGTTTTTCCCCAGGAGAAGAGAGACGAGGCTGGCAGAGGAAGTGCTTCTCTGTGGTCCGTGGTTCCTGCCGTCCGTCCGTCCGTCCGCCAGAGTAAACCAGATGTGCCGGTCACCTTATTTAATGCCACATCAATCACCACACAGAGCCACCTTTCATATCGCCGAGCAGGCACACCCACAGATCTCTGGGTAAGAATGCAGCTCCAAAACGTACCCTCATCGGAGAAGTATAAAGAGCTTAAGAAGACTGTACTCTGTCTCTGTACTGCAAGGATACTGTGAGTGTACCAGGAACAAACACGCTGTATGATCATTGGCAGGCGTCAGTGCTAAATTTAGGATTCAAACTCGCAACCCCTCGGTCTCAATTTGAAGAAACACACCCTGTAGCTCTGTTCACACCGAAATATAATGGCGAGGGAATAAATGCTAACGGGTTTGTTGCTAAACATTGCAGGTTCAATTACTATGTGGTCACAATTGTTGTGCCATTGAGTAAGGTAGCCTACTTAACCTGGATTACTTTAGTAAATACCCAGCTCTATAAATGGGCAGTGGGTGTATTTAAGCTGTGTAAGTCACTCCTGGATGAGGGTGTCCACTAATTAAAAATTAAAAATAAATAAAGAGATGTTTCTTTGCTCATACACACTCTGTGGTTAGTGTGCAGCCCTGTGGTAACAGGTGGATATAGGGGGAAGAGGCACTGCACAGTGTTTTTCCACAGTTTCTGTTTTCTGACCTTCGTCACTAGAAAGGCCGTCTATATTTACTCCAGTCCGGAAAATGGGAGTGTGTGTGTGTATGTGCGCGTGCGTATGTATATGGGTGTTGTGTGTGTGTGTGTGTGTGTGTGTGTGTGTGTGTGTGTGTGTGTATGTGTGTGCGTTTTGGGAAGTGGTGGAGGGCAGTTTCTGCCTGTCAAATAAACACTGGCACTTCCTCTGCAAGGTGGAACTTAGTTGCTGCAGCAGTCTCGCTTGAGACCGATTGAATCTGCCATTAAGAAGGGAAGAGAAGATAGCTGGAACCCTCTGAGCCTTTCGAACACTCTCTCTCTCTCACACACAAACACACACACACACACACACACACACACTAAATTAAATTCTGTCACCTTCAAAGCCTGTCCCTCACTGTGAGCATGCTCAGACCATAGAAAGACAGAGCCCCCCACCCCCCCCCAAACTGAGGGACATTACAAACAGAAACATTGAAATGCCATCATAAAACAGTGGAAATGCTGGAGAATTTAACCTGTCTGTAATGTTGATAAATGTTGGATCATATGGATCATTAGCTCACAGATCAATCTGTTCATCCAACCATTCTAAGCACAGCTGGTCTCTTCTCAGATGCTGCTGGAAACCAGGTGATTGTTCCACACCTGTCCATCGCTCCTCACCTACATTACCTGACCAGGCTGCTCATAACCTTACTGTACTATAAGCCTGATCAGGCTGCTCATAACCTTACTGTACTATACGCCTGATCAGGCTGCTCATAACCTTGCAGTATGTACTATAAGCCTGACCAGGCTGCTCAGAACCTTATGGTACTATGAGCCTGACCAGGCTGCTCATAACTTTATAGTACTGTGAGCCTGACCAGGCTGATAATAACCTTACAGCACTATAAGCCTGACCAGGCTGCTCATAACCTTACAGTACTATAAGCCTGATCAGGCTGCTCATAACCTTACTGTACTATAAGCCTGATCAGGCTGCTAATAATGTTACAGCACTATAATCCTGATCAGGCTGCTCATAACCTTACTGTACTATGAGCCTGACCAGGCTGCTCATAACCTTACAGTACATACTATAAGTCTGACCAGGCTGCTCATAACCTGACTATGAGCCTGACCAGACTGCTCATAACCTTATGGTACTTTGAGCCTGACCAGGCTGCTCATAACTTTAAAGTACTACGAACCTGACCAGGCTGCTCGTAATCTTACAGTACTGTGAGCCTGACCAGGCTGATAATAACCTTACAGCACTATAAGCCTGATCTGGCTGCTCATAACCTTACTGTACTATGAGTCTGACCAGTCTGCTCATAACCTTACAATACTATGAGCCTGACCAGTCTGCTCATAACCTTACAGTACTATAAGCCTGATCAGGCTGCTCATAACCTTACAGTACTATAAGCCTGACCAGGCTGCTCATAACCTTACTGTACTATAAGCCTGATCAGGCTGCTAATAATGTTACAGCACTATAATCCTGATCAGGCTGCTCATAACCTTACTGTACTATGAGCCTGACCAGGCTGCTCATAACCTTGCAGTACATACTATTAGCCTGACCAGGCTGCTCATAACCTGACTATGAGCCTGACCAGACTGCTCATAACCTTATGGTACTTTGACCCTGACCAGGCTGCTCATAACTTTAAAGTACTACGAACCTGACCAGGCTGCTCGTAATCTTACAGTACTGTGAGCCTGACCAGGCTGATAATAACCTTACAGCACTATAAGCCTGATCCGGCTGCTCATAACCTTACTGTACTATGAGCCTGACCAGTCTGCTCATAACCTTCCAGCACTATACGCCTGACCAGGCTGCTCATAACATTACAGTACTATGAACCTTACCAGATTTTGAGAGAGAGAGAGAGAGAAAGAGAGAGCGAGAGAGCGAGAGAGCGAGAGAGCGAGAGAGCGAGAGAGCGAGAGAGAGAGAGAGAGAGAGAGAGAGATTGAACAGTCTACTGTCCATCTGATGAAGATTGGTCTCACAGCCATCTTCGTAGTGTACCTGGCTGTCCCCCTACACCATCTGGGCCTTTCTGCAAAGTGCACTGCCGCTTATAACCATGCAGTGGAGCTGCTGAGTTCAATACAGAACTCATCCAGCTCAGTTTTGCTGTGACTGCTAGGCAGTGCTGCGGTGCCCATCAGTCTCTGCACTGGAGCCTTCTCTTAAAGGGGATGAGACGGTCGTGAGCTGGTCCTGGGCCAGCACAGCCAGTACTGAAATTTATGAGGTGATTGTAGATCTGACATTTAACATACCCCCCTCCCCAACAGCACCCGAGCACAAGGTGTGCAGGATCTCTCTCTCCCTCCAGTTCAGTTTTTACCCGCCTCTACTCTGCAAGACTAACCAAAAAATAATGGTTCATGACTCCCACATTGAGTGAGGATTAAATTAAGTGATGACAGTATTCTGTAACTGTGAGTTAAAATGTTAATCTCTTGGAGCTCCAAAGAGAAAAAAGGGCATCATTGTCTGTGTGTGTGTGTGTGTGTGTGTGTGTGTGCTAGAGGACAGGCCTGGACATTTCATGGAAAACTAGCCGTGCATGCTTAGTGTGTTTGCTGAGGGTGAAAAATCTTTATTCCTGGTTGTGTCGCTATTAAATCTTTAATATTTGTACAAACAGCAAAATGTCAGAGTGGAAACCAGAAGTTTAACAGCAGAAGAGGGGCACCAGTGGGAGAAATGTCACTCCATAGCTGAGCAGGCTCACATGCACGCAGTCCCATGTGTAAACACCAGCTTTGTTTTTACAGTATTTCTGCGCCGTTGAGAAAGAGCTACGGAATCCCATCATTTACAGTTTTAATGGAGAAGAAATGCAGTTTTTCCCTTGAGCCTCTGACCTGAACACTGACCGCGTTCAGACCGCACGGCGAACACATTTCACCTGTCCAAATAATGCCCTACTTTCCTCTCTCCAGACACCCATTTGCCCACTGACCGTCACTCTGATTAATGTGCTGAATTTTAAATGTTCCTGTAAATGAATGCTTAGCAGGGAGGTGATTGTGTTGAATTCTGATGCACACGGACGCACTTTCGGTAAGCCTTTCGTCTGCTCTTGGCTCCAGCGCACAGCGGCTGTGAGAAGGTCATAAATAGCCCTGTAGGATTACCTGTGTGTAACCAGGGTAACACCTGGGGAATTTGAAGACGACTGGTCGATATTGCTCGACAGCACACGTGCATTTAGTATGTGTAGCAAGAGACAAAATTTACTGTTCTTTTATCAAATGTTTGTTCAACTAATGCATTAGGTTATTGTTCCCTCTGATTACTATATTACAGTTTTTTACGATTGCTTTGACTCATTTTGCACAACAGAGTTTCAATGTGCAAAACTCTTAACACAGAATGCTATACTGCTCATTTTGGGTTCAAAATGTAATATAGCATGCAAAATAAAAATACCAGTGTCAAATCCGAGAATATTATATGCAAAAGTTTATCACAGCACCAGAACATTAGATATTTCAAACAATGAAGTTAAATCATTGCTGCATTTTCAATATACAACAGTCATCGTGAAATAATGCTGCCAAACACAAAATCCTTCTGATAAAAAAAGAGTTTGAAAGTGCTCTTTGGTCATAACGCAAAATGCTATACTCCTAATCTTGGGCTCAAAATCATATATAGCATGCACAATAGAAACAACTGAACCAAATTAGATTGTATATCATGCTAAAGTTTATCATAGTGTCAGAACAGTGGATATGTTCATCGTTGAAGTTTAATTATTGGTGCATTTTCAAATACAATGGCCATTATCAAATAATGCGGGCAAACACAAAATACTTGTTACCAAAAAAGACTATGCAATGGTCATTTCCTCATAAATACTTGAAATTATGTACAGCAAGTAAGGAAGTTTAATCATTAAAGAAAAATCATACAGTAATGCAGTACTGTAAACTCAACTGTATTGTACAGTAAAAACAAAAACAACAGTAAAAGCAGAAACAGTTACAGTAACAACAAACTTTACTGTAAAGTAAAAAAAAAAACTGCTTCTCTGTGCTTAACCAGCATTTTGCCTCTCCGCTGAATTTGGCCACAGAATTTTGTCGACGATCTGATGTCTTCGTTGGCAAGACAGTGCTGGTAAAATCTTTTAGAGTGCATTATCCATCCCTGACACTGCTGGGATGTAATGTCATCGCATGCCTCATCCATGGCCTGAAGGAGCATTTCCTGCTCATATGGACACCTATCGTATACCTTCCACCTCCAGGCCGAGAAAAACCCCTTGATGGGGTTCAGAAAGGGGGAGTAAGGTGGAAGGAATTGGAATCGGAACTATGGATGGGCTGTAAACCAGTCTTGCACAGCCAATGCATGATAGATGTTTACATTGTCCCAGACAATGATGAACACCATCTGAGCATTTGGCTGTATGAGACGGTTGTACAGCCCATCCAGAAAATGTATGAGGCACACGGAGTTGTATGCCCCCAGCAGAGGGTCAGGCTGACCAATCAGGGATGGATGTGTGTGGGCCTGCCCAATGGTCTCAGGGCTGGGTCTAGGCAAACTAGGCATGTACAGTACCTATTACCTATATACTTTATATTTACTGTACATGGTCCACAACCATGACCACGACCACGACCCTGTCCTTCGTTACCAACCTCAACCTCACTGACCTGCTCCATGTTGTCAGAAACTGCCATTCAGGTTTCTAAGCAGCCTTTTATGTAGTGGTGAAGAGATTATCAATTATGTTGCAATGCTACTCACCTGGGCAAGGTTGTTGGAAGTACTGAGACATGACTACAAAGACCTGTTGAATTGATTTAGTGATCTGCATTTGTAGTAATAAGCATTTGAACAATGTTGTAATATTAAGTGGCTGTATTCTCAGAATAGAGCATATGATTTAGAGTTTGGCGCTTTGTATTAACAGTTTTGCACTTTGTATGTCAACATAGGATGTAGTGTCTTAAGGTAAGAATTCTGCAAATCAGTTTAGCACTTTGCGTTAACAGTTTTACACTTTGTATGTCAGCACAGGATGTGGTGTCTTAGAGTAAGAATTCTGCAAATCAGTTTAGCACTTTGCGTTAAGAGTTATACACTTTGTATGTCAGCACAGGATGTGGTGTCTTAGAGTAAGAATTCTGAAAGTCAGTTTGGCACTTTGAATTTTGAGTTTTGTACATTGAAATTCTGCTGTGCAAAATGAGTCAAAGCAATCGTAAAAAACTGTAACAGTTTTGGACTTTGTATGTCAGCATAGGATGTCGTGTCTTATGGTAAGAATTCTGCAAGTCAGTTTAGCACTTTGCGTTAACAGTTTTACACTTTGTATGCCAGCATAGGATGTAGTGTCTTAGAGTATGAATTTTGAAAGTCAGTTTGGCACTTTGCATTTTGAATTTTGTACATTGAAATTCTGCTGTGCAAAATTAGTCAAAGCAATCGTAAAAAACTGTAAGCAGCATTTTGCCTCTCCGCTGCATTTTGTCGAAGTCGCATCTGATGTCTTCGTTGGCAAGACAGCGCTGGTAAAATATTTTAGAGTGCCTTATCCACCCCTGACACTGCTGGGCTGTAATGTCATCGCATGCCTCATCCATGGCCTGAAGGAGCGTTTCCTGCTCATATGGACACCTATTGTATACCTTCCACCTCCAGGCCGAGAAAAACTCCTCGATGGGGTTCAGAAAGGGGGAGTAAGGTGGAAGGAATTGGAATCGGAACTCTGGATGGGCTGTAAACCAGTCTTGCACAGCCAACGCACAATGGAAGTTCACATTGTCCCAGACAATGATGAACACCATCTGAGCATTTGGCTGTACGAGACGGTTGTACAGCCCATCCAGAAAATGTATGAGGCGCACGGAGTTGTACTATGCCCCCAGCAGAGGGTCAGGCTGACCAATCAGGGATGGATCTGTGTGGGCCTGCCCAATGGTCTCAGGGCTGGGTCTAGGCAAACTAGGCATGTACAGTACCTATTACCTATATACTGTATATTTTCTGTACATGGTCCACGACGATGACCACGACCACAACCATGACCCTGTCCTTCGTTACCAACCTCAACCTCACTGACCTGCTCCATGTTGTCAGAAACTGCCATTCAGGTTTCTAAGCAGCCTTTTATGTAGTGGTGAAGAGATTATCAATTGTGTTGCAATGCTACTCACCTGGGCAAGGTTGTTGGAAGTACTGAGACATGACTACAAAGACCTGTTGAATTGATTTAGTGATCTGCATTTGTAGTAATAAGCATTTGAACATTGTTGTAATATTAGGTGGCTGTATTCTGAGAATGGAGCATATGATTTAGAGTTTGGCACTTTGTATGTCAGCATAGGTTGTAGTGTCCTAAGGTAAGAATTCTGCAAGTCAGTTTAGCACTTTGTATTAACAGTTTTACACTTTGTATATCATCATAGGATGTAGTGTCTTAAGGTAAGAATTCTGCAAGTCAGTTTAGCACTTTGCGTTAACAGTTTTACACTTTGTATGTCAGCATAGGATGTAGTGTCTTAGAGTATGAATTTTGAAAGTCAGTTTGGCACTTTGCATTTTGAGTTTTGTACATTGAAATTCTGCTGTGCAAAATCAGTCAAAGCAATCGTAAAAAACTGTAATAGTACACAGTATATATAGTGCAAAACCGCAGTGTTTTGGGGTTGTGTACTGGAAGGCACTATAGCTATCCCTCAGGGTGTATGTGTGTGTTCTCTCTTAGAGGAGGTGACTTTCATTGTCTCTGTTCTTTTGAAACCTGCTTAATCCACATATCTGTGCTGAACAAACCAGGGAAAAGGAACAGCCATATTTACATTTATATGTATTTATAAACATACAAATTTAGGGCGTTTGATATGGGGCAGTTTTCAGCTGAAGCCCGTTCCGCGAGCCGCAGATTCCCTTAATTAGAAGGTCCAGTATAAACGCTGCTACCGGCTCATGCGAGCAGCTGCACAGATCAAACGGCGCATACTTGGATTTTCCTCCACTTTAGACGTGATTAAAGTGGTGTGTTGTTACGCCAGGGGCAGGGTTGGAGTGGAAGGAGCCTGAGGTCTGATGGGCAGGGCTGTTGTGTCTCCTGAAATCTAACTGCCACTGGTGTGTGTGTGTGTGTGCATGTGAGAGAGAGAGAGAGAGAGAGAGAGAGAGTGTGTGCATGTACGCATACGCGTGTGTGTGTGTGTGTGTGTGTGTGTGTGTGTGTGTGTGTGTGTGTGTGTGTGTGTGTGTGTGTTGTGTGTGTGTGTGCATGTGAGAGAGAGAGAGAGAGAGAGTGTGTGCATGTGCGCATACGTGTGTGTGTGTGTGTGTGTGTGTGTGTGTGCATGTGAGAGAGAGAGAGAGAGAGTGTGTGCATGTGCACATACGTGTGTGTGTGTGTGTGTGTGTGCATGTGAGAGAGAGAGAGAGAGAGAGAGAGAAAGAGAGTGTGTGCATGTGCGCATACGTGTGTGTGTGTGTGTGTGTGTGTGCATGTGAGAGAGAGAGAGAGAGAGAGAGAGAGTGTGTGCATGTGCGCATACGTGTGTGTGTGTGTGTGTGTGTGTGTGCATGTGAGAGAGAGAGAGAGAGAGAGAGAGTGTGTGCATGTGTGCATACGTGTGTGTGAGGCGTGTAAGAGTGTATGAGCGTATAAGGAGTGTGTGAGGAGAGTATGTACAGTGTGTAAGAGTGCGAGCTCTCTTCACACAGGAATGCAGTGTGCGTGTGTCTTTCTCATACACACAAACACACACACATATGTGCATGTACCCCGCGCCCCCCCCCCCCCCCCCAACACACACACACACACACACACACACACACACACCTGAATGCTAATAAGTCTCTCTCACACCATAGCTTATGTATGGAGGGCATTCTAGTACAACATGTGTCCAAGTACTAACTAAATCTCCCAGAGGGAGCTGTAGCCTCCTAATTGCGCATGTTACTAGCCCCCCCCCCCCCAAGCTCACGGAGGTGCTGTACAAACAAGGCACAATCCTGCTCTGATCCCATTCCCTGGGGTCGTCTGGTGATTCTGCACCAATATCGCAGATTCTCTATGATGACCAGATACTCAGCTCTTTTATTTTTAAATGAGAGCAGACAGGCTGCCCTCCTTTAGTATTTTAATTGTATTTTATTCAGACGGGGAAAGCTCAGACGGTTACAAACAGAGATGTGAGCACAGAACACAAACCCCTAGACACACAGGGTTATTAGTATACGTATGAGGAGTCCGTCGCCCCTACGGACTGCACCACATGATCTCCTGAAACTCAACTCTGTGTTCTTCATGTTGTAAGTTCTGCTGCTGAAGCAAAAACATTTAAACTTAATGTGTCTTTTGAATATTTATAATGGGGCGTGGCCAAGTACAATACTATAACAGTGGATGGTCAGTACTGTAATGTTGCGGAGGGCAGTCCTTTACTCTCTCCTCATTAGGTTCAATTTAAGATGGGTTTTTGAGTTGAAGAATTCTCAAGATGAAGATAAAGGAAATATCATAACTCCTCCTCTACCTAACTAATACACCAATAATGTGCGGTGATACCCTTTCGTCATATCTTATTTTATCCAATAACAAATTAGACGAAAAATAAACGTTATATAACCAGTTCCTACCCTATGCGCTTGGGCACTCTTGATCTACCAAATAAAATAGTTTGTGACTTCTTCCTCATGTGCCTTTTAATCAGACCATGTAATTTTCCTTAATTCCCCTTATTTTTTATTATTCCCCCGCCTGTTCGGGTCAGCATGATCTATCTTATCTATTGTTATAGGTACAACTCCTGCTTGGTTATGGAAAACAGGAGGGAAACATTCCTGTTTTGACTGGTGTGCTAGATGCCCTTGTCCTTGTTGATAGGGAACTATCCTGCATCCTCTCGCCACCCCCCCATCCTCAGTACTTTTCCACTAGATCTTGACTGAATTATTTAATTATTCATATAGAAGCTTGCATATGGGGCTTTCTTGGGCCTACAGAAACAGTTTCACAAAACAGCTTATTTCCACAAATGCAGCACCAGAACCTCCTGTTACCAACCAGAACCTCCCTGTAGTTAAACAGCAGAGAGGATGGATGGAATGCAGGAGCTGAGTATCTGGTGAGTCTATATAATCTGTACTGCTAGCAAAGAGGAAGGAAATCAGCATTCAGCAGCATTCTGTTTCCTCATTAGATGTTTTACACAGGCAGACACCTCCGACCAGGGACGCTATCAGACCCGAATGCAATAACGAGCCGGAATGAGCCACTCATTAAATCCGATGAATCCTGTAAGTCTAATAAATCCAGGTGCATGTCAGAGCCGGGTAGAGACAATGTGTAAAAATAAATACCAAAACGATGACAGTTTTAATCAGGACAAGCAGCATTTGTAATAGTTACTATGATCCCTTTGACAGGAAAGATTATTTACTCTTACAGTTCAGCAGGAGAATGGCCCCCAGGCACCCCCCCCCCCCCCCCCCCCCCCCCCACCACTGCCCTCTAGGTTACAAAGCCACTTCAATAAAATCCTGTAGAAATTACTGTTTAATGTGTGTTAACAGCTGTGGGTTTCCTGTCTTGGAGATAATTGCTGTGAGATATGATTGATTTAACAGGTGATTGTTGTGAGATATGATTTATTCAGGAGTTGACTGCTGTGAGATATGACGATTGATTTAGGAGGTGATTGTTGTGAGATACGATTGATTATTTTGGAGGTGATTGCTGTGAGATACGATTGATTTAGGAGATAATTGCTGTGAGATATGATTGAATTTGGAGGTGATTGCTGTGAGATACAATTGATTTAGGAGGTGATTGCTATGAGATACGATTGATTTTGGAGGTGATTGCTGTGAGATGCGATTGATTTTTGGAGTGATTGCCGTGAATTATGATTGATTTACGAGGTGATTGCTGTGAGATAAGATTGATTTAGGAGGTGATTGCTGTGAAATATCATTGATTTCGAAGGTGATTGCTGTGAATTATGATTGATTTACGAGGTGATTGCTGTGAGATATGATTGATTTAGGAGGTGATTGCTGTGATATATGATTGATTTAGGAGGTAATTGCTGTGAGATATGATTGATTTAGGAAGTAATTGCTGTGAGATATGATTTATTTAGGAGTTGACTGCTGTGAGATACGATTGATTTCCGAGGTGATTTGCTGTGAATTATGATTGATTTAGGAAGTGATTGCTGTGAGATTTGATTGATTTAGGAGGTGATTATTGTGAGATATGATTGATTTAGGAGGTGCTGTGAGATACGATTGATTTAGGAGGTGACTGCTGTGAGATATGATTGATTTAGGAGGTGATTGCTGTGAGACATGATTGAATTGTGGAGGTGATTGCTGTGAGATACAAATTGATTTAGGAGGTGATTGCTATGAGATACGATTGATTTTGGAGGTGATTGCTGTGAGATACGATTGATTTTGGAGTGATTTGCCGTGAATTATGATTGATTTACGAGGTGATTGCTGTGAGATAAGATTGATTTAGGAGGTGATTGCTGTGAAATATCATTGATTTCGGAGGTGATTGCTGTGAATTATGATTGATTTACGAGGTGATTGCTGTGAGATATGATTGATTTAGGAGGTGATTGCTGTGATATATGATTGATTTAGGAGGTAATTGCTGTGAGATATGATTGATTTAGGAAGTAATTGATGTGAGATATGATTTATTTAGGAGTTGACTGCTGTGAGATACGATTGATTTCGGAGGTGATTGCTGTGAATTATGATTGATTTAGGAAGTGATTGCTGTGAGATTTGATTGATTTAGGAGGTGATTAATTGTGAGATATGATTGATTTAGGAGGTGCTGTGAGATACGATTGATTTAGGAGGTGACTGCTGTGAGACATGATTGATTTCGGAGGTGATTGCTGTGAGACCATGATTGATTTCGGAGGTGATTGCTGTGAGATACAATTGATTTAGGAGGTGATTGCTGTGAGATATGATTGATTTACGAGGTGATTGCTGTGAGATATGACTGATTTAGGAGGTGATTCATTGTAAAATACAATATGATTTGTTTTAGACAGTGATTGCTGTGAGATGTGACTGATATCGAATGTGGAAAGGAGAAGGACATACACTCATCTGGTCCATGGATTTACTACACACCCTCTTATTAACACTAAAAACCTTCCTTGCAAAACTAATACAGCTCTGAGGGAGTCCATCTTGGAGGTTATCGTTGCCTTTAATGCCGTTTAAACCTCAAAAATTCAACATTAAAATGCTTAAGAAAGCAATCAACAACCTTATTGCTTTTCTGCACTAAAAATCGTCTGAGTTATCTTCCGTGGAGCAGTGAATGTTTCCTTTTAAAAGAACATCATTATTCCCACAGCAACTCCACAGACTAGATAAATAGTCTCAATAAAGAACATATTTTCACTCTTTTCC
>CM056376.1:127149570-127431690 GCA_029718625.1 Synaphobranchus kaupii
ATTAGGAGTATAGCATTTTGCGTTATGACCAAAGAACACTTTCAAACTCTTTTTTTATCAGAAGGATTTTGTGTTTGGCAGCATTATTGCATGATGACTGTTGTATATTGAAAATGCAGCAATGATTTAACTTCATTGTTTGAAATATCTAATGTTCTGGTGCTGTGATAAACTTTTGCATATAATATTCTCGGATTTGACACTGGTATTTTTATTTTGCATGCTATATTACATTTTGAACCCAAAATGAGCAGTATAGCATTCTGTGTTAAGAGTTTTGCACATTGAAACTCTGTTGTGCAAAATGAGTCAAAGCAATCGTAAAAAACTGTAAGTGGCTGTATTCTCAGAATAGAGCATATGATTTAGAGTTTGGCGCTTTGTATTAACAGTTTTGCACTTTGTATGTCAGCATAGGATGTAGTGTCTTAAGGTAAGAATTCTGCAAATCAGTTTAGCACTTTGCGTTAACAGTTTTACACTTTGTAGGTCAGCACAGGATGTGGTGTCTTAGAGTAAGAATTCTGCAAATCAGTTTAGCACTTTGCGTTAACAGTTATACGCTTTGTATGTCAGCACAGGATGTGGTGTCTTAGAGTAAGAATTCTGAAAGTCAGTTTGGCACTTTGAATTTTGAGTTTTGTACATTGAAATTCTGCTGTGCAAAATGAGTCAAAGCAATCGTAAAAAACTGTAACAGTTTTGCACTTTGTATGTCAGCATAGGATGTCGTGTCTTAAGGTAAGAATTCTGCAAGTCAGTTTAGCACTTTGCGTTAACAGTTTTACACTTTGTATGTCATCATAGGATGTAGTGACTTAAGGTAAGAATTCTGCAAGTCAGTTTAGCACTTTGCGTTAACAGTTTTACACTTTGTATGCCAGCATAGGATGTAGTGTCTTAGAGTATGAATTTTGAAAGTCAGTTTGGCACTTTGCATTTTGAGTTTTGTACATTGAAATTCTGCTGTGCAAAATTAGTCAAAGCAATCGTAAAAAGCTGTAAGCAGCATTTTGCCTCTCCGCTGCATTTTGTCGAAGTCGCATCTGATGTCTTCGTTGGCAAGACAGCGCTGGTAAAATATTTTAGAGTGCCTTATCCACCCCTGACACTGCTGGGCTGTAATGTCATCGCATGCCTCATCCATGGCCTGAAGGAGCGTTTCCTGCTCATATGGACACCTATTGTATACCTTCCACCTCCAGGCCGAGAAAAACTCCTCGATGGGGTTCAGAAAGGGGGAGTAAGGTGGAAGGAATTGGAATCGGAACTCTGGATGGGCTGTAAACCAGTCTTGCACAGCCAACGCACAATGGAAGTTTACATTGTCCCAGACAATGATGAACACCATCTGAGCATTTGGCTGTACGAGACGGTTGTACAGCCCATCCAGAAAATGTATGAGGCGCACGGAGTTGTACTATGCCCCCAGCAGAGGGTCAGGCTGACCAATCAGGGATGGATGTGTGTGGGCCTGCCCAATGGTCTCAGGGCTGGGTCTAGGCAAACTAGGCATGTACAGTACCTATTACCTATATACTGTATATTTACTGTACATGGTCCATGACGATGACCACGACCACAACCATGACCCTGTCCTTCGTTACCAACCTCAACCTCACTGACCTGCTCCATGTTGTCAGAAACTGCCATTCAGGTTTCTAAGCAGCCTTTTATGTAGTGGTGAAGAGATTATCAATTGTGTTGCAATGCTACTCACCTGGGCAAGGTTGTTGGAAGTACTGAGACATGACTACAAAGACCTGTTGAATTGATTTAGTGATCTGCATTTGTAGTAATAAGCATTTGAACATTGTTGTAATATTAGGTGGCTGTATTCTGAGAATGGAGCATATGATTTAGAGTTTGGCACTTTGTATTAACAGTTTTGCACTTTGTATGTCAGCATAGGATGTAGTGTCCTAAGGTAAGAATTCTGCAAGTCAGTTTAGCACTTTGCGTTAACAGTTTTACACTTTGTATGTCAGCATAGGATGTAGTGTCTTAGAGTATGAATTTTGAAAGTCAGTTTGGCACTTTGCATTTTGAGTTTTGTACATTGAAATTCTGCTGTGCAAAATCAGTCAAAGCAATCGTAAAAAACTGTAATAGTACACAGTATATATAGTGCAAAACCGCAGTGATTTGGGGTTGTGTACTGGAAGGCACTATAGCTATCCCTCAGGGTGTATGTGTGTGTTCTCTCTTAGAGGAGGTGACTTTCATTGTCTCTGTTCTTTTGAAACCTGCTTAATCCACATATATGTGCTGAACAAACCAGGGAAAAGGAACAGCCATATTTACATTTATATGTATTTATAAACATACAAATTTAGGGCGTTTGATATGGAGCAGTTTTCAGCTGAAGCCCGTTCCGCGAGCCGCAGATTCCCTTAATTAGAAGGCCGAGTATAAACGCTGCTACCCGGCTCATGCGAGCAGCTGCACAGATCAAACGCCGCATACTTGGATTTTCCTCCACTTTAGACGTGATTAAAGTGGTGTGTTGTTACGCCAGGGGCAGGGTTGGAGTGGAAGGAGCCTGAGGTCTGATGGGCAGGGCTGTTGTGTCTCCTGAAATCTAACTGCCACTGGTGTGTGTGTGTGCATGTGAGAGAGAGAGAGAGAGAGAGAGAGAGAGAGAGAGAGAGAGTGTGCATGTGCGCATACGTGTGTGTGTGTGTGTGTGTGTGTGTGCGTGAGAGAGAGAGAGAGAGAGAGTGTGTGCATGTGCGCATACGTGTGTGTGTGTGTGTGTGTGTCATGTGAGAGCGAGAGAGAGAGAGAGAGAGAGAGTGTGTGCATGTGCGCATACGTGTGTGTGTGTGTGTGTGTGTGTGTGTGTGTGCATGTGAGAGAGAGAGAGAGAGAGTGTGTGCATGTGCGCATACGTGTGTGTGAGGCGTGTAAGAGTGTATGAGCGTATAAGGAGTGTGTGAGGAGAGTATGTACAGTGTGTAAGAGTGCGAGCTCTCTTCACACAGGAATGCAGTGTGCATGTGTCTTTCTCATACACACAAACACACATACATATGTGCATGTACCCGCCCCCCCCCCCCCCCCCCCCCCCCAACACACACACACACACACACACACACACACACACCTGAATGCTAATAAGTCTCTTTCACACCATAGCTTATGTATGGAGGGCATTCTAGTACAACATGTGTCCAAGTACTAACTAAATCTCCCAGAGGGAGCTGTAGCCTCCTAATTGCGCATGTTACTAGCCCCCCCCCCCAAGCTCACGGAGGTGCTGTACAAACAAGGCACAATCCTGCTCTGATCCCATTCCCTGGGGTCGTCTGGTGATTCTGCACCAATATCGCAGATTCTCTATGATGACCAGATACTCAGCTCTTTTATTTTAAATGAGAGCAGACAGGCTGCCCTCCTTTAGTATTTTAATTGTATTTTATTCAGACGGGGAAAGCTCAGACGGTTACAAACAGAGATGTGAGCACAGAACACAAACCCCTAGACACACAGGGTTATTAGTATATGTATGAGGAGTCCGTCGCCCCTACGGACTGCACCACATGATCTCCTGAAACTCAACTCTGTGTTCTTCATGTTGTAAGTTCTGCTGCTGAAGCAAAAACATTTAAACTTAATGTGTCTTTTGAATATTTATAATGGGGCGTGGCCAAGTACAATACTATAACAGTGGATGGTCAGTACTGTAATGTGCGGAGGGCAGTCCTTTACTCTCTCCTCATTAGGTTCAATTTAAGATGGGTTTTTGAGTTGAAGAATTCTCAAGATGAAGATAAAGGAAATATCATAACTCCTCCTCTACCTAACTAATACACCAATAATGTGCGGTGATACCCTTTCGTCATATCTTATTTTATCCAATAACAAATTAGGCGAAAAATAAACGTTATATGACCAGTTCCTACCCTATGCGCTTGGGCACTCTTGATCTACCAAATAAAATAGTTTGTGACTTCTCCTCATGTGCCTTTTAATCAGACCATGTAATTTTCCTTAATTCCCCTTATTTTTTATTATTCCCCCGCCTGTTCGGTCAGCATGATCTATCTTATCTATTGTTATAGGTACAACTCCTGCTTGGTTATGGAAAACAGGAGGGAAACATTCCTGTTTTGACTGGTGTGCTAGATGCCCTTGTCCTTGTTGATAGGGAACTATCCTGCATCCTCTCGCCACCCCCCCCCATCCTCAGTACTTTTCCACTAGATCTTGACTGAATTATTTAATTATTTATATAGAAGCTTGCATATGGGGCTTTCTTGGGCCTACAGAACAGTTTCACAAAACAGCTTATTTCCACAAATGCAGCACCAGAACCTCCTGTTACCAACCAGAACCTCCTGTAGTTAAACAGCAGAGAGGATGGATGGAATGCAGGAGCTGAGTATCTGGTGAGTCTATATAATCTGTACTGCTAGCAAAGAGGAAGGAAATCAGCATTCAGCAGCATTCTGTTTCCTCATTAGATGTTTTACACAGGCAGACACCTCCGACCAGGGACGCTATCAGACCCGAATGCAATAACGAGCCGGAATGAGCCACTCATTAAATCCGATGAATCCTGTAAGTCTAATAAATCCAGGTGCATGTCAGAGCCGGGTAGAGACAATGTGTAAAATAAATACCAAAACGATGACAGTTTAATCAGGACAAGCAGCATTTGTAATAGTTACTATGATCCCTTTGACAGGAAAGATTATTTACTGTTACAGTTCAGCAGGAGAATGGCCCCCAGGCACCCCCCCCCCACCACTGCCCTCTAGGTTACAAAGCCACTTCAATAAAATCCTGTAGAAATTACTGTTTAATGTGTGTTAACAGCTGTGGGTTTCCTGTCTTGGAGATAATTGCTGTGAGATATGATTGATTTAACAGGTGATTGTTGTGAGATATGATTTATTCAGGAGTTGACTGCTGTGAGATATGACGATTGATTTAGGAGGTGATTGTTGTGAGATACGATTGATTATTTTGGAGGTGATTGCTGTGAGATACGATTGATTTAGGAGATAATTGCTGTGAGATATGATTGAATTTGGAGGTGATTGCTGTGAGATACAATTGATTTAGGAGGTGATTGCTATGAGATACGATTGATTTTGGAGGTGATTGCTGTGAGATACGATTGATTTCGGAGTGATTGCCGTGAATTATGATTGATTTACGAGGTGATTGCTGTGAGATAAGATTGATTTAGGAGGTGATTGCTGTGAAATATCATTGATTTCGGAGGTGATTGCTGTGAATTATGATTGATTTAGGAGGTGATTGCTGTGATATATGATTGATTTAGGAGGTAATTGCTGTGAGATATGATTGATTTAGGAAGTAATTGCTGTGAGATATGATTTATTTAGGAGTTGACTGCTGTGAGATACGATTGATTTCGGAGGTGATTGCTGTGAATTATGATTGATTTAGGAAGTGATTGCTGTGAGATTTGATTGATTTAGGAGGTGATTATTGTGAGATATGATTGATTTAGGAGGTGATTGCTGTGAGATACGATTGATTTAGGAGGTGACTGCTGTGAGATATGATTGATTTAGGAGGTGATTGCTGTGAGACATGATTGATTTTGGAGGTGATTGCTGTGAGATACAATTGATTTAGGAGGTGATTCCTGTGAGATATGATTGATTTACGAGGTGATTGCTGTGAGATATGACTGATTTAGGAGGTGATTCATGTAAAATACAATATGATTTGTTTAGACAGTGATTGCTGTGAGATGTGACTGATATCGAATGTGGAAAGGAGAAGGACATACACTCATCTGGTCCATGGATTTACTACACACCCTCTTATTAACACTAAAACCTTCCTTGCAAAACTAATACAGCTCTGAGGGAGTCCATCTTGGAGGTTATCGTTGCCTTTAATGCCGTTTAAACCTCAAAAATTCAACATTAAACTGCTTAAGAAAGCAATCAACACCCTTATTGCTTTTCTGCACTAAAAATCGTCTGAGTTATCTTCCGTGGAGCAGTGAATGTTTCCTTTTAAAAGAACATCATTATTCCCACAGCAACTCCACAGACTAGATAAATAGTCTCAATAAAGAACATATTTTCACTCTTTTCCAGACTGGAACTACATGATAATATCAGTCAGATTCACTTGTGTTTAGTACTGTCTTTTTACATGCAGGTGCTAATTGACATGTGTTTATCTGACCTCATTAAAGGTTCTTGTCCTCAGGATTTTGTCTCTGTTTACTTGCTGCTCAGACTGTTGCGAGCGAAAAAGTCCATTTTCGCTCAGCTGTGTTGTTGAGGATAAGAACTCTGTCAAATGGAGGATTTTAACTGTTAATATTGGGCTTCCAGTGAAAAGGTGGCAGGTGTGGGGGTGATATACGGTCAGTGCTGCGTCTGTAGTAGGCCTGATTTACTCAGACTTTTAGCATGTGAAAAACATTTTAGCACACACAAAAACAATAACATGACCAATCATTGGTCATGGTATTTGTTTTGCACCAATCATAGGTTATGTTATTAGTTTTGTGTGTGCTAAAAGGTTTTGCACACGCTAAAGGTAATTCAGGCCCCTCATGGTATAATCACAGCCCGTCTGCCTCTATAGCCTCCCACCAAGGTCATACTCAGCACTGAGCTGCAGACAAAATCATTTCCACTCTGTCATTACCTCTGGAAAATGAAACACTAAAAAAAGCGCAGAGCAACATGACTTCCCAAATGAACCTGTCAGTTTGCGATAATATCGCTTCTTTAAACTGCTGCATCCGTTTCCAAATATGACTCCGCTGTCACGTCCAACGGCTTTCGTGCTCAGCAGCCAGAGGCTGATATCACAGTTACAGCGCCTCTGAGTTCACTCCATTTTTGGAAGATTCCTGGACCTGGCTGTCTTCATATAAGCGGCCTTTGGCACTTGTTGTTGTCGAGGTACACCCACTCAAACCTGAGAGCCTGCTCACAATACTAAGTCATAAAAAGGCTACTTTCAGAGACAAGAATGCACCCTGTGTCATAGATGGGTAGATGCTAGGTATGGCTGAAGAGCAGCAAGCGTGTATGTATGCCAGATTGAGACTTGTAACGGCCAGGGTTGGTTACATCATCGTCGGTTTCAAATAGAACCCTGGATCTAAAGTCATGTTTCTGCAGCGATAGGAGGCTTGATATTTTCCTTCAGTACAAACTCCAAGCGCTTGGAATTTTCCAATAACATTGTTAGTATATTTCATTGGCTGTTGAGGTTGGTTTGCTTTCACAAAATATAGCCCTGTGCAGTCTTTAAATAGAGTGGCTCCCACAACTGACAGGTCTTGTTAAAATTTGCTCCAAAGCACACTGTGTGTACTGTCTGTGATGTCACTGCTGCTATGCCCCTGTCTGTGAGCATTGTGATGTCACAGTACTGTGCTACACCCAATCTTTGTGCATTGTGATGTCATAAGGCTGTTCAGGGTCGTGTCTGTGTGCATCCACAGAAAACCAATGAATGGGTGGGAAACCAGGGTGGAGCCACATGTCACACTGTCAAACCTAGCAAACACAGCATACCCACAAATGTTGTGCGTTGTTGCCCAGATAACTTCCAGAAGAAGCCACCAGAAAATAATTCATAGCCAGGAAACTGACTCCGTGTTCCACTTCAATTTTCACAGATTTTAGCTCTTGTAGTTGTTTTGTTTGGGCTCTATATTATCAAATACCATGGCAACACTGGCGGTGGCCTCTGTTGGAACACCATTAAGCAGTGAGGACAGCAGTACCAACACTGAACTCTTAAGTACCCCCTCATATAAAGACAATCCACCAATTTATACCAATGGATAAAGGCAGATTTAGATGGGTTTGTACTAGCCTATAGGATCATGGGTAATGGTAACAGTATGAGAGGAACCTATGCTTGTGAGAGCTGTGTGGATGTGCTGCATATTTTAGACTTTATGATTAAAAAGACAACAACACCTGTAGCGCAAGAGGAAAAAGGGACCAACACAAGGAATAATTTTAATGGTGCACACATTCAGTTCATTAATGAAATCAATTTCATGGTGCACACACTCCGTTAATTAAGGGAATCATTTTCGTGGTGCACACATTAGGGGCAGAGGTGTACATGCACTTTGAACGTTTAAGTAATCAAGTTCCACAAAACATTAACACAAGATGATCATTGTTGCTGCCATCGTTGGTTAAACTGAACTTTTAATCTGTGACCCTTTCATGACATTTATTCATATGAACTATAAGAGATATCCAATATTAACAAGCGGCATTTTGAGGCATCTCAAAATGTTATAAAACTTCTACTTCCTTTGGAAAGAGCTGTATTCTCACTATTGGTGTAAAATGTTTAGGATATGCCAGTTGACGTTAGGGTCCCAAAGAGCCTTGGCTCCAATCTGTGAAAAAGGGGAAGATTTTGGGAAACAGGAGGTACGGGATCAGAAGGAGCTTTAGGGGGCACGGCGTTATTCTGGGTCCATCTGAGTGCTCAGTGAGGCTGGCTCTGCTGCTGTCCCACTGGGGCTGTGGGATCCACTCTTCAGCAGTAAGAACAAAGAAAGAGAAAACATTGCAAAGATATCGACCATAAGCTCACCACATGCTCAAACTGATTTGGCACCGTAAATATTTCACCCAAAACAATTTGTGGTTCACTCAATGCACATTTGGATTCATTTTGGTTATCCTGTATGTGTGTGTGTGTGTGTGTGTGTGAGACAGACAGACAAATGAAGAGCTTGTCTGGCAGCCATGTCTGACACTGTGAGAGATATAATTCGCATCTGTGGCTCATTACTGCCTTGGTCACACTGTTAAATCAGATTCCCCGCGAACAGTGCGGGTCACACACCCACACTGGCACATCAAGCCATCTGTTAACATGGCTGGAGAATTAGGGTTTGCCAATAATGCAATCAGAATGTTAGAGTCAGCTGATAATGCAATCATGCTAGAATGTTGGTTAGCTGATAATACAATCAAAATATTAGAGTTAGCCGATAATGCAATCAGAATGTTAGACGATAATGATATTGGAATGCTACAGTCAACTCACAATAGGATTAGAATGTTACAGTTAACTGATAATGGGATTAGAATATTAGTTAGCTGATAATGCTTTTTGAACATGGGAGTTGGCTGGTTATGCTGTTGGAATGTGAAAGCTATGTGATAGTCCCATTAGAACATGAGACCATTATCTGACAATTCTATCTTATGAGTAGAGACTGCAGTCACACCAAGCTGACAGATCCGTGATGACATTTTTTAAAGCTCTGTAAAAAAAATAAAAATAATAATTTTTAAAAAAAAGGTTAATCATTTTTGTCTCTTTTATTTCATAAACTTTTACCTTTCAAACGAGAAGCTGTCTCTCTCTCTCTCTCCCTCCCCCCCCTCTCTCTCTCTCTCCCTCCCCCCCCTCTCTCTCTCTCTCTCTCCCTCCCCCCCCCTCTCTCTCTCTCTCTCTCTCTCTCTCCCTGAAGCTAAAGGGTTTGAGCTGCAGAGATTCTTCATAATCCCACACACCACAAAACCAAAGCGCTGTGTGGCAGAGGTGTAAAATCCGGGTTCAGAAAGTAAAAGTCCTCCCCAGTATTTGGTTCCAATCAGCTGGATTTGCTAATTCTTCAGCCAGGATGGAGAACTAATTAGTGAAATCAGCTGATTCATGGAGTTAATGGCTGGAAGAAACACATGGCAGGACTTTTACTTTCTGACCCCTGGATTTTACACCTCTGGTGGCAGCTATAATCTGGACTGAGTTGTAAGGTGTGGTGCAGAGATGGAAACAGTGATGAAACTCTCTAAAAAAAAGGTTAAAAAAAAGTGGAGCACCTTTACCTCACCGTAACAAACAGTGGTCACTTCTGCAAACTCCTCAGCCCCCAGGGCAAGTGAACGCGAACATTCCCACAACACAGAGGGAACGTTCCGGTAACTCAAGGAAGGCAAGAGTGTCCAAATTAAATCTTTTTTTTTTTTTTCAAAGTACTTTAAATAATCATTTATTTTGCTGCTCGCAGCAATGTTTCATCATGAATAACAATAATAATAAAATAACAAAAAATTGACAAAAAAAAAAAAAAAAGCAAGAACATGTCTTAATTTACAATAAAAGAAAAAAAATGTATTTAATCATGAAAGCAGGGGTTTGAGTTCCTAGTCACTCAGCGAGGTGATGCACCTGGGCAGTCCTTCCTCCCACTGAGACGCTGTCCTTTTAACACTGAGGGAGACCCTGGACCTGTGGGAGGAGTCTCATCAGTGGGAGGAGTCTTCCCAAGGTCATGCCCCTCTGTCTCCATCCCACAACTCAAGAGCTTTTAGGGGCTTGTGCGTACCTGTGTTGGGGGCAGAGTCACAGAGAAGGTGGACAGCTCAGTCACCTCAGTGACAGGTTACTGTACCGATGGCCTTTCCCATAGAGAGAGGCATCCTGCTCTTAACCTGTCCCCTTATCCCAGTTTTCTTAAGGCCTGTAGAAGGTTGTTCATTAACCATCCCACCCTGCAGGACTGATACAAACGACCTCCCACCTAAAGCTAAGACTACACTACCCACAATTCCACCTCCACATCAAGTCTGTGAAACACCCCACATTCAGGCAGGAAGGATCCACACTGGCTTCAGTCCTTAAATCCCTCCAAAATGTCAAATAAAACCTATCTGTTCCCTCCTGCCCCCTCTCACAAACAGCACAGCTGCAGTGAGACCTGCAACTGCTCCCCCATCTCAGAACAGCCAATCAGCACATCTGCCCCACACCAACAGCCAATCAGCACATCCGTGCCTTCCCAACTGGCAATCAGCATGTTCCCAACAGCCAATCAGCACGTACAGGCCTTCCCATGGATCTCAGTTCAGTTCTAGTTTCTGACTGGAACCCCCTGCCTGAATGACACAGTTAGCACAGCTGATTGGTTGTGCTGTGAATGGGGCGTTTCACTGCATTTTCAGGTAGCTGGGCGTGGAGTAGTTGAACATGAGGAAGTCCAGCTTGTACAGCTGGTAGAGCCGAGCCCGCTGGCGGCCACTGATGTTCTGGAAGAACTCGGCCGCCATCTGGTCCGTGGTGCGGGTGGACTTGGCGTAGGTGGGGAAGCGCAGGTGGTCGGCTACGCCCGCTAGCCTCAGGATGTAGTTGGAGTCCTCCTCCAGCGTCTCGTACTTGCCCACCAGGTCGTAGCGGATGTGGCAGGGATGGCAGAGCGAGTACACCGTCTCCCAGTGCTCGTTCAGAGGGCCTTCCTTCAGGGTCGTGGGGTCCACCAGGTACTCGGCGAATTCGGGGAAGCGGACGTCCGCCCCGGCCTGCAGGGCCTCCTGTGTGGCGTTCTTGCGGTAGCGGCGCACAATCTTGGTGCCGAAGCGCTTGTGGAAGGAGGTGTTGTACTTGAGGGTGAACTTGTTGCGGTAGGCCGAGACCAGCCTCTCGAAGGGCTCGCGCACAAACAGGAACTTGAGGAAGCTCTTGAGCCGGTGGTTGATCTCGGGGATGCTGTACTGGTTCAGCGTTTTGAGGTTGGAGGGAATGTGCGCCTGATTGGACGGGATCTCCATGGGGTGGGTGTACTTGCCCCGCCCTGTCAGAACCATCATGACCCGCTTCCAGTTGGTGCAGGCCACCTTGGGCACGTAGCAGTAGATGAGCTCGTGGTCCTCGTCCACAACCAGGTGCTTGAGATCGGCGGGGGTCAGTACCCGACGCTTCCTGTTGGAGGTGCCTTGCGCCCGGCACGTCTCTGCGACGTGATCTCGCCGAGCCTGGTGCTGGAATACCGCTCCCGAATATTCCGACTGAGAGAGAGAGAGAGACAGAGAGAGAGAGAGCAGAGAAAAGACAGGAGTATAGAGGAGAGAGGAGGGGGAGGAAGGAAAGAAGAAAGGAAACGCATTAGAACAGAAAACACATCAGCTGGTTTCATCATCAGTCAGCCCTCTGCTAAAGACCTCAAATCAGCATGGGACACTCCGGTCTGACAAAATAATGAAAAGGCATCCAACCGATCAATAACAAGCAAAAGCCAATGGAAAAAAACTCAATTAATTAGTAAGTAAAAAGTCGAAAAAGGATGAATACTTTCCCCAACCTGCCAGCCCATAAAACAGCGATTCACATGGATTTATAGTCAGGACCCATTTGAATTTCATCAAAGCAGCAAAAATGATAAAAAAAACAGAGTGAACACAGAGAGTGACACCCGTTTCCTGGTTCTGAATCAGGCCCAAATGGGCAGAACTGCATCCAACCAATGGCAGAGCTGACTGATGCTGGCGGTCTCACAGGGGTGGGGGGTGGAGGGCCGACTGGCCATAGCGCAGTCCAGAGAGGGAGGCCATTGGCCGGCTGGATCGTCCTCCTCTTCATCATCACCTTTTCTCCAGAATCACATTAAAGGCTGTAGACTAAAGCGCTACAGAGGATTTCTACACCTTGTGAGGAAGCAAAAATTCTCCTTTGAGGTACGACTCAAAGAAAACGAACCTGTAGAACACTATAATTAAGAAGCAAGAAGAATTTCTTGTCAGTGAGAGTCTATTTCTTTGTCGTCTATAGTCCTAAATCTGCAGGACATAAAACTGCAGCACTATAATTCAAGTATTTGATTTAAAGCTAGGACTTAAAAATTAATTCACTGCATACCCCATATAAACCATACCACCATATCCTCATAACTATATACTGTAACACTATAACACCATATCCTCATAAATACCATAACACCAGATCCCCAAAATACCATAACAGCATACCACTGTACCCGCATAACAGCACATGATCCTATAACACTGTAGTACCATAACACCTTATACTGGCTCACTCTGGCAGGACTATGGTGTGTGTGTGTGTGCATTCAGGCTTTATCTCAGCACAAAAACAGACAGAAACAAACACACAGACTCCTTTGTCCACATTGGCTGGTGCTGTGGCCCTGTTTGTCATTTAATGCCACTGAACACTACACTGTGGGTTTCTAATCCCGTCTGACCCGACAGTTCATACCCCGCTTTCAGAGATTCCACTGTGACTCTGCAGCCTGTTTATTTCTTGTGTGACACAGACGCAGACAGCAAACACAGCCTGCCCTGTCTCTGGAAACTCCCGTCTGTTTCTCTTTTTAGAAACCTCTCTGCTATGAATGAGAGATCCCAGTATTAGAACATGGACTGAATTAAAAAGAGCTGTTCAGGGTTTTACTCAGTGCAGTTATCCAGCTAACTCAGTAATCCTGCTTCGTAGTATACCCCCCTGCTCTGTTTAACTGAGAGAAAAACAGCTCTAAGACTCCAGTCCTGGAGGGGGCGCTATGCCTACAGGTTTAACTATAGCCCTGGGAGGGCTGCAGTGTCTGCAGGTTTAACTCCTGTCCTGGGTGGCCACAGAGTCTGTAGGTTTAACTCCAGTCCTAGACTGCCACAGTGTCTGTAGGTTTAACTCCAGTCCTAGACTGCCACAGTGTCTGTAGGTTTAACTCCAGTCCTGGAGGGCCGCAGTGTCTGTAGGTTTAACTCCAGTCCTGGAAGGCTGCAGTGTCTGCAGGTTTAACTCCAGTCCTGGGGGCTGAAGTGTCTGCAGTTTTTGTGGTTTCATTTCAACCAAACAGCCAATTTAGGTCCTGGAAGAAAGCTGTGTGCACTCCAGTCAGTAATTGATTTAAATTAGGAACTGAAGTGCTGAAGCTCCCTGAAAAACAGCAGACACTGCGGTCCTCCAAGACTGGAGTTTGTGATTGTGCTCTGTGTGAGAAAATATCCCTAAATGTTGACGAGCCAACCGCAGGCTATAACACGCTGCTCTGCGTCTGGTTTTCAGAACAGAGGGCTCTGGTGCGCTCCCCAATGCACAAAGCACAAATAATGCGGCAATCGCCTGAAAGGTGACCCTAACACTAATGCCCCCCAAAACAAACTGGGAAAGAGGGAGGTCAGCAAGGTTGCCAGATAGAAGAATAACCCCTAAATGTAAGGAATTATTATGATTTTTTTTTTTTTGATTTTAAAAGAAGATACGGGGGAGGGTCAGTGGTGGACGTTTGTATGGGAGACAGTTGAATGGGGGGTGGGTTTGTGGGAATATTTAGTGAGGATAAATTCCCAGGCGTCTGGCAACATTGGCGCCCAGGTGGAGGTGATGGAGAAGGAGGATCTCAGGAAAGAGGAGAAATGAAAAACATGATCTCCACCCCCCCCCCCCCCCCCCAAAAAAAAAAAAAAAACACCACTCCAGCTTGCCTCTCTTCTCCCCCAAAAAAAGTAAACAAAAAAGAGAGCGATAGCAGGGTTTCACATAAATCCCACCCTCAGGATACTGCAAGGAGCCTAATCCTAAAACAGCAGGTTTACAGCCTCGTAGCTCCCCGCTAACAAGCCCCGCCCACTTCTCCCTGTGGAACCCTCCGTGAGACCGAATGGACTGCTGATCTCACTGCAGACCCTGATCCTGCAGCTATAGGCCACAGTTTATTGTGCATATTTGAAATTCAAAAGAAGGCAAATCCACTGAATTATTAAACGAAAAGCCGTCTTGCCGTGTTCTTTGTCCTCCTGGTTTTTTCCCAGGGCGGTTCTCATAGTTAATATTATAGTTTATGGATCAGTAACGAGGACCTCATTGGTCAGGAGCAGGAGTAAAGTTTACCCAGAGTGTGTAAAACAAACTTTGTCACATATACGGCCTGTTTTTAAGATGTCGAAAGTGCATGTACACACCTACAAGTGATTTGTTTTTACGTATTGCATTCATTCAGGTGACTGGTGTGAATATTAGCAGAAAAGTGAACATTTTAAGTAGTGTATACAGCATATAAGTATATCAGTCTTGTGATCCTCCTCAACTACCTCCAAGACCAACAATTTGGGAACTGCTGATCTGCAACAAGCTCTAGAAAACAGAAGCTTATATGTTATTTTTCATGGGAAAATCCCAGACTAATCCCAGTTTGGGGCTGAGTTAGAAAGGCTGACCAGGAGACTTGAGCTCTACTGAGCTGCACTGTTCTAGGGCTCAGGGACATACACCAGTAATTGCGCTCATCTGGACGGAGTTTTGTTTGTGAAATATGAGTTTTTGACAAGCCAAATGAGCGAGGCTGTGAAGTTTCTCACTGAGCAACATGAGTCAATAATTACAAACAGATGCTGTACATTAACAGTAATTAAATATTTCCAGAGTCGTAGAGAATACAAAGTATATCCCCCCTAGCTGAATTGAGACTGAAGGCAGAGGCAGTGGGCAGTAATCACCTGCAGCTGAAGGTAGAGGGGGTTACTGGGGGGTTGGTGGGGTTCTGGCCTTGGCCCACTGTCGTGGCACGGCAACCATGATCACTCAAGCACCAAGAAGAAATCAACAAATTTCTAATGGTTCTGCCTTTTCTTCTCCTAATGGTTCGAATAGCTGTATTTTCTTCAACCTTTACTGAAACCCTCAAATGTCATCTCAAAACTCAGATCTTCAGTGTGTCCTTTGAGTAAATATTTGACTATATGTATGAAGCATGACATAACTGCACTTCCTGTTTCCTATCGTTAGTCCGTATGTGCAATTTCCGCTAGTTAGTTGGTGCAGCATGTTCTCAACTATAATCTATTATTATCATCATCACTGTTGTTGCTATGGTTACTGAAGTTCATTCAAACAGGGCTGCAGAACACGGAGAGAGGAGCAGCTACAGGGTCACGAACATGACCTCACACCCACTAGCTCTGCTCTGTAATATATGCAAATATATGCACATTTCATGCAGTTTGGCCTCTGGGTGTGGGGGGGGGGGGGTGTCGGGGGGGTCAAAGGGCAAGCAGCTGGGCGTGATACAGCGGTGTTCACTGTGGCGACAGAGCAGAACCCCATGAAGAAGAACAGGAGGATCCCTAAGAGAAGGAGGCCACTTGTAGCTGCTACTGCCCTTTGATTGGCTGGATGCACTGATCATGGGGTGGGGGGTTAAGTGCAGGAGTAAGGGAGGCTCAAGGGGGCCCAGCCTCAGAACTAGGGTGGGGGGGGGGGGGTAAATGAGGAGACGGATAGACTGCTCAGGTATTGGGCTCCTCTACCGACAGGAAATAGGGGGCGTGTCCCAGAACACAGGGGTGTATTTGAGGGAGGGTCCTTCAGCTTGAGATGTGTGCCAGGTTTTGCTGAAAGTCTCCCAGCCAATCTCTTCTCAGCTCATCCTTATTCTCCTCCTACCTCCCCACCACCACCACCACCACCACCACCCCGGCCTTGGCACAGCATACTACCATAGACATCTGCAGTATAGATTCCACACTGTCCCAACCCCCCAACCCCCACCCCACATTTCTCTTTCTCTTTCTTTCTCTGTCTATCTCTCTCTGAGGTAGGATTGTCAGGGATGTGGCAGAGCTGCTCACCGGCATAAGACGGTTTGTGTGTGTGTGTTATAACATACGGGGTAATCTGCTCAGGTGATCTTTTAGAGAGAAACAGTGCGGAGCTGCAGATGTGACAGGATTTCCTCTGGAGGCGAAGATCAGGCGGAAGGCTAATCACAAACACACATCTAACAATGTTAATGTTTCACACGGCAACAGCTCTGCTGTACAGGGGAGGGGGAGCGAGTCATTATACACCATTAAACACAATCATTTCTGCTGCTGCTTCCAGCTAAAGCACATGCTCTCCTCTTCTCAGTGACAATTCAGCAACCTCTCCACACACACACACACACACACACACACACACACACACACACACACACACACACACAAACACACACATAGTGACACTTGCAAACACACACACACACACACACACACAAGTGCATGTGTATTGTTTAACTATGTGCATGTGTGTGTGTGCAACTATATGTGTGAGTGTGTAACTATGTGCGTGTGTGTGTGTATCTCTATGTGTGTGCAAGTATGTGCATTTTTGTGTAACTATATGTGTGTGTTTTTTTTAAAGAACAGACATAATGACTGTGTTGGTTCGCCCTGTGCCATCAGCAGAAAGACATTAGCATTGTACAGAAGAGGGGCGAAGTAAATGACAAGTCTGCTCATACTTTCCCTGAGCCATCAAGAATACCTCTTTTATACGATCCTCTCAATTACACACTTTACTGAGAATAACTACACACACGCACGCACACACACGCACGCACACACACGCACGCACACACACACGCACACACGCACACACCCACACACACACACACACACACACACACACACAGTGTGAGAGAACTGCAGGAAGCGCACTGTGTTACAGTGTTAATAAACTGCTGGAGACACTTCCAGGGTAAGACGGAGAGTGCTGTGGTATTATAAATACCACAGTGATGCACTGTTTTTAGATCCCATTTTACTAGAGCCTGTATTTAACAGACTGCTTTATGGTGAGTTAAGTGTATAGGCCTGCTTCCACAAACACAGAGAGACAGAGAGAGAGAGAGTGAGACAGACTAGGGGTGGTTGAGTTCAGTTGTTTGTCTGTGTGTGTGTGTGTGTGTGTGTGTGTGTGTGTGTGTGTGTGTGTGTCCGTCCGTACGTACGTGTGTGTGTGTGTGTGTGTGTGTGTGTGTGTGTGTGTGTGTGTGTGTGTGTGTGTGTGTGTGATGGAAGGACTCTCCAGATCTGTGGTTCTGCGCAGCAACAGGGTGTGGCCTTTTCAAACAGATCGTCCTTTTCCAGATGCTGCCCAGCTCCTCATTTTGGGTTTATAAATGAGAAAATGACATTAATTACACTAATGCACACCGGATGGGGGCGTCTCTGGAGGTGTGTGAGTGGCTGCACTGGCAGAGCGAGGAGCAGGGGAGTGAGGAGTGGGGAGCAGCAGAGCAAGGAGCAGGGGAGCAGAGAGCGGGGTGCAGTGGACCAGGAGAGTGAGGAGCAGGGGAGTGGGGAAGCGAGGAGCGGGGCGCAGGACAGCTGGGAGCAGGAGCGGGGCGCAGGAGACGGGCAGTTGCTTCTGCAGGCCTCTCTGTACAGAGTTCAGGAGCAGCTCAGCTCAAATAAAGAAACGCACAGGGGAATGTGACTGAAATTATTAGGGCCTGTCACAGTCACTACACACACACACATACGGATGCACACAAATACATTTCAGTCATATTTCACAGGAACCAAATTGGCAACCAAACTTCCACACTAACGGTGTGCTACCCACACTTTGAGGGGTTAATGGGGGGAGGGGGGGTCACTCGTGGGAACATTTGAGCTGACCCCCTGACCGCTCCCTCTTCCTGCACACTGAAGGGTCACCCACACCTCCCCTTCTCCTTTTATTTGGGGAAAGGGTCCCACGGGTTAGTGGGGTCAGGGCGCAGGGCTAGCTGGCCACACCCACACAACGGGGGCAGACGCAGGAAGTGTCAAGTGCGCAGTCGGAGCAGTGAATAGATGACTGACTGACAGACAGTCAGAGCGCAGTTATGAGGAGGAGAACAGCTGGGCCATTACGCATCACTTGCGCAGATCCACCTGTCTGCGCAGCTGCACACATAATGTTCAGCACCTGAACACAGGACAAGTACAGAAAGATGTTTGGAACCATGAGCTTTTAAGGGAGGAGTTTTGTGAGTGTGTGTGTGTGTGTGTGTGTGTGTGTGTGTGTGTGTGTGTGTGTGTGTGTGTGTGTGTGTGTGCGTGAGTGTGTGTGTGTGAGTGTGTGTGTCTGTGAGTGTGCGTGTGTGTGTGTGTGTGTGTGTGCGTGTGTGTGTGTGTGTGTGTGTGTGTGTGTGTGCGTGTGCGTGAGTGTGTGTGTCTGTGAGTGTGTGTGTGTGTGTGTGTGTGTGTGTGCGTGTGCGTGGGTGCACACTCAGGATACAGTGTGTGTGAAAATGGGAAACAGAATCATTGTAAATTGAGTCCATAACTGCTCTGTTTCCGAGCCGCTGCAAGAGGAAGGTTTCCCGCTGCATTGTTCCACATCATTCATGAAATATGGGCTGAGTGACGGTCCTAAAATACTGCTAAACGCCCTGTGATCTACAGTACATCTGACAGCAAACATCTGCCCTAACTTTGTACAAAACAGATTCCATCTATGTCGCATGTAAATCAACGTCCATGAAAGCTTCTGATGTTGTTCCTCTCCATTTGAACAGCCCATCTGGGAAAGACGCAGGCAGTCAGTCGAGTCCTTTAAGATTCACTGTGACTGAAGTGAAAACACAAGATCTTAACGTACCGTCAGATTGTATCTGCGCTCAGACATGAGATGCAGCAAGCTGCAAAAAACATGTCTAGTTAAAAGCCAGACTCTTTTGTAATGGTAAGTGCCTGTTCTGGAGAAAGACAAAAAGGGAATAGTAGTTTCAACTAAACTGAATCCTAATGAAATTCCTATTTTAAGACTGGGCTGTCAAAGTAAAATTATACATTATCAAGTCCCGGAGCTCCAATAAAAATGCTTTAATGTTGTTGAGTAAAATGGTTTTTCAAACAGTTTTAAAGAGCCATTTCCACAATAAAACACTCGGCCAAACCCCGTCCCCTGCGCTGTATTATTAGTACATACTGTTTGGTCATTGGAGGCTATAGATACTCCTAAACAACTGCATACTCACTGATTAAGAGCATTACATTCAACAGACACACTGCGGAACACAGGGAACTACAGACAAAACTCTATAACTGTGATTACTGTGATTGAAGAGACGCACACTGTAGATGAGTGTACTAACCATAGACATGTTACTAAGTGTACCCACCACATACCTGTACTCAGTAGGGTGAGCATTGCATTTTCGCACACGCACACTCACACACGGGCATGCACTCACACTCACACACACACACACACACACACACACACACACACACACACACACACACACACACACACACACAAACATCAGAAATTCACCAGTTAGAGTATCCATCTGTGAGTACGCTACGGAATTTCTGTCAGCCAGACTTACATAAAGAATGTGCATTAGACACTATCTACACTCTCAATCGCCTGCGTGTTTAAGCAAGGCTTAAGATGGCTTTTCAGAAGGGTATCACAGACCCAGAGAACTGCCGCATATTATATGACCCGCCCATTTAAGGCAACATATCTTTCATTAGAGAAACAAGACTGCAGCTTTTTCTCTGCTTGGATGGAGATTCATTAACACCTTGTCAACATGCTGTGGAGTCGGGACGCTTTGATTATCTCAGTAATATTTCACCACGATTGGAAATCAGCAGAAACCAGCAGGTGTGGTTCTTGTCTGGAAATCTTCATTTAAAATATCTTTCTAGACGGAAGCGAACAAGCTGACTCACGTCTTTCAGACCGACGCACACAGACCGCCGAGCCACTCCGGAAACTATTACGCACCATAGTGCCAGACCAGAGACACACATTCACTCCGCTCCCAGATGGATAATTTACAACATCAGACTTCTTGACACAACGGAACAAAGTAGAACTTTATTTCAATTGCACTGTAGTCGTTTAGCAAAAGCTCTTATCTCGACAGGAGTGCAGCTAATGGTCTGGGTATCGCATTAGCGTGGGCTAACTGAGCACAGATTCCAATTATAAAACCTATTATTATAAGGAAGTTCTTCATCATCATTATCTTCATTGGAAGGCCTGATAATAACGGACTATATTAACATCCGCCCGACGCCCTTTTAACACATGCAGGGGAATGCAGCTCTTCGGCTTTGGGGAGCCTGTAAATCACCCAGCAGGGTTCCAGCCAGCAGTGACCATGTTTGTCACATTACACAGACAAACAGGAAGCTGAATTCCAATCTCTGGCTCTGTCCACAGAAACCTCAGAGGAGGGAGGTCCAGACTAAAATGACTCCGAGTGCCCACAGCGCACAGAAAACTCCCAAAATAAGAACCTTAAAACCTGGGGATATTTTTAAACCAAAGAACAGAGCCAATGAGATCTCCTCTATCAGACAGATCCAATAACAGAGCCAATCAGATTTAATGTTTCAGGAAGATCCAATCACATTGAGCTGAACTCAGAGCTCTCAGAATACAGATTTATTGATTCCAAAACCCAAACTCACTACTAAAGCGGAAGAACCTACTCAAGAACCTGGAATTCAGAGAACCTCCACAGGAGCGCAGCTTCCGTCCTGCATTACTGCTCCTGCATTACTGCTCACTCACTCTAGCCTCCTGCATTACTGCTCACTCACTCTAGCCTCCTGCATTACTGCTCACTCACTCTAGCCTCCTGCATTACTGCTCCTGCATTACTGCTCACTCACTCTAGCCTCCTGCATTACTGCCCCTGCATTACTGCTCACTCACTCTAGCCTCCTGCATTACTGCTCCTGCATTACTGCTCACTCACTCTAGCATCCTGCATTACTGCTCACTCACTCTAGCCTCCTGCATTACTGCTCACTCACTCTAGCCTCCTGCATTACTGCTCACTCACTCTAGCCTCCTGCATTACTGCTCCTGCATTACTGCTCACTCACTCTAGCCTCCTGCATTACTGCCCCTGCATTACTGCTCACTCACTCTAGCCTCCTGCATTACTGCTCCTGCATTACTGCTCACTCACTCTAGCATCCTGCATTACTGCTCACTCACTCTAGCCTCCTGCATTACTGCTCACTCACTCTAGCCTCCTGCATTACTGCTCACTCACTCTAGCCTCCTGCATTACTGCTCACTCACTCTAGCCTCCTGCATTACTGCTCACTCACTCTAGCCTCCTGCATTACTGCTCACTCACTCTAGCCTCCTGCATTACTGCTCCTGCATTACTGCTCACTCACTCTAGCCTCCTGCATTACTGCCCCTGCATTACTGCTCACTCACTCTCGCCTCTCAGTACCGCCACCTTCAGCTCGTTTAGCATCCGCCTGTGTCAAACGCGTTTCTCAACCTTGACGTTATTGCAGGAGGTCCTTTGGAAGTTTTTTGAATTATGAAAAAAAGGATAATAGTGCTTTGTTCAATAAAAATTAAAATTTACCTTCCATGTAAAATTATCATTATTTGTAATTAAAAATAGCCTATAGTCTGTATTGGGTGCTGGACAGTTTGAAACACTGAGTGACACACTATGTTATAGTGACAGCCAATGTTTAACTGATAGCCATTGTATTGGTACTGTCAAAAAGTAGTCCATCCATCCATTATCTAACCCACTTACTCCTGGGCAGGGTTGCGGAGGGTGCTGGAGCCTATCCCAGCATGCGTTGGGCGAGAGGCAGGAATACATCCTGGACAGGCCGCCAATCCATCGCAGGGCACACACACCATTCACTCACACACTCATACCTATGGGAAATTTTGAGTCTCCAATTAGCCTCACCTGCATGTCTTTGGACTGTGGGAGGAAACCGGAGTACCCGGAGGAAACCCACGCGGACACGGGGAGAACATGCAAACTCCACACAGAAAGGCCCTCGGCCGGGATTGAAACACGGTACCTTCTTGCTGCGAGGCGACAGTGCTACCAATGCACCACCGTGCAGCTCCAAACAATAGTCAGCCAATGTTAAGGTGACTGCCGGTTTTAAATTAAATGTAATGTCAGTGTTAAAATGACCGTCAATAAAATGTTAGTATTTAAAATCAATTGGCCGATTATTAGGTTCAGGAGGTGTGATGATAGTAATTGTGCAGGAACGGGGTGATGCGGCCCAACGTGAGATGTTCTCATGGGGCACAAAATCCCTGGTGCCCCTCCACCCACACCCACACACACACACACACACACACACACACACACACACACACACCTCACAGACAGTACTTTACCTGTGTGGGGTTGTAGAGCTCCTGCAGGGCGTTCCGTGAGGTTTTTGGACAGCACACATCTGCAACAAACGGACTCCTACGCATGACTGCAAGAGAACATAAACAGCATTAGAGACATTTACCGCATTACTGCAAAACAACACAGTGTCAGAGAAAATGCATTTACCGCATTACTGCAGGACAACACAGTGTCAGAGAAAATGCATTTACCGCATCATTGAATTAAGACACTGCAGTATCGGGTGGGGGTGGTGGGGGGAGGTGCAGGTAACACAGGTGATCACTTTAGGCCTGCCTGTCTGTAGACACAGAGTGAGTTTGAGCCTAAAGTCTGGAGTGAACTGTGTGCTTTGAGGAAAATGGTTTTATTATCAAGCATCATTATTCAAGCGTCCCCATTATCTCCCAGCAGCAGTTTGAGCCGTACGGTCACATTACATCATTAACCGTCTCCAGTGTTCAATCTTTAGCGTTCAATCACCGCCTGCCCGACCACCCAGTCACACTCATTACTGCGTTTCCTGACCAAAACCCCCCCCACAAAACAATCAGAGCAGACGATTCACTTCCCTTAATCTCCAGTCACACATTTTTTGTTGAGACACTTTCTGGGCCCTATCTTGGCGATCTTGGCGCTTGGTCTAAGCGCATGGCGCTAAGTCCATTTAGGGCGTGTCCAAGTCCACTTTTTGCTATTTTAACGGCGTGTTTTTTTGGCGCTAAGCATGGCGCAAGGTGCAACTGGGCTGAACCTAGTCTCTTCATTAATTATAGGTGTGTCTTGGGCATGACATGCAATAAACCAATCAAAATGTCATATCCCATTCCCTTTAAAAGCCTGCTTTTCCACCTTGGCGGATTGCTTATGATGGCGAAACAGACATGCTCGTGCGTGTTTAGTGCGATCAAGGAATAGGCTATATGGATCAATAGTAGCTAACCATTATGAGTTCCCGGTAATTCCTGACAGTGCTGTTTACAATATATATGCGGTTAAATTTCACCTGCAACAGCTGAGAATAAGCGACCAATGGCTCCCCTGTCACCAACGCCAAATTAGCCTGCTTATTAAACGAATTTAGTTTGATTATGCAATGAACTCATGTTCAAGCTTCATCCGAAGTTCATTAGGCTACCTGCATTCTAATTTTGATTAATAACATAAATAACGTTATTTTGCCTAATGATGACACTAAATACAATAAATCTGTCAGGTTGGCAACCCATAGGTTCAGCATATTTTCCCTTGTTTTATAATGTCCTGCTTATGGAAATGTGACCAACCTATTTTACTGGTAGCGTAATGCTTTAAAACAATCCACTTTCCCAGGAAGACCGTGAAAAGTGTGATTTACAGCAGGGGAAACAGGCCTGCTCATGTAAAGCGCACATGCAGATAATGGCATTAAAATTAATTGTAAATTAATTGTAATTTTGTAACGTGCTGCAAATTTTGTTTCTAATTAGCTGCTTAGTTCTCTTTAAAATATTTTCTTCAGTTATGGAATAACAGGTGAAATCAGCGGGGTTTTAATAAGCTGAGGGTATGGAAACCTTGTCACTGTAATTAAAAAAATATGAAGGACGAAGAATAGCTAAGGTTACAATTCAGTTAACATGATTACATTTATCTCCGTTTTTTAACCATAGGCTATCGAAAAAAACCTTATGCACAGCGAATCCGCTGTAGCCTAGGCTATTTGAAAAACAATAAGAGCAATATTCACTGGACAAGGTTTTGAACTTTTTTCAGTCACAAACCATTCTATTTACTTACAGGCTGTATTCCTAGATAAACAGAGCTGTATTGTAATGACGTCTGAAGCGCATTTTCAGAACTCAAATGTCCGTCTATTGCAGTGTGCAAGTTTTCCATTGAATGACAATTCACGCATTAGGTGTAAATGACAATTTGCGCATTAGGCTTGATATAGGTGTTATCAGCTCCTTTTTAATGGATAGCCATTGTCCCGTACCATCGCACATCGCCTGGATGTTGATGGAGTGGGCTGAGAGCAATGTAATGTGGCATCGTTTCCCTTCGCTGAGGGAAAGGTATGTGGACCTATTGAATCTTTTATTATTATGCATTTTTGATATAGCCTACACAATAATAATATTTCACATTGTGATCTAGATATTTTAGTCATGCTTGTGCGCGCCCCTGTGTGTAACAGACAGGAGCGTACGCGCGTTGTGCACACGCCTATGTAGACGCACTTATATGCACCGTTAAAATAACATGTAAACAACTGCGACATGACTTTAGACCAGGTTTGTGGTGGTTCTAGCGCAAGCGCTTTCTGCTGGCTCAAGATAGCAATACGCCAAAAATAATCCTGGCCACTCCTCATCTTAAGACCAACACGCCCAGTTCACTTGTAATGGGCGCAAGAATACATGCTAGTTAAAGGATGTGAGCACTAGGCATTATAATGAGCCTAGCGCCGGGTGTAAGATAGCAAAAACACTTGTGTTTGGGTTAGTGCCGCTTTGCGCCGGGTGTAAGATAGGGCCTCTGTCTCATTTCTACTCTATTCGTGCTGGTCATTCACCGCGTGCCAGAAAACAGAAAACAGACTCAGATCTATGCTGCCAATATTTGCTTTGTTACAGAAAACAAACCAGAGTAACAGTCAAACAAGCACAATCACAAGCCTGCACGAGTATACGCACGCGCGCACGCACACACACACACACACACACAAACAGGTGATGATGGATGAGCTCCTTGTGAAAGCGATCTTCAGTAATGCAGCTCATCCTTCTTGCTGTGCTTCTGCACTTTACATCAACAGTCAGTTAGTGTGCACACTGCAGCCCTCTGCACAGAACTCCTCACTGCCGTACACTGCTCCAACACCACCTTTCACTACTCTAACAGTGGTTTTACACCACCCTTACACTGCTCCAACACCGCCTTTCACTACTCTAACAGCGGCTTTACACCACCCTTACAGTGCTCTAACACTGCTCTAACCTTACACTGCTCTAACAGTGGTTTTACACCACCCTTACACTGCTCTAACACCGCCTTTCACTACTCCAACACCGCCTTTCACTACTCTAACAGCGGTTTTACACCACCCTTACACTGCTCTAACACCGCCTTTCACTACTCTAACAGCGGTTTTACACCACCCTTACACTGCTCTAACAGTGGTTTTACACCACCCTTACACTGCTCTAACACCACCTTTCACTACTCCAACACCGCCTTTCACTACTCTAAGAGCGGTTTTACACCACCCTTACACTGCTCCAACAGCGCCTTTCACTACTCTAACAGCGGTTTTACACCACCCTTACAGTGCTCTAACACCGCCTTTCACTACTCTAACAGCGGTTTTACACCACCCTTACACTGCTCTAACACCGCCTTTCACTACTCTAACAGCGGTTTTACACCACCCTTACACTGCTCTAACACCGCCTTTCACTACTCTAACAGCGGTTTTACACCACCCTTACACTGCTCCAACACCGCCTTTCACTACTCTAACAGCGGTTTTACACCACCCTTACACTGCTCTAACAGTGGTTTTACACCACCCTTACATTGCTCTAACACCGCCTTTCACAACTCTAACAGTAGTTTTACACTGCTCTATGCTGCTTTTATGCTACTCTTACACTGGTTTTACACCACTCTTACCCCACCTTTACACGGCTCTAATACTGATTTTACACTACTCTTACACCACCATTACACAGCTCAAACACTGCTTTTACACCACCCGTACACCACCCTTACACAGCTCTAACACTGCTTTTACACCACCCTTACACTGCTTTTACACCACCCTTACACATCTCTAACACTGCTTTTACACCACCCTTACACTGCTCTAACACTGATTTTACACCACCATTACACAGCTCTAACACTGCTTTTACACCACCCTTACACGGCTCTAACTCTGATTTTACACCACCCTTCCACAGCTCTAACACTGATTTTACATCACCCTTACACAGCTCTAACACTGTTTTTACACCACCCTTACACAGTTCTAACAATGCTTTTACACCACCCTTTCACTACCCTTACACAGCTCTTACACTGCTTTTACACTACTCTTACACCAACCTTATACTGCTCTTACACTACTCTTCAACCATCCACTCATATACAAACTCCCTCACACACACACACACACACACACACACACACACACACACACACACACACAGTTACACAGAGCAGGTAGAGCCAAAACGACAGAGTCTGGTTTTTCATTTGACTTTTATCTGACTTTCATTTTGTATTTGTTATCTAACTCCCAACAAGCCATCACCATGAAAGGCCACAAAGTGGTGTGCTGGCACATGAGGATTCTGGACCAGCCACAAGCCAACAACTCATCCACCTGCCTTCTTATCAACTGATCTACGCTTGATTACTCAGGCCTTGCTCTAGAACCAGGGCAGTAATGTGACTCTGGACAGCAGATAAAAGCTCACAATCATCGGGTTGCAAGGTCACTGATGGCTCGTTTGATCGCATCTGATAAATGCTGTGAAGGCCAGTGAGTCTATGACATCACACACACCATGTGCAGAAGAGTCTGTGCCAAACTGGGATTTACAGGGACACTGTAGATAATAGCCCTGACACCGGCTGGCCCCTGTTAATGAGACTGGATTAGTAGGGTCTGATAAGGGTGTGCTGTATCTTAGACACCAATGGGGAAATCAACAGGCTCATTATGACACGCTCTTGAGCATCACACCAACTCATCTCTGAAGCAAAAAAACTTGCAAGACTTGAATCCCCAGGCAATCATTTAAATAAAGATTTAAATTAGCTTGCTTGAGCTTGAGGTGGGTTTTGGTACAGAAATTCTAATTGAAGAGAGACAGTCTACATGTGTATGTGTGTGTGTATGTATATTTGTAAGTACGTCTGTGTGTGTGTGTGTACGCATTGCAACGAGAAGCGTTGAGAGCAGAGCACATGACAGAGAGGAGAGAAAGAGAGGAGGATGATAGAGAGCCAGGTGATGCAGACGGAAAGAATGCAATGAGTGAATGAACGGGGGAAAGCCATTCACAGGAAAGGATGAATGATTCACAAACTGCTCTCCAGAGAGAAAGAGCTCAGCTCAGTAACACACTGGGGCCAATGGGACTTTACCCCTGCAGTCCTTCAGAATATCAGCCCTATAGAGGGATACTGAGGGGTGATTAATGGGGCAGAATCACAGCTGCTCAGGGGGATGGCAGCGGGACAGAGGGGGCAGAGGACCCCGAACCCCTAAGGGTACACACCCCACCCCTCCCCAAAACCTCAGCAGAGACCCCAAACTCTGATTCACCACCTCACACGCTGCCCTCCAGAGCTCTGAGCGACTAACTCAGCTCCGCCCCACAGAAAAGGAATCTCCACTCTGATAGGATGGGCGAGCCACAGGACCACTCACTTACCCCGGGCTCCACCTCCAACCAAACATGTCTAACAAAGAGAACCCTTTACCACTGGTTACTAGGTGATAGAAGGAACATAAAAATACACAATGAGGAGAACAGGTCATTCAGCCCATCTGTAACATAAGAACATCAGAATACACAATGAGGAGAACACGCCATTCAGCCGATGTAGAGTATAAGACCAGCGTGTGAAATTAACACCAGCCACCAGCCAAACACTGGTAAAAGTTTTACTCTAGCAACCACTTTGGCTGGTAACCAACCAGGTTGTGTTATGGTAATGTGGCCAAAGTTAATTTCATACCCTGCATAAGAACATAAGAATACATAATGAGGAGAACAGGCCACTCAGCCTGTTCAATATGTGAACGTTCAGTGTACGTTGTGTAAGTGTTGTAAAGACCCTGGCCTCTCATAGAGGCACATACTGCCCCACTTAGCAGTTGAAATCAGATCTCAGGTTACAGAGGAACAGATCGGTCATTGACAGACCTGCTCCTTCCACAGCCCTTAGTGAAAACATCCACCTTTAACCCCGTCCCCCAGGGACAGAGCGAGCGAGCGATAGAGAGAGAGAGAGAGAGAGAGAGATGAAAGGATGGACACGGCCAGGGTCAGTGTGAATGACAAGGACAGGGTTGCTTTTATCATGGTAATTAATCCCATAAACACAAAAACTTTCAAACCTACACACACACACACACACGTTGCCATGTCAATTCTTAGCCACCGCACTGTGTGACCTACTGGCAGTCACCCTTGTGAAACATGTGGAGCATGTGCATAATAGTTATTCTATTGTAGAGTGATGTCTGCTATCATTAGCACCACTGCTCTCCACAGCAGGGCTTAGCATCTTTACTGAGGTGATTCAAATGTAGGTGAAGAGAGAACTGTAAAAAAAACTACTTTATGCCAGCAGTTCTCAAAGAGACAGGCAGAAAAGGGGTGGTTGAGTTCAGTTACGTGCATGTGTCTGCATATGTGTGTGTGTGTGTGTGTGTGTGTCTGCATATGTGTGTCTGCGTGTATATGTCTCGGTGTGTATGTGTAGTACACTGGTATGTGTACTTGTATGTGCGTGTGTGTGCTTGTATGTGTGTGTGTGCGTATGTGCGTGTGTGTATGTCTCGTGTATGTGTGTGTATGTGTAGCACACTGGTATGTGTACTTGTATGTGTGTATGTGCTTGTATGTGTGTGTGTGCGTATGTGCGTGTGTGTGCTTGTATGTGTGTGTGTGTGCTTGTATGTGTGTGTGTGTGTGTGTGTGTGTGTGCGTATGTGTGTGTGTGTATGCGTGTGTGTGGAGGGAGAGTTTCTCATTGTATCACAGTGTGCTTATGTTGATTTACATAGCAAAAAATGTCTATTGTGCAAATCAAGCATAGAAAAATCGAACCCTGCCTGCATTCCGTCGAGGCCTGAAGACACACCTCTTCAGACTCCACCTTGACTGATATTCTAACCTAGGAATATCAGTTCCGTGTTTACTAGTTCCCTGTGTTTTCCTGTCTGTTTGTTATAGTTTATAATAGTATTTAGAATAGAAGTGTAGTATAGCTGATTTAGCCACAGCTTACTGTGAACTACAGTCAACGTTCATTACTAGGGATAGCTGCTACATTATGGGAAGGATGTGCTTTGTCTTGTCTGTTCTGTAGTGATCTTGATGATGTCTCTGTATGCACTTATTGTACGTCGCTTTGGATAAAAGCGTCTGCTAAATGAATGTAATGTAATGTAATGTAAAAAGAGAAAGAGACAGTGAGAGAGAAATACAGAGTGTGAGATAAGGTGAGAGAGATAAAGGAATGGAGGGAGGGAGATAGGGAGGGAGATAGGGAGGGAAAGAGAGGAGCAGCATTTTTCTTTGCGGAGCATGTGTTTTCTCACTGAGTTTAACAGCCTCACCCTGCAGCCCAGCCAAGAACTAATTATAGCGAAGTGTTACCATGGAAATGCCTTGGACACGCCCCCAGACCCAGGGGGGTACCGAGGGGAAACCCCACAGAACCAGCAGGAGGCTGTTTCTTCAAAAAGACATTCTACCACAGGAGCTTCTCTCTTCCGCCTCTCTTCCCAATATCCCACAATGCATCACACAGGTTATATCAGTTATACTGTATGTTAGCAATAATGCTCACATGCAGCACATCCACCAACAGAACCAAAAGATCTGCCAATAGAAATGCAGCACCGTTCTGCATCCACCAATGAAAACCACCCTTTTTCCCCATAGGGAACATAACAGTTCAGATTTTGTCTTGTCAAAAGCAATTTTTTGAATGCAGGTTAATCAAGGCTGGCTTATTAGAAAAAGACTATATCAATTTATGGAATAATTAATTATTTTGTTTGAATGACTATATGAACCAAAACCATAATCATTAAAATGGGGGAAAGCCAGTGTTGTATTTCTGATCCAAGCTCTGACATGAATGTGTTAATGTGAGTCTCAAAAAGCATTTACAACATTAAAAATGCAATGATACCCACATATACTCCCCCATACATCCAGGGTGTGAAATGAACAGATTTTCTACTCTAGCATCCAGTTTGCCAGGTTTTGTTATATTGTAAAAGGTAATGTGGCTAGTAAAATGTTGAAAGCGGATGGCGATTTTTATAATCCACAAGCCACTCTGGTCAGTGGGTGAAAAGGTTTCATGCCCTGCATTTACCTGTACATCTGTAAAAACAGTTCCTAAAAATCCATCTATGTGTCAAATCCTTTAGGCTACATCAAAATGAAGTTACAACAAAATCAATATTTACCAATATGTTTTGCTGAAATTAAACACGCTATACATCCCAAAGCAATGCGACTCATGTTTTCGTAAATTCGCCCTTGTGATTTTCGCCCTGCATTTAGCAGACAGCATAGCTGCTATCTCAGACAGGGTTGGAGATGCACACATAGTCTCCTGCTCTCTGCCACTGTATGCATGTACATTACATTACATTACAGGCATTTAGCAGACGTCGCATTGAGCGACTTACACAACATTTTATCATGTTTTACATATTATCCATTTATATAGCTGGATAATTCAGGTTAAGTACCTTGCTCAAGGGTACAACGGCAGTGTACTACCTGGGAATCGAACCTGCAACCATAAGGCCAGTTCCTTAACCATTATACTACACTGCCGCCCTATATGCACACTGTATTCAGTGCAGTCTTAACACTGAGCTTCGTCCTTATGTGCCGTCGCTAAACAATTGCCCAAATGTTGCCTGAACGTTGCTTTCCAGGGTCCTCAAATAACATCCTCTGCATGTTCTGACAGCAAACCGGTCTCCACAAATGGACCATTTTTGTAAGATTTTGTGACCTGAAGCATGACCAACGTGCGACGCGGCAGCAGCGCGCTGGTTTTTTACTGGCCGGGGGAGTGATTGGAAAGTCATTAAAGGAGGAAACAGAAGCCGATGTCAGCAGAATCCTGGCGGACGCTGTCACCGGCGCGCTCGCCGCGAGGCACCGTGCAATTGGGCCAAACCAAACATATTCCCATGAGCCTCTGCTACAAACACACTGGGAAATGTTATACAGTGTAACAATCACAATGACATTCCAAGGTCATGCACAACACTTTCTCTCTCTGTCTCTCTCTCTCTCAATTGATGCTTTATTGCATTACAAATAAAAGGGTGTTGCCAAAGCATATTAAGCAAGTTCACAAACACAAAAGTAATAGCATAAACAACAATTATATTCTGTATGTTGGTATATATGAGCATGCAAACGTATATCCACACTCCTCCTCTCACTCACTCACTCTCTCTCTCTCTCTCCCTCCCTCCCTCTCTCCATCAGATGTGATTGAGTAGAGCCCTGGATCTGTCTCTCGGATACGGTTTAACCACGTTTATACAGTTTAACCATGTTCTCGGTCTCTGGAGCCATCGCTGGGGTTCGGTTTTATCACAACCCCTAATTGTGTGTGCCACACCCTGGAATAAGGAGGGAGAGTCCAGTTTCAGAGTGAGAGAGAGAGAGAGAGGGATGGAGAGAAAGAGGGAAAGGATGGAAAGGTGATAGGGAGGTAAAAGATAAGCAAGCCAGTAACTGACAGTACATAAGTCTATGTGCCTTTATTTAATCTGATGGATATACAGTGCCCTCCACAATTATTGGCACCCCTGGTAAAGATGAGTCAAAAGGGTTATAACAAATTAACCTTTTGGTGAATTAGCTTAATCTCACACTGAAAAAAATAGGAAAATCCAACCATTAATTGAAGTCAATTTATTCTGAGAAAAAAAAACCCTCATCAAGAAATAATTATTTTTAACAAAACCACGTGTGCCACAATTATTGGCACCCCAAGAAATTCTTATGAACAAAATGTAACTGAAGCATTTTTTCCATTTGCATTTTAATTTTTAAAGTTGAGAGTGTTTAGGAACTTTCAAGCAGTGAATGAAAGGGTGGGAGAGGACAGAGCAAAAGAGAAGTGGACAGAGAGAGAGCGAGAGAGAAAGAGAGAGAGAGAGAGAGAGAAAGATCAGAAAGAAAGATTCACAATGTAAAAAACTGCCCCAAACAACAGAGAAACCACCAGCCCTTCTCTCGCCCTCTGCCGAAAGAGAGACGGCAGAGGGCAAGAGAAAGGAGGACAGAGCGGGGAAGTAAAGATGAAGAGAGGGAGAGAAAGAGAGACGACAGAGGGCAAGAGAAAGGAGGACAGAGCGGGGAAGTAAAGATGAATAGAGGGAGAGAAAGAGAGACGACAGAGGGCAAGAGAAAGGAGGACAGAGCGGGGAAGTAAAGATGAATAGAGGGAGAGAAAGAGAGACGGCAGAGGGCAAGAGAAAGGAGGACAGAGCGGGGAAGTAAAGATGAAGAGAGGGAGAGAAAGAGAGACGGCAGAGGGCAAGAGAAAGGAGGACAGAGTGGGGAAGTAAAGATGAAGAGAGGGAGAGAAAGAGAGATGGCAGAGGGCAAGAGAAAGGAGGACAGAGCGGTTGCGGTGGCGAAACCCGCAGGAAGCCTCAGAATGTGGAGCCCCGCATGACAGCACATGGCCTCTCTGCACAAACGCCCCCGAGAGGCTCATTTCAGCTGCTCACCCAATCACGCCAGCCAGCACCCTGATGGGAGGGGGGAAGGGGAGGGAGAGAAAGAGTGAGAGAGAGAGAGAGAGAGAGAGAGAGAGAGAGAGAGAGAGAGAGAGAGAGAGAGAGCTGGCTTTACACTATAATTTAAATGCGTTTTTGGACCTGCCTTTCGCCGAATATAGCTTTGGTGAAACGTGCATTCCTTCACTGCATTTCTTTATACGTTATCACCAAATGCACTGCGGTCCTCACGGCTTTGGGTACACTCACACGTGCGCAGTGAAGCTATCTCTGAGCGGCGCAACAATAACAGAAAGTGATTCAATTTACCTTGCTTCATTAGCAAGCATGTAATTATCGGAACAATCCATTAGCAAGTAATCCCAAAACTTTTGCTTTCACTGCTTCACACCATGAGTTTTCTTTCTGCTTGTCAAGTTGGAGAATGCACTATCTCCCTCTCCCTCTCTCTCTGTGAGGTAATTCAGTACGGCTTCCTGCTTCTCCTCCAATGGGAAGTCTTCAGTAAATGAGTGTGCTCCACGGGGGGCCCTGCCTGCCTGCTGCTGGCTAACAGGCTCAGGGGAGCTGCAATGCTAATCTCCTCAAAGGGCTCTCTAACCTGGTTAGGGCCCTGTGATGTTCAGCCCTCTGTTCTGCACTCCTGGCTAATCTCGGTCTCCGGCCCTCCCGCCACCAGCTTCTCAGCTCCAGGGATAAACAGGCCCCGCTCCAGGGGCTAAATGGGCCAAGCTCCAGGGGATAAACGGGCCCAGTAACAGAATTAATCTGGGGTCCCATTCATCTCCGCCTTGCTGTTTTGACATCAGCACTAGCCTTGTCATGGTGTTACTACATTGACACCAGTGTTACTTCCCTCTAAAACACCGTAGCTTCCCTTTAAACTGATCATTGGTCACGACCCGTTTTCATTAATTTCCCTTGATTAACAAGTGTGGATCTGAATAATCCATTGGCAGGTAAACACACAGCTTCTTTCTTCACATCATGTTAAGAAGATTAAACGATAACTTCAATTTATAAGAATCGGTTTAATCACCAAGTACACTTAACAACAAAATACACCACTCTGTTAGCATGTTAGCTTTCAGCACAAGCTGCAATAAATGCTATCTTTAACAAAACCTGCACTTAAATTGCAAAATCTGCAGATATTTGTCATGAATGAGTGTGAGTGTGGAGAACAAAGAGTACCTTCATCCATAAAAATGTGCAGTTTTGTGATTCAAATAAAAATTATTTTATTACTCGCCTAATGGATGTCTGGCAATATGTGATTGTATTGAGTATTATGTGAATATAATATAATGTGCTTATATTCATTTAATAAAGCCGACACTGAAGCTTTGCAGATGCTTCTACTTATTTCTTGCTTTCGTTTTATTTTTAAACTGTAATTAGAAAATAGCGGCGGTATTGATGGTGAGGAGATAACTAAACCAGTGTAGGCTTGTGCACCATATGCCGCTGGTTAAACTGAACACTGCGACTAGCCTAACCAGCACCCCTTCATTTCTGCAGATACACCCCTAAAAACAACCACGCCTCACTCTGGGGGCACTCGTACGTACAGGCCCCTGAGGAGGTGTTCTAGCTGTGGCCCCCAGACTCTCTCGCGCAGGGACGTCAGACCCCTGGCCCTGGGGGCCCGCAATGTTCGCTGGTTTTCATTGTGTTTCAAGATTTAAGTTCTTAATGCAAGTCACTCATTCCACACACCTTGTTTCCAAGGCCTAAACTGCTTGTAAAAAATGAAACGCTGGTCAAATACGCATTTAAATCATTTATGTTTAGATGCTGGTAAAAGCTGAAATACTCCTGCAGATCCCAAAGAGGCTCTAACAAATGAACAATACGTTTAATCTGAATATCCGGTGAAAATAGACGCTTCTTTTAAAATTGTCAGGAATCTGCAGGGTGTCTAAGTATATCAGACAATAATCTGACCCAGCTCTGGTTGGTGATGAAGTGTGATGTCAGCAACCCTCATCTCCAGGAGTGACAGGGCTCAGAGTGGCGGCTCGTGACCCCCAGTGACCTTCACAACAGGGACCGTCTCCTCACACGTTCACGGCACATTCCGGAAAGCTGCGGACAAGGGTTCCATCTGTTCCGCTCTAGGTCTGTCACGGCAGTGTCAAAACCAAACACATTCAGCCGTGTTCTGTAACCAGATCACATCAAAGGCCTTCTACACACAACACGGGTGTGCAAGGGATGTTTCACACCTGCATGTATTCCATGGACATATATATTTATATTATATCTATATATTTAATATTTTTTTATAGTTCACTGCATGATGAATACTGTATTAAAGGCGATTTTGAGAAGAAACCTGTCTGCCCTTCAAGTGTTATACAGTTGCAGTTGTGCTGCAATAAAATATTTTTTTTAATTTTTTTTAAATCCCTCTGATGTACAGTTTTGTGGGGGTGGATTTCACAGTAGGGAGAATTAATTCTTAAAGTCTGTAACATTCACTCTACGCTGTAGGACATTGATCAGTATGAAATCCACTTGTCTTGCACATCATTGTGAGAAAAATCATCCAGCGAGGTCTGAGGAGGTTTGTGTCTTCGTGCCGATGTGCAGCTGAGGTAATCAATGCTACCTGACCGCAGGTGTCACACCTGAGTTTGAATGGCAGTACCAATCCAAACACCCCTCCTCCTACACCTCCAGCAGTCCTGTCAGTCAATCTCCCTGTGACTCTCATATCAAACATGGAGATAACCAGAGCCTGTCTCTCTGAGCCTATGACCTATGCAAATATACACCCCTGTTCTCATCGCATCTCTCCCTGTGACTCTCATATCAAACATGGAGATAACCAGAGCCTGCCTCTCTGAGCCTATGACCTATGCAAATATACACCCCTGTTCTCATCACATTTTTCTCTCTCTCTCTCGCTCACACACACACACACACACCCTCCTCTAGCTTTTGCCGTGTGAAACATGACATGTCTTTAAGACATCCATTTCCTGCCTGTCTCATGTCTGTCACTCTGTCTACAGAATGAGTCAGAAACTCCCACTGGATTTTCAAGCCTGACCCCACAGCGCACACATTCAAAAATGGAAACAACAGAAGAACAGCAATCTGACTGAAAATACACTTTAGATGTATGTGTGTGCAGATGCCTGCATGTGTGTGTGTGTGTGTGTGTGTGTGTGTGTGTATTTGCATGCTTGACACAAATGAAGAAAAGATAATGTTGATGCCATTAGTGTGGCACCATTTGCCCAGGGGAACGCTGGCTTATAAATCGCAGAGCCTCCTTGTTTCTCACAATACCTCCTTATTGAGGAGCAGGGAATGACATCATCCCCAGGAAAGCAGGATGACATCACTGGTAAAGCACCACAGCATACGTACCTGCTGCTTTACCGTACCTCTACGTATCGCTGCCATCGTGAAGAATTGACCTACTGAGAACATGGTCAACAACAGTCAATCAGTACGGGCCCTGTAACCATGGCAACCACAGGCCTATCACTGCAAGGCAGTTCTTACATCACTGTTTCAGAGTTTGCACAGGTACTCCAGGTGTTATCTAGATCACTGACTGAAAGAACTGCAGGTGTCCGGTGTTGACCGTCTCTATGGCAAACTCTCTGCATGACTTCACACCAGACCTGGCTTCAAACCAGACCTCCGTCATATACGTACCAGAAATACTTTGACTCGCCTATAGATCCCTGAGAATTTGCAACGAAAAACCTAAATGCACAACTGCCTGAATGCTGGTGAAACCTGGTATGTCTTTTAAGATTGTCAGTAATTCGCAGAATTGTACCGTCGTCTAAAAGGTTAAAATATTTCAGATAAAACATTTGCCAGATCTGCTCCACACCACCATTGGCAAGCATCTCCTTCACTAATGAGAAGCTCACCAATGGCCTGGAACATTCCGGAACATTCCGGTGACCGCACGTGTACCAGCCTTGCAGTCCTGCATTTATTTCCACTTCTTTAAAAACGTTACATCACACAGCTGTGTGAAGGAAGTAAGGAGTGACTCAATAACCCTGAGAAAGGGAGGGGTGCACGTTCAGGCCAAAACCATCCCGGACAAACGGGACGATGCCAGGCAGATGGACAGTGGGCAGAGAGTTTTTATCTGAGCGGGACAGGTTCACACGCACATCTGGAACGCGTAGCGTTAGGAATCCAAACCCAATTTGTGTCAGCAAACTCCAGAAACCAGCCGCGTTCCCTGGAGAGAGAATGCTGGAGTCACTCGTCCGTCTACACGGTGCTTCTCCAGAGCTTTCTCCTAGCTCAATAGCCACATTTCCTCCTGCGTCAAGGTGTCGACATGGGTACGCTATTGAAAGTTATGAATTGTAAAAATGGCCATAATTATTCCTTGGGGATTTTTTTTGATGACTAAAACAAAATTTCAGTTTAAATACTGATTTTTTTTATTTCTGTTTTTTTCATTTACTGTTTTTATTTATTGTTCTGACAATAAAGATCTATTTTGCTCTGTTCTATTTGATGCTGATTTACGGAATTTAAATGCATACAGTACGTGCTAAAGAGAACAGGTGCTAATCTCAAAGTGTGATCTTTACTGAGATCAAGATCTGTTCTCTTGAGCAGATATGCATGGTTCCTGTTCTCCTGTGACAATCACAGAGATTTGTACAGGAAGTCAGTGCACTTCCTCGCCACCCACTTCAGACTGCATGTGCATGGCACGCCACATCACATCAAAGCAAAAGGAGAGCCTCGGACCTTAGAGCCTCGGACCTCGCACTGCGGGTCGATGCCAGAGTGGACTGCCTTGGCCTCGATATTCTAGAACACACTGAAAACTTTTTTTTAGCAATAAGATGAAAATAAAAAGGTTACTACTGTCATGACAAATACAAAATGGCTGAAATTTGCTCTTGAAAGTTTGTAAGACTCAGAACCTCCTTTGCTAACAGCCACAGGGATAAATCAGCGGATGCTGACAAATTCAAGCTATAATTTAGTGGGGTGTGGATTCCACGGTGGAGGCGGGATTTAGTGGGGGGGGGGGGGGGGTGGCGAACAAAAGGAGGTGTGCATTTTTACGGCAACATAGGGGAACGAACACAATGACAGAGAATGTAATTTCCTGTTAGTGGGTACTCTGGAAGTCCAGGAAGTTGCAATGGTGGAAAAAACAGCAGCCTGAGCCCACTCAATACATAAATAGAAACAATATAGAACTACACGTCCTCATCCCACATGGGATATTTACCCAATCCAATCAAACTGTATCAATAAAACATTCACATTTTTAAAAATTCAGGCTTCAAAAAAGCCTCATAAAACCTCTGCAGACATGACTGGGTTTGTTATATTTCTACATTTAGGTCCCCACCCTGTTTGTCCTTTTCATATAAGATAAGATAAAACAATGAACAGACAAATGAACACAGGAACATACGAATGCACACACACACACACATATGCACACACACACACACACACACCCTCACATACAGTAAACAGCAGTCTCCTTTAAACAGGCTATTTTAGCACTAATTAAAAGGTCAATGCCCCCCCTTGATGCCCATGCTAATAGAGTAACTTTGTCTCTGAGAGGCTGTATACACCTCTATGGATACAGGACAGCAAGGCCATCTATGGACAGGAGCCTGCTGTCTCACACCCTGAACTGCCATGAACTTTAGTACTGGCTCTGAGTGGTAACAGGGGGAGCCTCCAGTCTGTATCGCTGCAGTGTTCCTGAAGTCTGCAGGATTTCACATTCTGTCACACAGAGAGAAACCTCAATTTGCCTGGGTCCCGGTCGCCACGGCAGCACCAGGCACCATAAACCATGCCCAAATGTGGTTGCACATTTTCAGCACGAAACCTGGAGCGTGCTAACTGGCCCGCAATCAAATCAATATTTACTGTGAGTGCCTCTGCTCTCTTACCAACACTTTAAAACAGGCAGTCTGTGCCCTCCGCCGCTGGTCAAACAAAACCTGCTTCTTCTACAGACCTAAACCAGACAAGAGCGTGTGTGTGTGTGTGTGTGTGTGTGTGTGTGTGTGTGTGCGTGTGTATGAGTGCGTGTGTGTGTTTCTGTGTGTCTGTGCCTGTGCGCGTGTTTGCGTGTGTGTATATCAGTTTGTGCGTGTGTATGTGCGCGTGTGTCTGAGTGTGTGTGTGTGTGTGTGTGTGTGCATGCACGCACGTGAGTGTGTGTGCGTGTGTGTGCATGCGTGCGTGTGTATGTGTGAGAGGGAGATCAGGCACTCGAGTGGAGAAGGTGATGCTTACAGTGGAGTGTGTCTGAGTCACAGGAAACAGAAGCAGGCAGTCAGACAGTCTTTATCCCTCATAAAGAGCCGGGTTCAGGCTCCAGCAGCTTATTCTGTGCTCAGTTTATTTTAAACTGAAAGGACACGAGGCTTGTGGGAAGTTGTTGAAAAGCAGATGGCTCTTCAGCAAACACCATGGTTTATGAGCCATGAAACACAAATCCCTTTTAATTCCATGACACACTGTTGCCAGAATTTAATTTGTATAAAAAAAAAATTTATAAAATAAAAACACTTTAAAAGAAAAAAAAAAAAGGAACATAGAGATATAAAGCCTTCACTTAGAATCCTGAGAAAAGAGGAAAAGGTGAGAGAGGTGATTTAAGAAAGTGTGAATCCACAAGCGTTTAGCAGTTTGGGTTCCAGGACCACAGCCCTGGATGCTCAGCTAACAGACACAGCAGTCATACACCTGGGGTTTGAACCTGTGACCCTGTGCCACAGACTGCTCATTCACATGTCCTGCAATGGACGTCAGAGTTGTCCTGTTAGAGATCTCTTACAGATGTCAGTTGTCCCATTAAAGCCCCCCCCCCCACCACACCCCAAACATACAGACACACACAGAGACAGACACACACAAACAGACACAGGCACACACAAACATACACACACATTTTAGTAAAGCAGATCAACAAAAGACACTCCTACACCATTGTCTGATATGGGGGGGCAGGTATGAAGTAATCAGTCAGTCTCTGCATATCAGTTACATACCACATTCTGCTTTTAACAAGCATGGTGAGGAATTTAGAGTTTCCCAAAGAAATTCCCCTGTGCCACCAACCCCCCTCCCCCAGAGGTCTACAGCACTAGGGGAGGGTCCCGACTCCCTACCCCTCCTGCTCGGAGTTCAGCTCTTTCTGCCCCACGGATGGAAGGCACTAAATAAAACTCTATCCAAACTCTAAACAAGGCAACCCTGTCATTTGACACCCTTGTATGGTTATAAAGGCAGAGGTGCATTGTGGGTAGCTTGTAACATGACCTCTGTTTCCATCCAGTTCATGAGTACACTATGTGTATGTGTCACCTCCACATGCCCCCTTGCCTCATTCCCATACAACCAAGAGTGAGCAACAGGGCTCGCAAATGCAGCTGCCGCTATAGCCTTCCTACCTAATCAAACTATCAGCGTATATTTATTTATTAGCTACAGTGTGCACCATAATGAATTGGACAGTGACACATTTTTTGTTATTTTGGTTCTGTACTCTAGCATTTTGAGTTTGGAAGGATGCAATGATTTTCAGCTTTAATTTGAAGGTATTTTCATCCATACCGGATGAACCATTTAGAAATTATAGAACCTTTTGTACATAGTCCCCCCCCCATTTTCAGGCATCAAAAAATATTGGACAGTTTAACATAATGTAGAATAAAGTAATCATTTTTTTAAATATTTGGTCACATATCCTTTGCATGCCATGACGTCCTGATGTCTGTGACCCAACAATATCAAAAGACTCTTGATATCTTATTTTCTGGTACTCCTACAAGCGATACTATAACCTCTCTGCATTTGAATGGATCTCCATGGGAATTGGGGGGTGGGACTAGATTTAGCTTGAAGGATTCACTTGAAGGGTTTCTTCCCCTGACTTATTTTTCCATAGAGTTAAATAGGAAAATTTTTCCAGAGAAACAACCCTTAAATTGATCCATCCATATCTACTGATATCTGGCAGCAGAGTGATGGTTTGAGGCTCGTTTGATACCTCAGACCCTTCATAAATTACAGCCATTTCGCCAACCATGTATTCCATACTGTTCCAGCATAATTTAAAGCTAAATCTAGACCCACCCCCAATTCCCATAGAGATACAGTCAAATGCAGAGAAGTTATAGTATAGTATTGTAAGAGTACCAGAAAATAAGATATCAAGAGTCTTTTGGTGCTGTTGGGTCACAGACATGTTGCTGGGTCACCCCCAATGAAACAATCCCAGTGCATTTTAACAGGCCCAGCACACTGTAACAAGCCCAGCACAATGTAACAATCCCAGCGCACTATAACAGGCCCAGCACACTGTAAGAAGCCCAGCACACTGTAACACGCCCAGCGCACTGTAACAAACCAAGTGCACTGTAATAAGCCCAGCGCACAGTAACAATACCAGCACAGTGTAACAAGCTTCATGTAACAGAGTAACCAGCACAACACTGAAGTGACAGGGCTCAACACTCCTTTAAAAAGCCTTCGGCCTTGCTTCTTTATTATGGTCTGTGTGTGTGTGTGTGTGTGTGTGTGTGTGTGTGTGTGTGTGTGTGTGTGTGTGTGTGTACACACGTGCACATGTGTGAGGGTGTGTCAGAGACATACAGACAGCTACCACAGTGACCAGACCCTGAGCTTTGGTCTCTGTTCAAACTGCTCCCAGTGGTAGCCTAATTTTTCAGGCTCATAACCTTGCAGCACTATGAACCTGACCAGGCTGCTCATAACCTTACGGTACTATGAGCCTGGCCAGCTGCTCATAACCCTACGGTACTATGAGCCTGACCAGGCTACTCATAACCCTACGGTACTATAAGCCTCACCAGGCTGCTCATAACCTTACGGTACAATGATCCTGACCAGGTTGACACTCTGATGAGAGGAGTCTGCCCAAATTCCAGGGAGGAACTTTGCAAATAAACAAATGATTGGTCACTTCTTCTGACCATTCGGGGTTTTTTTATAGGCGGGGGCAGTGAGTCAAGCCAACTCGGCCAGTAACCCATAACATGACTTTCTATATCTAATTGGAATTTTTGATGCTAACTTCACAGCAGCAACTTCCCTTTCCAGACGCTACAGATCTGGTGACTGGACTCTCCTGTGCGTAACCAGCGCCCTTCGGCAGTCTACGAGCTGAATCAAACAGATGCGCACGACCACTGAGTTCCCCAGTCTGAGTCTCAGTGGGGGGCTCGCGCTGCATAATTCTGCTGGAAAACCACGGCTCTGGGGGAAGTTCCCGATTACGCATCGAGTGAAACGCTTTAGGGTCCTGAACGTGACCTGTGAGGCCATCTCTTTTCTGTATCACAGCGACACACCTCTGACTCTGTCATGCTTCACTGTATGCCTTTGAGGGCCACCCACAGGCAGTCTGTACCGTGCTCTACCTTGCTCTTTCGGAGTCTGCGTTTACCAAAAGAGAGCAGTCTCATGTAGGCTACAAGTCTATTCCTGTTAGTTGTTTTCAGATTGAATCATGGAGACAGCCCAGGCCTCAGGGAATTACAGAGGCTCGTGAGAATATCATCAGCTAGGCCTATATCACCGAATTACTCATACCCGGCCCCCTGTAGCAACAATAAGTCTGAAATTCCTACTCTGAATAATAGTTTATTTCGTATGGGATGACCATAATAACACTACAGTAAAATGTAGCAAGATTCGAAGGTGTACATTTAATGTGTAATTTGTAAACCCCCAGCCTGTAACGGGCACCTGTCGCAGCGCTAAACTCGACACCTACTGCGCAAATTAGGTGTTAACACTAACAGCTATTTTGTCAGCTCGTCCAGCGCCAAAGAATGAGATACAACGCACAAAATCATTAGGCACTATTGTAAACTCTGTGTGAATAGACCTGTAAATGTGATTCTACTGAAAAATTGCGTGTAGCTTCGTAAATACTTTCACACATTGAGGACATAATAATTGCCACACATACCTGAATCACTTGATTGAGGTTTAGGCTTATATTTATATGAAAATATAGGCTATGCTATGACATGTATCTATGACATGTACAACGCAAAGTTGCCAAGTTTTCAGAAACAAGGGATTAAGTTGACAATAATGACAATAAGCGTTTCTAATATTATGCTAAATATAGCCTAGTATAAGTCCTGTAACTTACACAGCGTTCGCATCCAGAAACCACTTCACTGCAGGCCAGGCAGTTTCCAATTGAAAATGTCTCCTTGCAAGTTTTTTTTTTTAAACTAACAGTGCAAAGTAAATAGCCTCAATCTCGGAAAATGTATGTTTTCACAGACCGTGCAAAGAGTCTACAGACACGGTTCTTCGATGCCAACACTGTACAGTACGTCCACTGTATTGGATAACTTAAGTTAAGAGCCTGCGCTACACAACGGAAACAATGGTCATTCGCGAGCGTGATGCATCTGTACGACTTTTGTGCACCGCCAGAGAAATAAAACACAGCTGCGTGTAAATTGGACATAAGTGTTAGATAATCTCACCATTTACTTAAGTACCAATAAAGAGACTTCAATATCAACGCACAATAGAATAGGCAATCACACTGCCACAAAGCGAATGACGCACAGCCAGAACTAAGGATTCACAGCGATCGCTTATCATTAGAAAGTCCATTGGTTTATGAGCTCATGATTTAGGAGATAACGTTACATCATCCTAAACCCATTCGGTTGTACAATCAATAGCCTACGGCTGTGGTGCTCGCGGGGAGGCAAACAGTTCAAATACACATGAGGAAATGAATGGGCATGTTATGTCCCAGGAGACGGCGAGACAGGGTCTCCTACCTGGTTGGAACATACTTTGGAAATAAAAGATGACCAGAATAAACGATCCCAAACAAGTGGCGAGTATCATCCGGCAAATCCTGCTCATTCTCGTCAGTTCTAGGAGAGCCTGTTTCATGGCAGGAAATCGGCTAACTGTGGTGGATTGGAATATATTTTGGAAGCTTATTTGTTTGGACCAACGCGTCTGGACGGTGCTGATGATGATAGTGGGGTTTCGATGCTCGATCAGCTCAGTGCTTACCCCCGGAACGTACTACTTTTGTCCACATGCTCAGCTGTGGGGGGGGAGCCAAACTCTGTCGCCCCCTCTGAAAACAGAGAGAATGAGCGCGCCCAGTCAAAGCAAGGAAACGTCGGCGTGCTTTAAGGGAGTAGGGACAACTGCATGATTTCACAAATCGAAAATATGAATTAGTATGGCTGACCTTCCATTGCTCTGCTGTGTATAAGGACGGTGTCTCACCATCAAATGTGGCCTACAGCGTTTTGTTACTCAGTAAAATTCAGAAGAGCAATATGATTTTCTTGGTGGCACTTGGCGCATTTCTATTCTACTCACACATTGACCGATCCTTCCAAGCGCGCATCCTGCAGAGATGTAAGGACCGATAGAGAGCCATACGAGAGATTCATAGAAATATTCACTGAATTGGTACAGTGCAACATTACTGATAACATGTGCGTCCCCTGAACTGAGCAATCGTGATTATTGAAAGAGTACATGATGTGTGTTGTCCTCATTCAGAGCTCACCCCTAAACCCCCTCCCCAAAAAACAAACAAAGCAGGTGAAGTGAATCAGAGCAGGATGACAGACAGCCTAACGGAACAAGAGCGGGCTAACTGAAACAGAAAGCTAACGGAATCAGAGCAGGCTAAAGGAAACAAAACAGGCTAACAGAATCAGAGCAGGCTCACAGAACACATTGTTGGGAAGAGTGTGTTTGTTAATACAATAGGCTACTACAACACAACAAAAAGTATTTAGGATACTAGGATAGGCTAAATGTGTTGCTGTAACAAGTGGCATGCTAAAGGATAACTGAAGATTTACGCCAGGGCTATAAAAGCATAATGCCATATATAGCTATGCCGCTTTACAGACGACCATGTATCTGCACTTGCAGAACAGTCGTTTCCATGGTCGAATGCAGTGTTGCCAGATGCCTGAATTAATTTCCCCCCAAAAAATTCTGAAAATCCCCCAACTTCAATTGAGTCCCATAAAATTGTCTCACAATTTCCCCCCGTACCTCATTTTAAAATCCCCCATCTATCATTGACTCCCATACAGTTTTTCTTTAAAAATTCTCCCATTAATTTTTAAAACACCTTACATTTAGGGGGGAAATCCCCCAGTCTGGAAACCCCGAGTGAATGCCTTTCTTCTGCGTGATATAGCGCCCTCTGCTGGAAGCAGAACAATACAACAGGGCTGATCGACCGTGGGCAGCGACCGTGTTTCATTGAGCAGTTTTTAAAACCAGCGAGAAAAGGAATGAACGACGAATATTAATTAGCCCAGAGGAAAATTGTGTTTCTTTATCATTATAAGGGTGAAAGAAGAAACACAGTGAACCATCATATTGTGCATCAGTTAAATTAGTTTTTTTCTAAGTAAAAAAAAAAGCAGATTTGCTAATTGAATTAATTCATAATGAATCATGTATTGATAATCTACTCTGTATTGATGAATAATTTCATCTTTTTGTGAAGGTCCTGGTGCAGAGCGCTGTTATATGGCAATTGTGTACAGTCTGACATTAATTGTAACATTCGCCCCACGCTGCTTCTGCTAACACCCTCTGGCAACCCCCACCCCAGGAGAAAAAGATTTGGAATACCGAAACAGTTTGCATCTTGAAAGTAAAATGTGTACCATACAAGTAGAATAGAAAAACAAGATAGACGTACCCCTCCCTCTCTCACTCTTTCTATTGCCCCTCTCCCCACCACCCTCTCTCTCAAATTCAAAATGCTTTATTGGCATGACAAGATACATCCTGCCAAAGCACAGAAAATTGAACACATAAACAGAGATATAGACATACAGGCAGCGTACAGACAAATATACCAAAACACTGGTTGACCCTCTGTTTTTGGCAAGCTGTAACATAATCTGATATTATTCAATCAAGTTTTTTGGGGTGTTAGGTCAAATATTATGTGCAATAGGTCAAATATTTTTCTTTTTGTTAAAATTATAATTATGTTGGTTCGAACTTCGAATTCTCTGAGCTGTCCTGGGGCTGGTTATTATTAGTAGTGTTAGTATTTACTTCACTGAGTCACAGGACCCTGAGGGGAGTCTTGTTCACCTTTTGGCATTTCAGGGCTTTGTAATGATAGCCATGAGGTTTGCTCGCTTTTATATGTTTCTAAAATTTGATGGCTCTTTTTTGGATATTAATTTGTACTGGATATTGGCCTAATTCTGCCCTGCATGCCTTGATTTGCTTTTCCTCTGAACCGAGCGGATACTTTTACACAACTCTGCATGTGAGGTCTCAATGGGTTTTTTTCCCATTTTGCAAATTTGTGTTGTGTTAGTGGACCCCACACCTCACTACTGAAGAGAAGGGTGTTTTCAGAAGGATGTTTTCACACTAGTATAATCACAGTAATAGAGAAAAGATCTCTATACATATATATTAATTGTACAATCATACCAATTGAAATGTATATTAAATTCTCTAAATCATCAAGAAACAGAGAAATGGCGGACTGCAGGCTCTTAAGCCACTGGAAGGTCTCGGTTTATCTCTCAGTCAGCCAAAGCAAACCAGAGACAATATATATAGCTTATAACTTGTTTGTACGTGCATTTCTGTCTCTCTTTCTCTTTCCTGTCTGTCTGTCTTTCTCTTATCGGTCTGTCTCCTCTCTGTACTGCAGGCCTGTGGCCTCTGACCCACTTACATCCCAGGCGCAAGACCAACTTATCGCTAGAGAGCCAGAAGAGACACTCCTGAAAACAAGACGACTCTCGAAGACCAAATAGTTATTGAAAACTGTTTGTGTGACATTAAGGGCTAGGGGTCACTGTGCGCTCATTCAATATGCATGATCTAACCAATCATTGACTTTGTATATTTTACTATATGCTAATGTGTAGCCATGTACCAATCAGCGATATAATTATGTATGTTGTTATATTCCACTCTATGCCTATGTATTAACTATGCACCAATCAAAAGTAAGATAATCTATGTATTAGTTTGATTAAATATGGTGGAAACTGCCTCCGTCTCTTCAGTTCATGCTTGACCACCTTGTGTGTGCAAGTACTGGACTCTTTCTGCAGAAAAATAAATCCTGTTCTTCTTGGATCTACCTGGTCATGCTTGGTCATTATAAGGAGAGAAATTCCTCAGCTCAACACTACCATAAAGTGCAATTGGTTCAATTACTGATTTAACGGTTGTGAGCCTAATGCCATAGAATGGCATAAAATTCCCTTTTTTGCTTTCTCTTTCAATTAATTCACAGCCTTAATCCTAAATAGGTTTTTGTAGTTCAATTTTAGTTGTTCCTAAAGTGATGTTTATTTCCCACGTTCTCTCCTCTCCCCTCCTTCTCTCCCCATATGGAGCATGCTTGAAGTAGACACAGGGTTCTAATGAGCTGAGTATTGGGGGTTTATTGAAATGCTAATAGATGGAACACGCTTACCTTCCTGTTCTCTGATACCATTAGTGCTTTATGAACTTTTGTGTCACTACTGCTATAAATTTTGTCATTATCCTTTTGTCATTCATTCTGCCCTGGGTGTCAAACATAGACTGTATACAAATATGGACAAAGTCACTGTGACGTCACCCATTGCCTTCCCACGGCCTTGTAAAAATCGTCTCCGGATGCATTTTTCGCCGCCAGTTTGTACAAATTGCATCTGCTCCATGGAGCCAAAGAGGACTCAACCTGTCCCTCTATTTGGTCCTGAACAAATGTTAATACCCTGTCCAAATGACACAATATTTTTAAAAAATCAGCACATGCAGAGGCATTAGATGAAGGAAAGGCACCTATTGCAATTACATTTTTTTGTGGGAAAAATTTATTGACTGAGTATTTTGACCACATTGCTGCCATTGACTTACATGGTGAAAGACCTATACTAGAGCCAATCGCAGTGGCGCTAGTGAGCAACGGCACAATTGCCGCTCCCAGCCCAACCAGGAAGTGAGCTTCAAAACGAAAGCCCAGTCTTGGCCCCTTGGTATATACACACTATGTGTACACCATGCACACATATACCACATATGCCCACATTTGTGCTTATACACATACACAATCTCATATGAGCAGTGTACACACCCACACACATGTGCTGTATATGCACGTGCACAAACACACACACACACACACCACGACCCACACGCACACACACACCATGTGTTTTAAACGGGGTGTATACAGCCCTGCAGAGCAGAGACGCAGGACGTCCAAACAGAGGTGAACTGCACCCCTGACAGTACCACCGTAAGCTCAACACTTCTCTACCCCGTGTAGTATTCAGTTAAATGTAAAAAATAATACCTATGGAGATGCACTTCCCACTGCCCTGTGCTGACAGCTCAGTTTGCACCAGAACAGCATGAGGGCCCAGCAGGGCTCCCTGACTCATTTCAAAATCCCCCAAACTAAACTGATGCAATCTGTCAGCCAAAGAAACCAACACTGTGTCCGTGCAGTCACTGTTTCGCACCCAAAAGGCATCAGTGGCCTATATTATAAGTCACTCTAGGTGAGTTAAGATACTAAAAAAGCTGAAATGGACAGCGAGCTGACGCTCTCTAAAGCAGCCGTCCCCAGGGGCATTGGGTTGGGCCATGAATATTTCTGAAAGGGTGCAATTTGTGCATCACAGTTCAGTTATATCATAAACAGATTTCTATTCACAGTTTATTTATTTATTATTTTTTATTGTTTTATCAACCATTCTTGAAAATCTGGACAAAACCTTGTTTTTTTACTCTTTGATAATGCTGGGAAAATATATTTCGATAGATCAAAGTCTTGGCTATTAAACCATGTAAAGGGGCCATCCTGCCAGTCATTACATTTTTTGTTAAATAGCAAAATAACAAAATTTGTTAAATACATTTTTTGTTAAATAGCACTTTTTTGCTATTCCTAACATTGACACAGGACTCCCATTACAAAAAGCTAGTTTTGCTAAATAACGCAGATGCTTCAGCTAGAAAGAACAATTAATTAATGTTTTAATAGTATTTAAAGAACTTAATTGAAAATAAATAGCAAATTTCATGATTCAGTTTAATAACATGATTCAGTTACTAAAGAGAATTGACCTCTTGACCTCCGTCAGCATAGACATCGACTCTGTTAGAAAAAATAATAGAGTTGACATCTTACGGAGTTGACAAAATGTTATATGTTATACAATTATTGTCACACTGTACACAATTGCCATATAACAGCGCTCTGCACCAGGACCTTCACAAAAAAGTACTCGCCCCCATTTCCATAGAGATCCATTCAAATGCAAAGAGGTTATAGTATTGCTTGTAAGAGTACCAGAAAGTAAGATATCAAGAGTCTTGTTGTTGGGTCACAGACATTAGGATGGCATGGCATGCAAAGGATATGCAACCAACTGAACCAAATATTAAATATGATGACTTTATTTAAGTTTATGTTAATTTGTCCAATTACTTTTCATTCCTTAAAATGGGCGGGGGTCTATGTATAAAAAGGGCTACAATTGCTACATGATTCACCCAATATGGATGCAAAAACCCTCAAATTAAAGCTGGAAGTCTGCACTTTAACCTCATAGTCACTGTTCCATTTCAAATCCAATGTTCTGGAGTACAGAGGAAAAACAACAAAAATTGTTTCACTGCCCAAATTATTTCATACATAAAACATAAATGTAAATTTTCACCAAAGACAATTTGATTTAATTTGGTATTTTAAGTAATATTTGTCAAATTTTTTGGTAAGCCATGATTTGTCTCAATTCTCAATAATGGGTGTTATATATTTATAGTAGCCTAAGCCAATTAAATTTTTTTATTCATGGCATCTTGTGATATTGCCCTGTTCCACTCCGGGTTCGACACGTTTGAAGTGTCATCTGCTGATCACAATCTCTCACAAGCAAATTGCTCATGTTATTAAAAAACGGCATCTACATCAGTTCACAACTAAACGTATACTGTAATTGTGCATATACCGTAGCCTATAGACTAACATGTCTCAATAGGCTATGTGAAGTATGCAGATTAACCTAAACATTTGGTAAAATGAAACCGCCATACAACATGTCTGTAACTTAGTAGCAGTAAAATTCAAACTGCACTGCCTGAGGCTGTGTAACGTTACAAAGTAAATGTGTACTGCGGTAGTGTTTTCGGGGTCACCCTGGCAGCTGGGGGACGTGGTGGCGCTGGTGGGCCGTGGGGGGGGGGGACCGAGCCAGGACGCGCAGCTCCGCGCTGGGACCGAGCCTGGACGCGCAGCTCCGTGCTGGGACCGAGCCAGGACGCGCAACTCCGTGCTGGGACTGGCTCTTTCGCAGCCATTTTCTATCCAACCAAACGGTCGATTCGAGAAGGTAACCAACCAGGGCTGCATCGGAGGCTTGTGTCTGACTCCGGCCAATGATGGCGAACTGATTTCTCGTCAGCTCGAATGGAAATGTCCGCATCTGCCTGTTTTTCATGTTTGTAGTGGAGCGGGAAGTGCGAAGAATAGATAATAATAATGAACACAAATTGTGTTTTGAAACCATGCGTCGCTTCCAGACTATGGTCGCGTGTCGGGTGTTGGAGACAAACAACAGGCCCTTTGTGGACCTTATCAGACGATGTGGATAAAATTAATAGTCAGCTAACGTTAATGATCTGGATATCTTAATTAAGTTAGCAATAATGTAATTACCGCTGGTGGAAATGAGTCGAAATTACGTTGGATGTTTTATTATATTGAGCGAAACGCACTGGGTGCAGATTCAGCAGCTTTGTGGAGGGAGCGCTAATCTATTTCGGTATTAAAGTTAGCTACAGCTCAGTGCTAGCATAGGCTGGCTTCATACGGACAGGCGAGCTACATTGTAGGCCTACTGCTTGTTCTTCTGCTTCTTTTTAAAATGATCATTTGGCTAATCGAGCCCCTAGTGTAAATGCCTTTACGTTAAATTTGTCAGGTATCATGGCTATCCATTTTAGCCACAACTTTAGCTTAGCCAGCAACGAGTAACGCTAGACGGGTCCCTTTTAACGAGCTTACTAGCTAATGCTGTAACGTTATAGGATATTATTTCTGTCCTAACTCTGTTTAAAATGAAGCCCAGTTTTACTGTAATGTTAGGCTAACTCATTCAGGAGTATGGAAAAGTGCTTTGGACGTAGTTCGTTTCAGCTAACGTTAGCCTGCTAAGCTAGCTAGCTATTCAGTATTAGAGCTATTTATCAGAAATATTCTAACGTTAGGGCTTCAAAATGTTTTTTTAAGCTTCACTACAAAGATAGGCCACTAGTAAAAGTAACATTTTCTGTGCATCTGCTCGGCGTTGTGTTTTTGGTAAAAAGACAAAGCCATGTTTTATTATTGTAGATGGACGGGGATAATCCAACCACAGACGCCTCCCAGTTGGACATAGCCGGTGAATATATGTCGGAAAGCCAGTATGTGCTCCAGTCTCAGGACGGTGAGTTACAGTTCCCTGCTTTCAGGTTTAACTTAGTCTTCGGCAACACAACGAATAACCCAGCCATGGAGCTGGGGTCACCGTGTTTGTCAAGAATATGAGACTATGAATTTACCAGAATATGTATTTATTTATTTACAATTTATTCCTCACGAAGATGATGGAGAGGACGGAAACGGAAGCAAGGAGAACTTTCGCGAGCAAGACATCTACCTCCCCATCGCCAACGTGGCCCGCATCATGAAGAATGGCGTTCCTCAGACAGGAAAGGTAGCTCACCTACTCTTACCCGACAAAACGGCTAAGTGTCTCCACCTGTTCGCACAGGTTATTTTTGTCCACAAGTTATCCTGGCCACTGAGCATAGTCTGTATATGCCAACACTGCAAGCCACAGTAAAATGCTTAATTTAGGGATACAAGAACTATCTGAACTTTCACTCATGAGCTCCTCATGAAATACTCCAAAAATGTCAGATCATACAAATGGTTGAGCTTATTAAGTCATTAAGAGCAGAAGAAATCCCAAAGTGGACACACCCCCCTCCCCCCTCCGTTCAGTCGCCTCATGCTGACGTCCCATTACCCTCTAAGCTCTTTCTCACTTGTTCTCAGATCGCGAAAGATGCTAAGGAGTGCGTTCAGGAGTGCATCAGCGAGTTCATCAGCTTCATCACATCAGAGGCCAGCGAGCGCTGCCACCAGGAGAAGCGCAAAACCATCAACGGCGAAGACATCCTGTTCGCCATGTCCACGCTGGGCTTCGACATGTACGTGGAGCCACTCAAACTCTACCTGCAGAAGTTCAGAGAGGTGAGGCCGCGTCCATTCCCCGTCACCATTGGCAGCGCAGTCAGTGTGGCTGTAAATGTGTTCTAGTCAGACCTGGGTCAAATATACAAACCCCAATTCCAAAAAAGTTGGGACAGTATGTAAAATGCACATAAAAGCAGAAAGCAGTGACTTGTACATTCTCTTTTACATATATTTAATTGAAAACAGTACAAAGAAAAGATATTTAATGTTTTACCTTATCAACTTTATTGATTTTTGTAAATATACGCTAATTCCAAATTTGATGCCTCCAACACATTCCAAAAAAGTTGGGATGAGGCAAAAAAAAAAAAAAAAGACTGGGAAGTTAAAAAAACACCTGTTTGGAACATTCCACAAGTCAACAGATGATGCTATCATGACTGGGTATACAAGGATATCAAAAGACTCTTATTTTCAGGTACTCTTAGAAGCGATTCTATAACCTCTGCATTTGAATGGATCTCTATGGGAATTAGGAGGTGGGACTAGATTAAGCTGTAAATTACACGGGAATAGTATGGAACCCATGTTTGGCTAAATGGCTATAAGTCATCAAGGCTCTGAGGTATCAAACGAGCCTCAAATCTCACTCTGCTGCCAGATATGCAGTAGATATGGATGGGTACCTTGAAGGGTTTCTTCTCCTGACTTAGTTCAATGGGAAAATGTTTCAGGAGAAACAACCCTTAAAGTGATCCATCCATATCTACTGCATATCTGGCAGCAGAGTGATGGTTTGAGACTAGTTTGATACTGCAGACCCTTGATGATTAATTTACAGCCATTTAGCCAACCATGTGTTCCATACTATTCCCGTGTAATTTACAGCTTAATCTAGTCCCACCCCCCAATTCCCATAGAGATCCATTCAATTGCAGAGGTTATAGTATCGCTTCAAAGAGTACCTGAAAATAAGTATTTTGATATCCTTGTATACCCAGGCACAATAGCAAACTGTTCACCTGTGGAATGTTCCAAATAGGTGTTTTTTGAACTCCCAGTCTTTTCTTTTTTTTCATTTATTATTTTTTTGCCCCTGTCCCAACCTTTTTGGAGTGTGTTGCAGGCATCAAATTCAGAATTAGCCTATATTTCCAAAAATCAGTTCATTTGATAAGGTAAAACATTAAATATCCTTTCTTTGTACTGTTTTCAATTAAATAATTGTAAAAAAGAATTTACAAATCACTGCTTTCTGCTTTTATGTGAATTTTACATACTGTCCCAACTTGTTCGGAATTGGGGTTTGTACACTAAATACCTTTTTTTTTTTTTTTTTTTTTACTCTTTAGGTGGCGGTAAGATCTAAAAACTCTCCTGCGGATCCTTTTCAGTAAATGCTGCTTTGTTCATATGAATAATCTTTTTCTGTATATTGGTGAGAATAGATAGTTTCCCTTCAAATCGTCAGCATTCTGCAGGGATTGTATTGGTGTCTAAAGGGTTAAAAGTATATATTTCTGTCCCAGGTGTGTTTCCGTGCAGCCAGGTGTGCTCTCCCCTGATTGCATGGGAGTACAGAACAGAACAGTGCATGACGTTTAGCAGATGTTCCCAGTGTACTTTAACATGTAATCCATTTATACAGCTGGATGTTAACTGAAGCAAATCAGATTAAGCACCTTGCTCAAGGGTACACTGGCTGTGTCACACCAGGGATTTGAACCCTGTAGCCTCTGAGTTATAAGCCCAGTTACCTAATTATTATACTACGCTAAATCCTGTTTCGATACTGTCTGCGGAAGCTGTTGGATTGAACTGAATCAAATGTAAGTGGCGATAAGAGTACTCAAGTCACTACGTCACGCTGGTTTCGGAAGTAAATTCCCCATTCATTTAGAGCGTAGACATTAACTAAAGCTTACTTTTAAACCATTTTTACTGATTATGTCTTACCGTCAATTTCCGGGATTGTTCAATATAACGCCTTTTCACAAACTATGTCGTTTTTCTGGACCAGCTTCGAGTATATTTTACGTTTTAGTATTTTTTTTGTGAACATACCAGCGCTGGCACTGTTTAAAAACTCCACGTCCCATAATTCCCTCCGAACGTGCAGCCTTGTCTCCAGTCGTTGTCATATAACGTTAGCCAGCAGTAGCACACAGTTCCGTTTTTAAACACTTTTTTCTAACGTTAGCTAGCTAGCTTGAAGGACTAAAAGCTAGAATTGCTTTATGTGGTTAACCGTAGCGCAGTTTCTGACCTTGTCGGGCGGGCTTCTCTACTTAGCAAGCTAACGTTCAGCAGCAGTAGCCTACTCCCATCTGCCACAGTCAGACAGACGAGATGATATCTTATTGGTCGAGAACCACGCGTGCATTGCACTACTGGATATGTAGTCCGTTAAAGTGGACTACAAGTCGAACTACATTCATTAATGCATTACTTTAAAAAATAAAAATTGGAACATGCGATATATGGAATATATCCTTGTACCACACAGGCTAATCCAGGAACGTTTCAGCTCATTCTATAAATCAGATTTCAAGAAATAGTCGATAGTCTCCGAAGCCCATTCTGTCTTCCATAGGGAATTTACTTCCGAAACCAGACTCCACCCACGACTGACGTACTCACTTGAGTACTCTATGTAATAATGCTGTTGTGATGTCATATCCCTTTTCCAGGCGATGAAAGGAGAGAAGGGAATCACAGTTGTGTCTATGAGTGAAAGCCTAGGAGATGAGATCACAGATGACACCTTCAGTGAGTTTTTATTTTTATTTTTTTTACACTGAATAACTATGTATCTATACATAAAATAGTAAATATGTAAATATTAATATGTATGTAATTAAACGACAGGTACCTTGTCATAGGAGAGCCAGATTAATTTGACTTATTCTCTGATGTGTCCTTAAATTCAATTTCAGCAAACCAGCTACCTGCAGGAATAATAACAACGGATGGTCAACAGCAGAACGTCATGGTGTACACAACCTCATATCAGCAGGTGAGATGTGTATGAATACACAGCCTTCAGGTCACCGTTTTACCATCTATAGTAAAACGCTTTAATACGAGAAGGAAAAACTTTGCAAGAAAAATTAAGCAACAATATTTTACATTTTTTAATCAAGTAGGTATTAGCATACAATTAATCATTTATTCTGTAATTCCTACCCTGTTTAAATGCTACAGCCTAGATAATCAAATCTGGTCCTGGAGACCTGGGCTGCATTCAGATCTGAAAATGATCCTTTCTTCCTGTTGTTCCCTTCCCTTGCTTCAAGCGGGAATCCCCAAAATGCCAGGATGAAATATGGCAGCCAAACCAAGTGTGATTCGGCTCCAATTTAAGAAAGGAGAGGGAGTAATTATAGTCCCTCGTTCCCTCGTTTATCCTCCCTTCTACGGAGAGACATTAATGACACAATTCCGTATCTCTGTAAAATTCTTTAGGAAATCTGTATCTCCGTAAAAAAATTATTGTGCCTGTAAAAAGGACTTGCATACTTGTGATTAAACTTTGTGGTGGTAGGCAACTTTTTTGTTAGGCCATTTATGACAATTTTTTAAGCCATTTAAGACTACGAATCTGAAATACAAGTGCACAAAATGAATCTGCCTACGAATCTGATTTCTGGCAGCTTTATCTTGTGCTCGAGTTTAGTAAGCTCGTAAAAGAGTTTTGTATGCTCGTAGGAGTTTTGTGTCTGTGAACAGCTAACTTCACAAGCAAAGAGCTGGGACCAGCTCTCCCCAGACCACCACAGCCAATCAAATGCCACTATTTCCCCCCAGTATCATTGGGTGGATTCGTCTGTCAATCAAATTGCAAATTACTTGCCAAAGCCCGTTTAACTTTTCTGCTTAGAGCGGACGGCCAGAATCTGTCTCCGTCAGGCGTGTAATGTTCCGATTTCATAGTTAAACGTTGTTGAAATGAATAGTCATACTCCCATTAGCTAACGTTAATGTAAAACGTCCATCGGAGCTAGCTACTCTACTGATATATTAACTACTGCCTGGCAGACTACTGTCTGTATGACTGCTACGTAAGTTAGACTAACTTCGTTATAGGCGCTTGCTAGCTAGCTTGCTGTCGGCCAAACTCCGCAAATGACCCTGGTGAAAATTCCATCTTAAACCTGTGTGCTGGTTTTCATTCCAACCACAGTTGCAATGCCAGCTGTTATTTTTTTTCAATTAGGTGCTTTTCATGTTTAGAGGAATTGTTTACCCTCTTAAGCAACATTTATGTCAGTAGTAGTATGTCAGTGGTATTTGTTTGGCTGTGGTAGTTTGGGGAGAGCTGGTCCCGCCTCTTTGCTTGCGAAGTGATCTGTTCTGACACAAAACTCTTTTACAAGCTTACAAAACTCGAGCACGAGATAAAGGTGCCAGAATCCCCAGAATTCCGTGATTCGTAGTTGTAAATGGCCTAACAAAAAAAAGTTAACTTTTTTTAACCTAACTTTGTGGCCTAACAACCACAAAGTTTAATCACAAGTATGCAAATCCTATTTACAAGTACAATATTTTTTACGGAGATACGGAAGAATTTAACGTAGATACAAATTTTAATCAGAGGTATGCAAATCCTTTGTACAAGCACAAATTTTTTTTTTTTTTTTTTTTTTTAGGAGATACAGAATTGTGTCATTAATGTCTCTCTATACCCTTCCTCTAAGGGGAAAAAGTGGGCGGTCACCACAGAACTGTGTGATGTTTACATTTCAACTCTATGGTATTGCACTTCCGAAATGTTGCGAGGGCGGTTCGGTTCCGTTTTTGCATGTTTCTCGTCAATTCTGCCTTGCAGAGCACATTTGAAGTTTGCTTGCTGCACGTAGGAAATTGCGTCACAAGATGGCTCCCTCGAGGGAAGACGGCAAGGGAAAGGAGCGTGTTAAATTGGATTTGAATGCAGCCCGGGGGGGTATACTAAGAAGCAGGATTACTGGGTTAGCTGGATAACTGCACTGAGTGAAACCCGGAACCCTCCCAAATCTGGAACACGGACTGAAGTAAAAAGAGCTGTTCCGGGTTTTACTCAGTGCAGTTATCTAGCTAACTGAGTAATCCTGCTTTGTGAAATACCACCCAGTAGTGCTGCTGTTTTTTTATTTATTTTTGACCCATGATAGAGTTGATTGATTAATGTCACTGATTGGCCAGAGATTCCAATCACCGGGGAAGAATGAAAACCAGCAGCAATGGTCTCCAGGCCCTGATTGGCGTATCCCTGCTCTACAGACAGAGACAGCAGTTGAATATGTGGGCTGCAGCTGTATGGCATGGCTGCATTTGAGCTGTGGTCCTGCCTGTGGCATGTAGCCTGTCCTTTTCCAGTTGGTTGTCATTATTTGAGCCATTACACCAACGGAGCATCCGTCTCTCTTCCTGTTGTTCATCTGTTTGTGGTTAGCCCTGCCGCTAGCATGGCCAGGATAACAGCTACCATGTGACCTTCACACCTCCCTAAGCTCGTTAAACTCTTGGGTTTATAAAAACTGAAAACGATCTTGAACATATGACAATGCATTTGCATAAGTCCCTGCACAAAACAGTTACTACATTATTTTACAGCAGGTTTACAGAGTCGACAGAAACCTGGAATATTCCTGAAACATTACATTAAAATCCCTCCTGAGTGTTTTCTGCCTTCAGCTGTAGTGACTGGGTGTGTGTGTCCTACCTGCAGACAACAGTCTGTTTCACTAACTCATCTACTGACCAACTACTGACACTGCAGATATCCTCCTCACATCTCCAATGATGTGTTGATAAGTATAGTATGTCATCTGTATTGCTCATCTACTGAACACATCTAGTGACACTGTGCCGATATCCCCCTCCTCACATCTCCAGTGATATGTAACATATAGTATGTCATCTGTATTGCAGTCTATTTCTTTCAAAGCCATGGTCCACATTGTGAAGTTATGGAGTCGCAGTCTTCGATTGAACACTTTGAACGATCGATTGAACATTTTACAGGAGCTGGTGTCCACCTTTTCAGATGGTGTCGTGTGAAATATGATTCCAGGTTACGATGATGACGGAGTTGATGATGTTCTCTTTACAGATTCCTGGGGTTCAGCAGATCCAGTTCTCCTGATGACTGACGGAAGAGTGAGAAATGGCGGTGTCAGAACTGAGGGATTTGTGGGGTCCCCGGTGTAAATATGCAATTCATCGTTTGGGTTTGGGGGCCTCAGTAAGTGGGTACATACATAGGGGGTGTAAATGGGTTATGTGTTATTGCCCTCAGCTTGTGGTTATTACTTGTACGTGCCTTTTTGGAGTTTTATCCAAGGTTGAGAATAGATGGTGTAAAGCAGAGGCTGTGCGTGCGTGCGTTCGTGCGTGCGTGCGCTTGCGCGTGTGTGTGTGTGTGTGTTATGGGGCATTTATTGTGTTTAAAATAAGAAACTTTTCCCTGCTTCAGCAGCAGTGTTGGGGGTGGTGGGTGGGTGGGGGTGTGGGGGGTTGCTCTTAATTTTGTACTGGATCATGTTAATCTTTTTGCAATTTGAGTAAGAATATTGTGTGATTTCATGTTAATCCTTTTAATAAAAATTCAAATATGATGATATAACTGCACACAGAGAATGGTATATTTACGTAACCCAGTCAGAACCGGGCTTGTGCATAAGACAGGATCTGTCCAGATAACTCATTGAATGTAATCAAATCTGGATATTTACTCAAGAAATTGGCACAGTTTACATACCGTTTACAGCACACTTTTGACATGTACCCACTTTGCGTTTGCTTTACAGCACACTTTTGACATGTACCCACTTTGTGTTTGCTTTACAGCACACTTTTGACATGTACCCACTTTGTGTTTGCTTTACAGCACACTTTTGACATGTACCCACTTTGCGTTTGCTTTACAGCACACTTTTGACATGTACCCACTTTGCGTTTGCTTTACAGCACACTTTTGACATGTACCCACTTTGTGTTTGCTTTACAGCACACTTTTGACATGTACCCACTTTGCGTTTGCTTTACAGCACACTTTTGACATGTACCCACTTTGTGTTTGCTTTACAGCACACTTTTGACATGTACCCACTTTGTGTTTGCTTTGCCTCCTGTTTTTTGTTTAAAACCAAAAACCCCAGTGTGCTGGTTTTTGGTGTGTTTCAGTGCGTAAATGCTTGTCCCTGATTGGATGAAGAGTCCACACGCCTTAATTCCAAGGCCTAGATTGGCTGCTTATTGAAACATAATCACAAAAACCTGCAGAAGCCGTGGCCTTCAACACTCCAGGGTTCCAAAAGGCTCCTCTGTGGGTGTGTCCCAATATTCTTCACTCCCCACCTCCCTTCCTCCACTCCCCCACTACCATTCCACGACTACCTGGAAATATGCAAAACTGCCTGAACGTTTCAAGTACAAGTATTTGCATGTACAGTATACAATGTACCTGACATTGCAGTTGGCGTCGAGACATTAATTAGTATGTAACCATTAATACGTAATTAAGATGTAATCAGCAACATTAGATGAAAACACAAAGATCTGTTTCCGGGGCATGGAGTAGAGGAGGTGGTAGTGGAGGAAGGGAGGGTGCATTTTTCGACTATTGGGACGCCAATTGAGGAACCCCATCTAGTTCAAGGATCAGGCAAAATGGTTCAATATGGGAGCTTTCATACCTATCAGAGGGTTACTTGAACTTTATGGAGACAAGCTAAGAACCTTTTTTTCTGAGAGTGTAGGACTGGAGTTTTAGACTTATGTATTGATGGAGCCGGCAGGACTGGTGGGAGTGGCTTTGTCAGAGGGAATTCTAGTGAGAATGCTGTGGCGCTTTGATTGATGGTCTGCGCTTTTACGCTCCCCCAAGCCCCGGGTCCGATTGAGGGAATCGGCTGGAGTTTGAGGCGCCTGACCGAGAGAAAGAGCTCACACGGGGAGTTTGTACAGATCCGCAGGGCTCTGGACATTTAGGGTTTGACCTCACAACAGGGACCCACATAATGGACTAGGGAGAGAGAGGGAGGAACCCACTCTGAGCTAACCATAACACATGACTTCAGCGCTACAGTATCTGAACTGGGGCGTATCGGCGCAAATTAATGGCGAGGCTAAGCCAAGTATATGCTAAGCAAACGCGGGAGTAGACGCTAAGCAAACAAAAGCATGAAAACCGAACCAAATCATTTCAAACACTGGAGAATAAATATGTAATTGATTCCTTCCACGTACGAACAGTTACAGCGTCTACGCTCTGCATAATACAGCAAACAGCTATATTTACTATGCATTTCAATAAGTCTAATGATGATTTATAAGAGTTGAACTGCCTTGTACAGTACTTATTCACAAAACATTATTTGTTACAAAGCATTATGTTATAGCATTATATTATTACAAAGCCGCAGTATGTGTTTTATACGTACTCGCAGTGCCTGGGAGCATGGCACAAAATAAAAATTCACCCAGTGGGTTAAGAAAGATCCAATATTTGAGGCTTTGCGTAGGATATCCCCAGCTAGTGATTCAGTGTAATTATTCTACGGCTGCAGGTCGCTCACTTCACCGCTGGGGGGCGAGGCTGGTCCGTGCGATACCGCTCCGCTCAGCAACTCGTGTAGGCCTATGTGTGCGGTTCTTCGTTTTGTAACCAGCAGAGGTAGGCTTCGTTATCGGACGGGGCGGTTGTAAAAGAGGAACCGATCAATATCCACAAACTGCAGGACTGTGATGAATGTTTATAAGAACCTTGACCACCAAGTCATAAAACACAGTGGCTGTAGGTCTAATGTTAGCAGTTTTTCAACTTTTCAGGAACCTGTTAGACAAAAGCACACAGCAAAAATGCTGGTGTAGCATCTAAATCTAACACTGTTGGTGTACATTTAACACCCTAGGATGTTTATACGAGACCACGGTCTCGTATAAACACCCTAAGGTGTTAAATGTAGTAGCTACACCACCATTTTTTATGTGCAGCCTAAAAGTCCACAATCGGAAATTGGAGAGTAAGCCTATAGCCTAGCTCATGTACAAGACAGTAATTCAATTTAGTAAGATTAATTAAACTGAAGTTTGCCTATATATAAATGTTCCATGTTGGGGGGTCACATCAAAGGATGGGGTGATCTGTAGACTAGGTCTTAAAACTGGACTATAGTTTGCCGGTCTGCCGGACAGAAAGTTCAGTAGCTGATTTTTTTTTTTTTGCTGACTTGCCAGAATTTAACAGCTAATTTATGAACTTTGACAATCGAATGAAACCCCATACCTCAGAGTTAACTACTGTTTCTTATGACCGGCTTTGCGCGACACCTTCTACATCCATGTGGCCCCCGCGGGTCCGCTCTTAAGGCCCAGGGGTTGGGCAATATATGGGCCACATCTGGTTAGAACTTCCTGAAAGCCAACGTCCTTTCGGGGAGCCCCTCTAATCGTGCTGTATGGAGCACCCCGCCCCCCCCCCCCCCCCCCCCAAAAAAAAAACGCCGCTTACACGACACTTATGCCATGGACACTTCGCTGCGGATTTCGGGGAAACTGGACTAACTGGACAAATATATATTTCGCATCAATTATTGCATAACAAAATAGGTACGTGACGTGATTTTGTAATTCTCGTAAATTGAACGGTGTGCTGTGTGTTTTTCAGCGGATGGGGTTTAGTGGCACTGATGAAAACCGTAGCCTATGCCAAGGAGCTCGTCTCCTTCGGACGAAAACTAAAAGGCTGTGTTCGTAAATGATAATAAAGTTAAATGATCAGTTTGAGAGGTTCACTTGAAAACCAAAGATTTGTTGTTAAACGTGATAAAACATGGCAGCAGTATCATGATGTAGCCTAGCTACCATTACCTAATATTTTTGTTAATAAAATTTCCATTCAAATAAGCCACCTATCTAAATTACAGAACTCCAAACGATTGCAAAATCAAAGTAGACAATTATAGAACAGCACAAAAGGCAAAACGTTATGTTTCATTTAATTTAACGTATATTGCACTAGTATTAGATTCAATGGTTATTGTGGCGGTTTTAAGCAACCAAACGACTTCTTTTTTAATTTATTTTGTTTTTATTACAAAAAATATAGTGACATACATAAAAATACATTAATTACACGGACAAATTGATAAGTAAAATGTACATACAGTATTAGATCAGAAGCATAGTTCATGGGACAGGTCTGTTGTGTTTTGTGTCCAGCCAGCCTGCGCTATGGCCGTGCGTACTGGCCGGTTCGCTGTCTATGACAGTGGGCACCGATAGCGCTATAATGAAGGTATTATTTATGAGTAAACTGCAGACCCCGCCGTGTTCAAACTCCAAAACCAGCAGTTTTATTGGACTGGTGACCGGTCATGACCTGCATTTAAAGGCCATCTTAAACTTTAGGTTAAGTGTTTTTTTTTTTTTAGCAGTGTGGACAGGAAAATAATGGTGTAGCTTAGGCTGGAGACAGGATAAATTGGTGTTTTGTGTTAAGTGAGTGTGGAGTAGATTAGTGTCTTGTGTTAAGTGAATGTGGGTTTAATTTTATTTAATTTTTAATTTATTTGTTTATTTGACAGGGACAATGCACATTAATAGCAATTTTCTAAATTTGCTAGAGTTAGCCAAGGAGGCTACTTTTCATCTGTAGTCCCTGGGTGGATAAGTGTTTTGTGTTCAGTGAGCAGGGGTAGATTGTGTTACTGAGAGCATGGGATAGAGTAGTGTTTTGTGTTAACTGGGGTAGATTAGTGTTTACTGTACAGCAATCCCAGAGAGAAGCATTGAAAGAGAAGACCATCTTGTCGCATCATGTAAACTGTGGCTCAGCCTGTAATGTAACTGACCCTACTCAGTCAAAGATTTATCTCTGCTTGAGGGAGCGAGAGAGGGAAAGAAAATGAAAGAAAAATAAAGACAAGCAGACCCGTATTAATGCACGGGTTTACTGGGGCTAAAGCCCCAGGGCCCACGCTGTTAGGGAGCCCACACGGTCTGCCGGACAGAAAGAATATAGTTTTTGATTTGTATGTATTGTTTCATTGCTCCTCTTTGTGCAGTATATTGTTAAACTTTACAGAAAGAAAGAAAAGGAAAAAGAAGTGAAGTTTGCTGTGTTGGGTGTCACTGTAATGGTCTTGTTCTCAGTGCAGTGAAGCACCTTACACTGTGAGGGAACGTGCAGCCGGATTCACACTAAAAAACACATGAACACAAATAATAACGCTACATATAAAATTACATACTCAAGAGCAAGAGGAATGATTGATCAAAAATCAATATCTGGGGAATATTTTTGCAGAGAAAATTTAGGATTTGAAACGAGGAACGCCCAGAGGTTGGTCTGTAACAGATGAGTTTTTGTTTTCTCATATATAATATTCTCTAAAATGTTCACATTTTGAGGCCACACCCACCACACATGTACTTATATATGCACACACACACGCACACACACACACACACACACACACACACACACACCTTTACGTGTAGTGTTTTGGGTATCATTTTTACATCTCACCACTCAGCTGATGATGGATAGTCCCCCAGGTCATGGGAACTGTGTTGCTGTTATTAGGATTTTCCTGAGCTTGGGAGTACAGAAGCCGCTTCTCTGTCTGTGGGGTTTGAGATTTCACCTTCGAGCTTCAGCCCTGGTTTCCTGCCATATCAGCAATTCGGGCTGGAGGGTGTCTATAGAGAGAGAGAGAGAGTGTTTGTAGAAGGAGTACACATGGCGGAAGTCAGTCTGTCTGCTTAGACCTCTTACACACACACACACACACACACACACACACACACACCACACACACACACACACACACACACACACACGCGTGCACACATGCATGCAGACACACACACACACACACACACACACACACACACACACACACACACACACACACACACACACACACACACACACACACACACACACACACACAGACATAGTACAGCTGCTGTTCCTTTCACACACTAATACAGCACAGCTAATGTGGATATCACAAACTGATACAGCACAGCTAATGTGGATATCACAAACTGATACAGCACAGCTAATGTGGCTATCACACACTGTACAGCACAGCTAATGTGGCTATCACACACTGATACAGCACAGCTAATGTGGCTATCACACACTGTACAGCACAGCTAATGTGGCTACCACACACTGATACAGCACAGCTAATGTGGCTATCACACACTGATACAGCACAGCTAATGTGGATATCACAAACTGATACAGCACATGTGGATATCACAAACTGACACAGCACAGCTAATGTGGCTATCACACACTGATACAGCACAGCTAATGTGGATATCACAAACTGATACAGCACATGTGGATATCACAAACTGATACAGCACAGCTAATGTGGCTATCACACACTGATACAGCACAGCTAATGTGGCTATCACACACTGACACAGCACAGCTAATGTGGCTATCACACACTGATACAGCACAGCTAATGTGGCTATCACACACTGATACAGCACAGCTAATGCGGATATCACACACTGACGGTTGCTCTGTAAGTGTGGCACTTCTGCACATCCAGCCCTGTGTGGCCAGCCTACACACTGCTCATTTAGCCGCCTCCCCATGCGGCTGTCACTGATTCATGACCTGAGCTTTAAATCTTCCTTTACAGATGGTGCCTGAGGAAAGATGGTCCTGCTAAGAAAGTGTGAGTCTTGCACATGTTTCTTATTACACATTATGTGCTTATAATGCAGTTATAAAATTATAAATCCTATAGGATTATAGGTACTGTAAGATTATAAATCCTATAGGATTATAGGTACTGTAAGATTATAAATCCTATAGGATAATGTAGAAGTTGGTGTTTAGGGGGACAGTATGAGAGGAGCCAGTAAAAGGAATAGCTGTGTGTCAGAGGGCTGGTAATGGTGTGTTTGGCTCTGCTCAGACTCCGTGGTGGTAACTGTTCTGAATGTAGGCATTGTGCTCTGGGCCCTGCTGCTCTCTCCTGGGCTTTCTCCCGACACGAGTGGAATGCTCCCATACATCTTACTCACATATGTGTGTATATGCGTGTGTGCCCATGCGTATCAGCATTGTGTGTGTGTGTGTGTATAAGAAATTAAGTGTGTGTGTCAGTGTACAAGGCATAAGTGATGATCTAATTACTTTTGTGTGTATGTGTGTGTGTGCGTGCATGTGCATGTGAGCATGTGTGTGTATGCATGTTCCTGTGAGTGTGTGCGTGTGCGTGTGTGTGTGCGGGCGCGCATGTTTGTGAGTGTGTGCATGTGAGCATGTGTGTGTATGCATGTTCCTGTGAGTGTGTGTGTGCGAGCGTGTGCACACATGCATGTTTGTGAGTGTGTGCATGTGAGCATGTGTGTGTGTGCATGTTCCTGTGAGTGTGTGTGTGTGTGTGTGTGTGTGTGCATGTGAGCATGTGTGTGCATGCATGTTCCTGTGAGTGTGTGTGTGTGTGTGTGTGTGCATGTGAGCATGTGTGTGTATGCATGTTCCTGTGAGTGTGTGTGTGCGCGCGTGTGCGCACATGCATGTTTGTGAGTGTGTGCATGTGAGCATGTGTGTGTGTGTATGTTCCTGTGAGTGTGTGTGAGTGTGCATGCTCCTGGACAGAAGTGATGATGTAACTACAAGGCTGCTCTCAGACTTGTTAAAGAGAAATGAAAGAGCCCAAAACTAAGAGGCCTTTTCTAGAGCTGCACTCACAACTCACAACATGCCCATAAAACTGTGGCAACAGTTTATTAGCACTGTAATTAAACCTGTGACTCATGCGCCCCTGTAATGAATTAAATTTGGTTAAATGTCACATTTTAAAAACATAATCGTATTTCTCTTTCTGTTTACCCTCTGTTGCATTCAGATTTAGCTCCCTGTTACCAAACTGTCATTTCACACACCCTCCTGTCCCTGTGCTCATTAACACCATTCCCCAGAAGTGTGTGTGTGTGTGTGTTTATGTGTGCATGTGTGTGTGCACGCGCGCACATGTAAGGTGAGTGCTTGTACAGAGAGAATGAGGTTTATGAATTTTATGATTTAATTTCAGATAATGGCACCACTCATGAAGAGTCTCAATGGTCAAAATGGCCTGTTCACAGTGGCGGATTAAGGGGGGGCTGACTGGGCTGAAGCCAGGGGCCCCCAATATTTACCTAGACCAGATGAGGAGGGAGGGATGCCGACTGTCAGCAATGCGATGTGTGGGGGATAACTAGACCTTGTACTGAGATCTTATTTAATGCTACAGTGTGCAAAAGTTTGCCTGAATGCCTGAAAATCGACATGTAGGGAGAACTGGGACAAAAGAAACACTTTTTACATTCATCCGGTTTACTTGAAAGTCAGTAGAGATAGAGAGGCCATATTTTCTGACAAACAATGTGTCTGTGTCTCTCAGTAATAGCAACTGGAATTTTGTTTCCAGCATAAACGAGTCGGATATAAATTGGCCGTAAACTGGATGAGTGCAGTGTATCTTTCGTCCCTGCCGTGCGGGACGAAAGATACACTGAATCGGGACGAAAGAAGCATCAGACGAAAAAGTGTGCTTTAGCGGTCTTATCTATGTCTTGTTGTTTTGTATGCTCATTCCTTTCAACAAATGTACTGTCAGCCAAAATGCCATGTTAGTGACGAGTCAATGAATAATGCTATCAGTTTAAAATCCATGAAAATCAACCATGCGTCAAGTGCATAATGTTGCATAATTAATAGAATTTTGCCTCACAACGTTAAACAGTCTATATATCTGTAGACATCGATGTATTGTAACGTATATATCATATCTATTGTGTCTATGTATTCCTTATTTTAATGAATTGTTAAACACTGCCATTAATTACTTTTTAATTGTGGGTTCAAATCAATAACTGGTTGAAATAGGCTTATAATGGGACGTTATTTAGGCTAAATCACTTAAAATAAGAACTGTGTTCCAAATACAAAAAACTGACCCTGGTATTTTGTTAGGGAGGTGTCTCTCTACCATTTATGATACTTGTTGCTATCTATTTATGATAAGCCTATGGCAAAAATGAATGGAGAAAATATTTAGAACCATTGGGTGTGCTTTTTGACGTCAGGGTACTTTAGGACTTAGTCCAAAAAATGTCAGCTGCTTTCAGAATGCTACTGATGGAGACTGCTCTACAAATTACACAAAAAGAATACATTGTAAGCTGCTGCGGGGCAAAATAAATACTGAGCGGGGCAAAAGAAACAAAGTGTTTTTTTCGTCCCGCTCGTCTCTTTAGCAGCTAAGCCTCGCAAGCATGACACTTGAAACCTATGCTGTCCTTTAGTCAACAGTTGAAAAGAATAAAAAATGAAGTTAGAAGTTGCATGGGACAGTCTGCTCTCTCTTATGAGTTTTGAAAATGAAATTGTAAGTTCACTGAGCTTCACTGACTTGATTGATGACTTTGCCATGAAAAAAGTTTGTAAACGTACGATGTAATAATAATAAGTATGTGGATGAAATTCAATATAATTACAAGTCAATTCAATAGAATTTCTTTATACTTACGCTAGTAATCATTTTGATGGAAGGGCTCCTGTTTGAATTACAGCCAGGGGCTCCATGCAACCTTAATCCGGCTCTGCCTGTTCACCTCATTATACATGATTATGTTCTTATGGTGATATGGTTATGTTCTTATGATTATGTCCTTTATTATGAATTTATCTTTGAGGCACCTTGTTCTGTGTGTTTAAGCAGTTAAAGCTGGGTGTGTCTGTGTTTTTAAAAGTGCAGATCCTGCTCACATTTTTTCAAACATTTAAAATGTTCATTAAGGCACAAGCCAGAGATTAACACTTATTTCCCGCCCAGGTTTATACACAGGAAACTAATCCAAATTTCTTTTCACTTAAAGTTTGTAATTTCTGACCATTAGAGTTGAAGCTGGATACACCTATATTTCTTTTGTTCTTTATGTATATTTTAACTTACAGGATGTTTAAAGAGTGAAACTAGCTGGGAGGGGCAGTGGTGGAGGTCAGGGTTCAGCACTGCTTATTTAGACTGTCAGTCTGAGAGGCTGATAACTGAGCTCCACGGCTAGCTCACACCAGGGGGGTCTGAGATGTGAATCTGGAAGAAAGACTTAATCTGGGGTGTAGATGCGTCCACTCTGAGAAAAAAAAGGTATGAAAAGTACCTAAAACGGTACAATCGCTTGTCACTGCGGAGGTACCGTATAGGTACATAAAATTACACAATTAATTTGTACCTTTTTTGCTTGAAAAGGTACTTATTAGTACACAAATGGAACATTATTGTACTTTCAGGGTACATTTGGTAAAAAAAAAAAAAGGAAGACAAAATGTACCTCCACTGTACCTTTATTTCAGAGAGTGTAGTGCGTCCCCAAACACTGACCAGAGATCAGTTATTGTGTTTGGCACATCATGACGGGAGGTTTGAATCCTAAATCAGTGCTCTGGGCCTGTTTGTCCTGCATCTCACCCTAATCTCACACTGACATGGCCAGCTTCACAAATGTCACACACATTTCGCAAGTGACTGTGCTGGCTTTCCAACGACCAATGTGGTATATTCTGAAACAGAGAGTAGGTAAAATGGGTATATTTTGAAACAGAGAGTACGTAAAATTGGAATATTTTGAAACGGAGAGTACGTAAAATTGATATATTTTGAAAGAGAGTTGGTAAAATTGGTATATTTTATAACAGAGTAGGTAAAATTGGTATATGTTGCACCTCCCCCACCTCAACAATTTGTCCCCCCCCCGTCCAGTCCCTGAGTGATGGATATGTGCTAACATTCAACTGGGGCTAGAATGTTAGGTAGATAAACCCTGTTTAGCCTTTAATTTAAAAATTGTGTCCATTGGCAAATTCATGCTGGAATGTTCCTCATTCTCTTTCCTGCATCACTCTAAATGAGGTCCCTTTTCTTTCCTGTGTTACTCTAAATAAGGTCGCTTTTCTTTCCTGTGTTACACTAAATGAAGTCCCCTTGGTCCTCCCGGTTCTGGCCCTCTCTGCCATATTTGGGTCAAGTCCCCTTGGTCCTCCCGGTTCTGGTCCTCTCTGCGTGGAGTTTGCATGTTCTCCCCGTGTTTGCGTGGGTTTCCTCCAGGCACTCCGGTTTCCTCCCACACCAAAGACATGTATGTCAGGTTAGGTAAACTCCTGCCATTGTCCTTGACCAAGGCACTGGTGTCAGAACTGGAGTTGGTCCCCGGGCAGTGCACTGTGGCTGCCCACTGCTCCTAAGTAGTTAGGATGGGTCAAATGCAGAGGACAATTTACCCCACAAGGTTAATAACGTATAACTTAACTTGTACATTACTGCTCCTTCCTGTTACAGTGAACCGGGTGCTCCTGATGTTGCTGATTTTTACGGTGTATGTAATTTTGTACAGCAAAGTTCACAAAGTCCAGCTCCCAAACAGCAATACAGGTATGTTCAAATTCCTCACAGTCACAGCTAAAACCACGGCCATTCTGCCAGTGCAGTTCCTCTGCCTGTTTGCAGTATAGTACTGTACTACCTTCAGGGGTGATGGGAGTCAAATACTTCACTTGAAATACTTTAACTGAGGGAGTCCTGGAGGTGAGCAAACTCATTGGCCAATCAGTGACTTCAGTTAAGCACTGTAGCGTTCATGCTTTAGATGCTAAATTTGGTAGAATACATACACACCTTTGCAAATCCTTGAGAATTGTCATTACTATAACTAACCTATTACTAACCAAAAGGTAACTATCACACAAAAGACATAATTTTGGTTTGAATATTTCTAAAAATAGATTGATGTTTCTTAAATGATCAATAATCTGCAATCAGAATTTTTTACCGAAGGTTAAAGTATTCAAAATAAAAGATTTGAACCTGGGTCTCTGGTAAGAATGTGGGGTTATGTGATGGTATCCCTGTCTGTGGACGGTCCCTTCAGAAGGAGAGTTGGGTGGAGTCAAGGCGGAGCCTGCAGTCACACACAAGGCAGCAGGTAGAGAGAAGGTGGAGAAGGCGGAGATGCTGGAGAAGGTGGAGACCGTGGCTCAGGTGGAGGAGGTGGATGGTAACGCCATCCTGGTCGTCATCTGTGCAGCCAGAGAGAGGATGGGTGGTGCCATGACAACCATCAACAGCGTGCGCAGCAACACTGAGGCCGACGTGATCTTCTACATCGTCACCCTGCGCGATGCCGTCTCCTACACCCGGTACGGCACGGAAACCCTTCCCCCCTTTTTAAAATAAAAATTATTTTATTTTAAATGCTTTAACCCTTTAGGCACCAGTAAAAGTCATCCAGGTTACTGAGCATTTGAAAAAGAAATTTCTATTTTCATTTAATAGACAGTATATTGAGAACTCCGATCTGAAGGACATCAAGTTTAAAATCCTGGAGTTTAACCCGATGGTTCTGAGAGGGAAGGTGAAATCGGACTCCACCCGACCCGACCTGAAGCACCCGGTGAGTCCAAGTGTTTGCATTTTTACTTAACCTGTTTCACATAAACACCTCCTGTATAGCTATCTTCTGTTTATGTCCTATATAACCCCATCTGTTTTATAACATGATGAGAGTTAATACTGCAGAGAAAGGTGATTTTGGACCCCATTTCAGCTCTTTATAAGCACACATTCTTTGACACTGCAGTGCATGGTTATGTAAGATATTATTTTCGACACTTTTGTGGCTTAGTATAAACATGGACTGCTTTTCTGTTTTCTAGCTCAACTTTGTCCGCTTCTACCTGCCACTGCTTGTCATCGGACACAAGAAAGTGATCTACTTAGATGATGACATCATCGTGCAAGGTAAACACCTCATTCTTTCGGCACTCACACCTCCAGCTGAGAGAGAGGGAGAGAATTTGGGAACATTCCGGAACATTGTTCCAGTGCTTAAGTACAACAGGCCTCCAAATGGCCACCTGCCAACTGTAAAGATCACTTGTGAACGGTAAAACCCAATAAGCGGACCCCATTTCATTAACTACTTTATCGGCAGGAGATCCAGGAGGTACAACTGGTTCACCTATTTGCTTTTTCAGTTTTAAGACCTTCTTGTGTTTTCTTTTAACCTTCTTACTCAACTTGAAAGGAAACTCAGGGTTTCCCTTCCCTGTTCCAGAACAATTCTCCATTATACTCACTTATCTTCAGTCCTTCACTTACTGGCTTGATCCTTCTTCTATTTCTGAAAAACAATGGTTAATAAAGACGCATGCGCGACACAAGTTTCTCTCACAATAATTTAACAACAAACCAACATTGAAGTCTCAATTCTCAGTGTCTTGTATCATGTGCCGAACGCGGCCGCGCCTTTTAGATTCCGTCTTTCAAGTCCCCCTTAAAAACATATCATGGCTATACCATCACCTTCAACTCTGCACTCTCAAAACGGATGTTGATGTGACAAAAATAAGAAAAATAAGAAAAACAATAAGAAATAATAAGAAAAACACATTTCTGTGTCCAGTTAACACAAGATGTCTTTTAAAAAAAAAAATTTACATTTTTTTTTTAAACAACTAAATTGTACAATTTGTTGTTCAAATCCACACAAAAGTAGTAACAGAAAAATAGGAATCTCGTCAAAGCATGAGATAGCCTACTCCCGACACCGCTTCTATTGAGATCCTGTTCGTGATGCCAATTTGTCGAAGAAATAATTCAGTTCAATTTGTTCAATGAATAATTCAGTTCTACACAGAGACTTCAGCGAATGTCAACTTTTAATACTGTCATGGAGAGAAGGGCAGGCAGTGTACACACTTTCTCACAGCAGTTTATAGGAAGAAAAGAGATAATCATGTGAATTACAGTTTCTTCTTTCTTTCTAAGGGAACTGATAAAATATAAGAGTTTACATATTTGCCAGCACTCCTGGAACATCAGGTGCTGACAAGAAAACAATACGCATACAGAAAAACACTCTAAATATGTCATCTTGAACTTTGTTATTTTCGACAAGAGAAGACAATCTGTTAAATTCTTCCACAGTACTGTTACAGTATTGTATATATTTATAATTTAGAAATTTATGAATGATATCCAAAATGGTGAGAGCATTTTGCAGAATTAGTCCTGGTAGAAATGTGTGATTTTCCAATTAGGGTTTGCTATCTCTTTAGAGCTTTTAATTATACACTATGTATGACATGATTCTATAATGAATGATGAATGCACTGAAAGAGCAGAGTAATTTACAGTGGTAATGGCAGTAGATGCCTGCTCTTTCTGACTCAGGGGACATACAGGACCTGTACAACACTAAACTGGACCCAGGACATGCTGCTGCCTTCGCCACCGACTGTGACCTGCCATCGGACGTGGTTCGTAGCATGGGCATGCAGGTAAGGACTGTGACCTGTGTCAGAGGTGTTCTGTAGCATGGGCATGCAGGTAAGGACTGTGACCTGTGTCAGAGGTGTTCTGTAACATGGGCATGCAGGTAAGGACTGTGACCTGTGTTAGAGGTGTTCTGTAGCATGGGCATGCAGGTAAGGACTGTGACCTGTGTCAGAGGTGTTCTGTAGTATGGGCACACAGGTAAGGACTGTGACCTGTGTCAGAGGTGTTCTGTAACATGGGCATGCAGGTAAGGACTGTGACCTGTGTCAGAGGTGTTCTGTAGCATGGGCATGCAGGTAATGACTGTGACCTGTGTTAGAGGTGTTCTGTAACATGGGCATGCAGGTAAGGACTGTGACCTGTGTTAGAGGTGTTCTGTAGCATGGGCATGCAGGTAAGGACTGTGACCTGTGTCAGAGGTGTTCTGTAGCATGGGCACACAGGTAAGGACTGTGACCTGTGTTAGAGGTGTTCTCTAGCATGGGCATGCAGGTAAGGACTGTGACCTGTGTTAGAGGTGTTCTGTAGCATGGGCACGCAGGTAAGGACTGTGACCTGTGTTAGAGGTGTTCTCTAGCATGGGCATGCAGGTAAGGACTGTGACCTGTGTCAGAGGTGTTCTGTAGCATGGGCATGCAGGTAAGGACTGTGACCTGTGTCAGAGGTGTTCTGTAGCATGGGCATGCAGGTAAGGACTGTGACCTGTGTTAGAGGTGTTCTGTAGCATGGGCACACAGGTAAGGACTGTGACCTGTGTTAGAGGTGTTCTGTAGCATGGGCACGCAGGTAAGGACTGTGACCTGTGTCAGAGGTGTTCCATAGCATGGGCACGCAGGTAAGAGGTGCTTTTACTGCACACCTGACAGGCAGGTGCAGCAGTTTGCTATATATGAAATACAGGTAAGATAGTTGTTTTGGTGGTATACATGTAAAACACAGGACATTTACATGAGATATAGGTAAGATACTGATTTTTAGGTGGGATTCAGGTATGACACAGGCTGAATATGAAATACAGGTAGTTTAAGTGATGATGAACAGGTAATATATTTGCGTGTGTGTTTCTCAGACGACGTACATGGGTTTCCTGGACTACAGGAAGATGCAGGTGCGGGATTTGGGGATTAACCCGAGTGAGTGCTCCTTTAACCCCGGGGTGATTGTGGTTGACGTGGAGGAATGGAGGCGGCAGAAGATCACCAAACAGCTGGAGGGCTGGATGCAGAACAACGTCAGGTAGCATTCAACCCAGCCGGGGATCAGTCTAAAATTGGCCCCCTACACATCCCATATCTGCCCCCTACATCCAACATTCTGCCCCCCTCAGTGCTCGCTACAGTCCTGCTGAAAGGTTGCCAGATCAGACTGTACTCTTTAATTTCTTCACTCTTTCATTCTTCCCCACATCTGCTCTGCTGTCATCCCTTCCTCCACTCTGGCACCATCCATCTTTGGCTGCTTTTGGCTGTGAAAGCAGTTTATCAGTGTTCAATCAAACAGTCAAAGGCACAGCCTTTAAAGAAGTACCGCCCCGTTCTCCCCTCAGGGACAACCTGTACACCAGCGCCATGGCAGGGGGCGTGGCCACTCCCCCCATGCTGATCGCCTTCTACCAGAAATACTCAGACATCGACGCCAACTGGCACATCGGACATCTGGGTGAGCCCCGATCACCTCGCCTGTCTGGCAGGCGTCTTTAGACCAACCAAAGCTATGAATGCTGTCCTTCAGATTAACATGTATGATTGAGCAGATCCTGAAATGTCTGTGTGTATAAAATACAAAGAAACTCCTGAGGCTTTTAAACCACCGACTGGATTTTGAGTCTCGCCTTGACTAATATGAGCTAATCTTTTACATGTACAATACTGAACCACTGCGCTGTCTCATTTATATTTAAGAAATAAATATGAAATTATGCTTCCTTATTCTTTTATATATATATATTTTTTTTTAAACTCCAGGTTTGGGCAACCACGAAACACATATTAGCATTTTGCCAACAATGAATTTTAACATGACCCTCCCGCCCTTCTCCCGCCCCCCAGGGTGGAGCCCTGACACCTGGTACTCCGAGGCCTTCCTGCAGGACGCAAACCTTCTGCACTGGAATGGCCGGTTCAAACCCTGGGACTTCCCCTGTGTGCACATGGAGCTGTGGGAAAAGTGGTACGTCCCGGACCCCACGGGCAGGTTTACATTGGTACGGCCCGACAGTTGAGAGACAGAGGAGCAGCAACACAGCAGAACTACAACAACCCGGTACTCTGGAGAAGGTTTTGTGTGTGTGTGTGTGTGTGTGTTTGTGGGGGGGGTAGACAAAGAGAGAGGGAGAAACAATGAGAGGGAGAGAGAATTATAAATCAAAGAGTGAATGAGTGTGTGTGGGAGTGAATCAAATAAAGAGAAAATAACTAAGAGTGTGAGAGGGTGAATAACTAAGAGTGATACAGGGTGAATGACAGAGAAATGGAGAGCATAGCGTCTACCTTTCCCTCTCTGGTCCTGTACAGCTGTGTGTATGAAATTCACAAGGAAATTCACAAGGAACAGAGTTCCAAAACCCCACGTGGAGAAAAACCCAATGGGTTTGGATCTTCACAGTATTTAACCAGTTACCGTGACTGCTGTACTCCCCGGCTGCCTGCAGGGGGTGCTGCTTCCATTCTGACCCCCTGGCAAGCTGGGACACTGAAAAACCACGTACAAAATTGAGATGCTGAAATAAGATTTTTTTTCTTCCCCATTTTTTTTGGGGCGGGGGGGCGGTCTATCTAGAGTAACGTAAATCAAATCCACTATACACTGCACTCTGGGGCGGGGGGGGGGACCTTTACAACTTTTACAACCACAATCACCCCAGGGTTAAATGTTACAACTGCTTTCAGGACCTCCTGACATGCAGGCGAATAAATAATAAAATGTTTACCTTTGCCAAAGCCTTTTTATTCAGTGACTTCTTGTGTCTTCGCCTGATGTGGCTTCATTTTCTTCACTACTTTCCAGACCCCAGATGCTTAAAGACTGCAGCTCCCTCAGAAAATAATGAGGCTAGGCTAATGGGTGCCTGTAATTATAAAGCTGGGTCATTAGCTAACTGCACTTGTATATCCGGGTTCCCACACTCACATATGCCAACAATTTAAGAACTTTGCAGGGTCCCATTTCCCCCAAATTCAAGCGGCCATTACAGCTGCAAGGTGGGCTATATAAGGAGTGCTACAGGACATCGGTTTAGCGCCAGTCAGCCTCAGTGTACCAGAGAATTAGTACTCTACGAGAACCAGGGGGGTATTTCACAAAGCAGGATTAAGGAGTTAGCCAGCTAACTTCTGTAAATATTTTGAAGTAACCCAGGCTCTCATCCAATCGGACGTCATCAAATTCGAAATATTTACAAAAAGTTAGCTGGCAAACTCCTTAAGCCTTTTCCGTGAAGTACCCCCCAGCTCCAAACTAAACCCCAACTATTCTAAGTAGAATTTGGAATCTGATCTAGCATCAGTTTCTAAGGGCGTAATCCAAGCAAAATATGGACATTGGTTTCATTGGTTTCATTTTTCTAAATCGAAGCGAAATACTGACGGATTACAGGCACTGTAGCCCAAAGGTTGGCAAATAAAACACACACAACCAAAACCAAGAGAAAGGTTTGACACAAAAGGAAATCACAAGACAAAATTGGACTACTGGGACGTTTAATAGACCATCAACGGTCATCTAAAAAAACAAACATACAATAGAAACAGTAAAACAAACAAAAAAAATACAGCACCAAGAGAATGTAAATATTGTAAACATACGCTGAAGGCAGTCAGGACTTTTGGCCGCCAGAGAGATCGGTGCAGGCGCACTGAGCATGTGCAGAGTGGAGCAGCAGAGGTTCAGAAAGGGGAGGGGCCAGAACCCGCCCTCCTCTCATAGCCTTTTATTCCAGAAGCTTCTCTTCCCAACAGAGCACTGTTCTAAGCGGATGCAGGTAAGCGAGGCAGACGGTGGTTTTGACCCTTTAGTGATTGACATGTAAGAACAGGGACATGGTGTGGAGAGGAGGTGGGCGTCTCCTCATTTCTCTCCAAATATGAGATTTATATATGACATCATATATATAACATCATCACAGGCATTGTATTGTTGCATTACCGGGGGGAATGTTCTCCAGAGCAATACTCAATTATACACTTTCTGTATGTGTACATGTATATATAACCTACGAGTATAATTGGTCATAATAAGAATGTGACAATATCAGGTTCTCTCATATTCTAACCTACTGTTTCACATCTCCCGTTACCGTATTAATTGTCCAGGCTTTCCTCCAACAATGCACCTCCAGCAGCCATTTCAGGTAGACGATTAACACACCTCCTTCACCCTGCGCGTGTATGCACCCGTGTGTGTGTGTGTGTGTGTGGAAGAAAAGGGTCAAATCCTGCAGTCTCAGCAGGGTGCCCTCAGATAAATGTTATCAGTCAAGTTTGAGTAGAAATCCCTGATTTAAGACAGTCCTGAAATTGAACCTGCTGTCATTTCCTGGCAGCAGATCATTCACACTTCTTGCAAAAAATGTTACTTTCTTAAAAAGATTTCTTAAAAATCTTTTCATTCTTAAAAACATTGTAACATTGTATTTAAAAAATCTAATCAATGTATTACATTACATTTTTATATATAAAAACTACCATTCTCAAAAGCAATTGCCCAATATGGTAACTAATCTATTTCCAATTCATAGAGGGCGCAGTTTATGACATCATCCTTCTGTGGCCCCTGATTGGCTGGTGGGCGTGAGGTGAGACCCTTCACTGCTGACAGGTAACTCGGGTAAGGAGTTTAGAGCAGAAAGTTGCATTGCACACCTGCAGCTTTCCTGCACTTCCTGGGAGGAGTCCCGAGAGGCTCCGCCCACCAGACACAGTCTCTGCCCTCTGAGAGGCTCCTCCCCCTCATGCAGTCTCCGCCCCCAGCTGAGGCTTTGCGCTGCCGCCGATGTCAGGGATCTGATCGGCAAACGACTGCATCATCCACTGTCCGTCTGGGACACTCCCCACACCCGCTGTGGGTGGGGCCTCCTTACCGGACACATCTGATGGCAAAAAGAGACGAGCATTAGAATGAATGAGAATCAAAGCCCATTAATTATAATGTCTTGACATGGGAATATGCACAAAATTAAACATTTTCATTTTGGAGGGGAAGTTGGATTTAAGCAGTATTTTTATCAGATAGTGAATGTGTGTCCGGTGAAATACGTGTGCACGTGCGTGCGCATGTGTGTATATTTGTGTGTGTGTGTGTGTGTGTGTTCTCACCGGTATCTCCTGCAGTAGAAAAGCTGCAGTGCCCATTGCTCTGCTCCGCTCCGCCCCCGGCCTCACCCCCTGCCTCGGAGTACGTCCCCCCAAAGGCGTTCTCGTACCCGGGGTCGTACTGCTCCTCCTTAATGGCCATCCTCTTAGCGTCCTCTGAAACACACACAATCACACACGCGTGTGAACATTTACTACAATCAGACATGTGCGTGTAAGCATTACCGCAAAATGAGCATTAACATCATCACTAACAGTCATTAACTCTATTTACTTTGGCCCTCCAGAGGCAATTTACCTAGTTTCTACTAGTTTTATTTAAATGTCAATATCTCCAAAAATATTCCCTGCACATCCATGGTTTAAAGTTCGAGTTGAAGAACAAGCTGTATCATTCAGAAATTTGCAACAGAATACATTCATTTCAGAATAGTCACATACAGTATATACATAATAACCATAACATAAGTAGCCTAATGTATTTAAATAAGTTTTTAAAAGAACGCACAAAAGCGCGTGTGTTTATACACTACAAGAGCAACGTATTTCAGCCCTAAGTGTGATAGATGATCGCTGTGGAAATAACGACTGTACGGGACTTTGGCGAAATGTAACAAGATAAACTCTTCAGGGTTAATCAGAAAACAGCTGTAGCTGAATATACTGGTAAGTACTTGGTTTCTTAAACATATTTATATGAGATTTTGGAGAAAAAAAGTAGGTGTCTTCTGAACCGAAAGTGCATCAGGTACTGTATATATAGTGCAGTAAGCAAGGGAAAACGGCGAATGCTCATTTGTACGTTTAAAAAAAAAATTGTTTCTATACGTGAACATCATTTTCTTAGCACGTATAAACGGTGCATTTTATGCATTTTACAGTCTGTGGCGAGAGGAGGGTCGTAAGTGCTTTGGGCTATTAATAGCCCCCTCCTATTTTATTGCACTGCAGTGTAACTGGAGAAGCTGAGGTTTTCGCAAGAGGCTACCCTTTTAAACAATACTGCGTCAAAATTTACAGGGTTTTCTTAAAGCTGTAATTTATCATTTCAGACAAACATGAATACTGTAATTGAGACGGATATATCTCAACCACTAGGGGTGAAGTTTATAGAGTTAAAGAGGGGGAGAACTGTGGACACAATCACAAGTGATAACACAAATTTTTCCCTCAAGAATCTTCCAACTGAGCCCAATTCCTGTCCCCAGAGCATTAATCACTCCAGTCCCCCATGAAAAGCAGTGTTTCTTTTGGCCCCACCCCTCACAGTGGTGTTCACCTTAGACCCGCCCCCACAAGAGTATTACTTTTGGCCCTCCCGAGGTCATGTTACCTTTGGCCAATCCCAGGTCAAAGCTGTACTTGACCTCCTCCACTTCCTTGCTCTTGGCGACGCCCTTCAGATGGTCACGTAGCTCTAGCAGTTTGATGTAGAAGTGCACTTTGTCCTGAGCGCGAGGGAACTGCGCGCAGCGGGCGCTAGACGACGGCATCAGGTAACACACCTGTATGGAGGGGCGGAGTCAATGCAAATGTCCAACAGGCTCATACACTTGGAAACCGCTCCTTCATATAAAACCCAAAATAATGAGCTCAGTGCTGACACCTAGTGGCACTTTTAGAGACATGCTTAAAGGGTAACTAAACGGGCTGTTTCAGAGCGATCACGCCTCCATTTGCGGTTCAAAAAATGCCAAAATCGGGTGGGAAAGATGCTTATGGTTGGGCTCGAGTTATCAAGCCACGCTTTAGTTTTTTTTTTTTTCTCTCAGAAATCGAGAGAATAGCGGGAGAAAGAAAATGTGTTTGCTGCGATTTAATTATCGATTTAATTACTATGTTGGAAAATGTTTGAAAAAAAAAAACGTATGAGACTAGATTTCCCATATCATGACCTTATATGCCGTATGCCTTTGAAAATGTGGAAAAACAACATAGGTTGACACCTATGCTATCATTAAGTACATGCAAGCAGAACTTTCTATTTCAACAGGTGCACCTGTGGTCACTGCACCAAGCTATCGCCCAGAGAGAATGTGTAAAAAACCTCATTTATAGTGTACGGTGGAAGGGCGTAGCCAGATGCACCCAGCTGGTGTGACATCACATTTACTGGCACGTCACGTATATAAAATAGTAAATTACAACTGCGATAGCCTACGTTTCACCACTGTGTCACTAGTTAGCCAAAATACACTACTCTTTCTACACTGCCCGGCCAAAAAAAAAGTTGCAGTTGCACCAGTCATGCATAGTGCCCACTGTACAAGCCTCTGGAGGCAGTGTTATGATCTGGGGTTGCTTCAATTGGTCAGGTCTAGGCTCAGCAACGTTATGCAGCAATAAAATGAAGTCATCTGAGTACCTGAATGTACTGAATGACCAGGTTATCCCATCAATGGGCATATTCCAGGACGACAATGCCAAGATTCATCGGGCTCAAATTGTGAAAGAGTGGTTGAGGGAGCATGAGGAATCATTTTCACACATGAATTGGCCACCAGAGTCCTGACCTTAACCCCATTGAAAGTCTTTGGGATGTGCTGGAGAAGACTTCACGGAGTGGTTCGACTCTCACGTCGTCAATACAAGATCTCGGCCAAAAATTAATGCAAGTCTGGACGGAAATAAATGTTGTGACGTTGCATAAGATTGTCGAAACAATGCCACGACGAATGCGCGCCATAATCAAAGCTAAAGGCGGTCCAACAAAATATTACAGTGTGCGACTTTTTTTTTGGCCGGGCAGTGTATATGATGCTACGCATTGCGATGAAATGTCGCGATTTGCAACAGGATGAATCTCTAGCACCTTGATATGTCCAAATACATCAGTAATCAGAAAAGTGATTTTAGGGTTTGCTTACCCTTTAAGGGATTTCAGAATGTGGCTAGCTTACATTAGCACCATATAACCACATCACAACCAAAAAAACGAACAGAAGCTAATGTGGCATGTTCCCAGTAAGACTTTACTGAAATGGTGGCTGGGTTGAAATAATTTTACGTGTAGTAGCTTTGTCTGTATTCATACAGCTGTTATGGTGCATCAATTTTGACATGTATGAATATAGCAGGATATAACCGACAGGACTGACTATTTCTACAAGACTGTTTATGGAGAGAATACACCTGCTATAATTATTAATGCGTAAGAATAACACACATGTTGCTCTGGATTGGATGACTTCCTACCGTTTCAGTTTCGGGAACATTCTGTGGCTGAGCACCAAATTCCAGCTTCTTCGGCTTGAACCCAAAGATCTCCCTACTGAACATTTCATAAATACCTGAAAAAAAGGTAATCTGCCTTTATACCACCATTCAATCTTGACCAGTTACTGTCACAAAACTTAGTTATTGTCACATAATTTAACTTTATTCCAAATTTAACCTACCATTATACCTACTCATATTTGGTTTCAGGATATATCCGAGACTTATGAGCACAATAGTTTGGTTGAAAATAATGCAGATTTTCTGGTTAATTCTCTCTACTCACATTTCCCGTTAAAGACAGCAATAAGAGGCTTGTATTTTTGAAGCTTCTGCACCAGGATCTTCCCGCCTTCCCTCAGCTCTTTGCTGTGAACAGTCAGATAGACAATAAACGTGTTTGTTTCATCTGCATCGGCTACAATAAGGAACAGCCGGAGAATAAAGGCATAGAATTAAGCTGCCGCTGGCTGTTCAGTTCAGTAGTTATAACACTCCCACATCCCATGAGCACCAACATTATCCAGCATACTGTACATACAACAGTACATAGAGCACACTGTACATACAATGTTACATAGAGCACACTGTACATACAACAGTACATAGAGCACACTGTACATACAACAGTACATAGAGCACACTGTACATACAACAGTACATAGAGCACACTGCACATACAACAGTACATAGAGCACACTGTACATACAACAGTACATAGAGCACACTGTACATACAATGTTACATAGAGCACACTGTACATACAACAGTACATAGAGCACACTGTACATACAACAGTACATAGAGCACACTGTACATACAATGTTACATAGAGCACACTGTACATACAACAGTACATAGAGCACACTGTACATACAACAGTACATAGAGCACACTGTACATACAACAGTACATAGAGCACACTGTACATACAATGTTACATAGAGCACACTGTACATACAACAGTACATAGAGCACACTGTACATACAACAGTACATAGAGCACACTGTACATACAACAGTACATAGAGCACACTGTACATACAACAGTACATAGAGCACACTGTACATACAACAGTACATAGAGCACACTGTACATACAATGTTACATAGAGCACACTGTACATACAACAGTACATAGAGCACACTGTACATACAATGTTACATAGAGCACACTGTACATACAACAGTACATAGAGCACACTGTACATACAATGTTACATACAGCACACTGCACATACACATTACATACAGCATCACTGAACACAGGCCAGGGCATGAACTGTAATACCTCAGCAGACTTTACTGCTTTTATACATGTATACCACATACACACGACACACAACAAACACAAACACAAACACAAACACACACACACACACACACACACACACACACACACACACACACACACACACACACACACACACACACACACACACACACACACACACACACACACACAATCATTAGGTCTGCACGATATGGGAAAAAATTTACATTGCGATATTTTGTTTTTTAGCGATATCTATTGTGATATGAAAAAATACAGGAATACCATAACTTCACCAGACACATGCTGCTTTTAACTTGAATAGCTCTATTTGGAAAGAATAAATCACTAACAATTAGGAGGGTGATTTTGGAGGAAGAAATGAGGCAGTTGTTTAATACTGTCCTTGACTCACCACGACACCATTGTATTCATACAATAGGCCTACTCATGTATCAATCCAGGCTAAAGTCCATGATCCAACATGATATTTATAATTACCCTAAAATAAGGGTGCACATCTGTGAATGGGTGGAAGAAAGGTGATGTCTAGAGTCTGTATATCACTGTTCTCCAGTTTAAAAACGTAACATTAAAGCTGATAGGCAAGTTAACATTTTATTCCACAATTACAAACCTCTTTTAAATAACCAAAATTAGAAAGAATAAAAGAGCAACTATACACTAGTCCCCTCAGTGGTTTACAAATAAATAAAACTTAAAATAAATAGAACTTGTAATAAATAACAACAGAACCATTTTCTTTCACGATCTACTTTACGTTTTTTAAATCATGTTTTCCTAGCAACAGTGGCAAAGTTACACTGAGTGCTGGCCATCCTGGCTAAACAAATAAAGATTAAATTAAACTATTCAATCGTTTAAAACTAGTTTCTTTCTCAACAGAGTACCTAACAGATAAAGATTCATGTTTAGAATCACGCCTTTCTCAATAAAGTTACAAAAAACAAGTATACAATTCTACAAATGACAACTGATGTTGCATTTCTTTTCGCAAAGCGTGCGTGACCAGCGCCTGTGTATCCAAGAAACTTAGGACTTAGTCAAAGAAAATGCAAACCTTACGAGTTTTCGTTTGCTATCAAGCAGCAAAAAAGTGTTAGCATGACGTGATTGATTTCATTTAGCACAAAAAGAAAACATTGCGTCCTTCACAATGTCCCTATTGCACATGCACACATCACGATGTCGATGCTGAAACGATATATCGTGCAGCCCTACATCTCATAGTCTTTCTCTCTCACACATACGCGCACGCACACACACACAGTTACCTTGAGAGATCTTTGCTTCCAGGAGTGGTTCTCTCCACCATGTTGGTGAATCCTATACTGTATTTCTCTGGTAGACTCTCGTCATGCATGTGATTGAGCTGCTCTTCAGTGATCCCAGCTAAGAACAGGCACTTCCCTGAAGGTAAAAACACTCATTAAAACATCTCTTCACATCACTACTCTATGGGAACATGCTACTTGAACGGTAAAAAAAATGCAAAATAGAGGTTAATTGATTCATATTTCATAAAGTTAAAAATTAAGTAAGCAACTCACAGAAATGATTTCCAGGACCAGGAAACCACCTTCCAATGTAGGCTGCCATCAGTCCTGGGTTGATTCCAATCTAGAGAGAAAACTCAGTATAATTTTTCCTGTAAAAATACTATCCCCGGCTACATCTTGGAAAGCCGCAGGGTCTGCTGGGGTCCTGAAACCACATCAAAACGACAGTAACCAATCTGTTTCATGTAAATTATGACTTAGCTGAACGGATTTGTTTAAAACTCTGAACTCAAGATCTAACACGTTTAATATAAAGACTATGTCAGGAACCAGGACAATTTCTTCTGGAAAAACATCGTAACACGGTCTCGTCAGATAACCTGAACATGTTGACTGAATATGTTGCAGGGTAGTATGATGGTCGAGGAACCGGCCTTCTAACCTAAGAGATTAGGTTCAAATCCAAGACAGGGCACTGCAGTTGCACCCTCGAGCAAGGTACTTAACCTGAATTTTAATCTATATATCCAGGTGAATAAATGACTGTGTAAGGTGTGCAAGTAGCTCTGGAAGGATAAATAAATAAGTAATGTGTGTAAACTCACGATGACAAAGTCCAGGTTGTGGGTCAGGATGTCCGGCAGGGTTTTGGTCATGACCTCAGCCTCCGTCATGCCTTTGAATCGGTCCACCTTCCTCCTCACCTTCTTAAAGGCTTCATCGATCTTCTCCTGCTTGCCGTCCTCTTCCTTGCCCAACTTGGCTTTTTTTGGTTTGGGGCCAGGTTTGGCTTTGGGCTCGGGTTTGGGTTTGGGGGCGGGTTTGGGTTTGGGCTCGGGTTTGGCTTTGGGGGCGGGTTTTGCTTTGGGCTCGGGTTTGGGTTTGGGCGCGGGTTTGGCTTTGGGCTCCTTGCTCCCCGCAGCCCGCCCCCGCTTCCCCTTTGCTGCAGAGGGGGAGATGAGAGGTGAGTCAATCCCAAAACTCACCCCAAAACGTGCTTGGTTAACCCCCAAACAAAACTGTACAGAGTACAATGCAAACATATGAAATATATGTGGGTGTGAATCAGGCCTTAAATTTCAACATTTTGGGGGCAAGGCCATATGGCCTTCAAGAATCATTGATTTTACAGGGGCAACAAGGCCACATGATGGGGCACTAAGACCATCAACCAAATGCAGGTTTTGGACCCTGCTAAAAGTGTGGATATATGGTTAAAATAATTACAGTAAGTATTATTACTTGCCTATATATTTTTTTAAATTACCCATAACATCTTATAACCTAGGCCAGTGGTTCTCAACCCTGGTCCTGGAGTACCCTGGTTTTTCTTCCCACCCAAAATTGCAATACCAGAAGTTTAACAAGCTGTTAATTTTTCTTAATTAGGTGTTTTTAATGTTTAGAGGGATTATTTACCCTCTTAAGCCACATTATGTTAGCAATAGCTATGCATGCCATGAAAAATAAAAGTCCAATATTCACATTGTGCTGTATTGTAAACAATTAAAAAGAGGTAAAAATGTTTTAACTAATCAAATTAAAGACTGAGGTGAATCAATAGGCTCATAATTCGTGAAATTGTGGACACGGCCACTAAAACAAACCGTTTGGTAAATAATGAAGAATTCAAAGACAAAGCAAATGATAACGAGCCAAACCTGCATTGTGTTAATACGTTTAAGGAAAAAATTATGAAGGAACTTAAACTTGTTCAATTACCTCAGTTGTTACCTCTTCTTTGTAATTGTTTGCAATATAACACAATAAGACATGGGAATTTTAATTAAGAAAAATGAACAGCTTGTTAAAATTCTGGCATTGCAATTGTGGTTGGAACGAAAACCAGCATATACGGGCGTACTCCAGGACCAGCGTTGAGAACCACTGACATACAAAATATAACGCAATCAATGACATTTATTACACAAAAGAGGTTGCATGGTGTCAATATTTTTAGCAGACAGCAGTATTTGTGAACTCATGTTATAAAACAGATAGATCCGGTCCACTTTTCCTATTAGTCAAATTGTGTTCCAGCCATAAACAATAATCCCGGTAAATAGAATGTTTGCACACCGTTTTATCATTGCGAGGTCGACCGTTTTAAATAGTGTAATGTTAGCGGATCCATTAGCCTACACAAACAGTATAGCAAAGTTCCACAAAACTGAAACGTTTAACGAGCAGTAGTCCTACACTTTACCGGCGAAAAACGGATGAAGAATAGGCTACCCACTACCTCCACCTGCGTTGACCGTTACTTCACAGGGTTTCCGCTGGTAATAATCAGACATGGTGCTGCATCACGGCAAGATTTAGAGCGTCAAGGAAACAAATCAAATGTAATGTGATTACTGACACTCAATACAAATGTCTGAAAAATTATCTGCCCAACACAATACATGAGACGCTCAAAACTGGCATTTAATACCAGACGCTAATTTTTTTAATTTTTTTTCTCCAGTTCTCTCCTCCATTTCTCTAGAAAAACTTAGAAAGTACTCTGTGATTGATCAAAAACTGGATATCAGTTAGCAAGCTAGTTAATAACATTAGCGTAATCGCCATCAATAGGCTATATTATCTTGCAGTAAGTAGAATCATAGTCAGTCATTTAATTATAGCAGCTGAGCATTATTTAGAAAGACATGATGCCCTGGCCTGGACACGGCAGGAGAGAATTATTTGACAGATCAAGGATAAATTTGCTTAACGTTACGAAACAAATAATAACCAACGTTATCTTATTTGCGGTGAATCCATATAGACATCTAAGAGGAATCAGTTAACAAGCTAGCTAATAATAACGTCACATAGTAGGCTAATCACTTTTAATAGTAGGCTATCTTGCAGTAAGTAGAATCATATTTAGTGACTTCATTGCTGATGCCCAGGACACAGAAAGATTTCGACAGATCAATCAAGGATAAGTTTTCTTACATGAGTTGTCAGCTGTGGTCACAATTCTAATCCGTTTCTGTTAACGGTTGATATGACTCCGCGACAAAACCAGTAAGTAACAACATAAAGCAATAAGGAAGAAGATGTCCAATCACGACGTACAAAAAATGTTTCCACGACACTGGTAAATACGTCGATGGGTCACACAGGTTTGACTTGCAGGCATTTCAGTCAAAGTAAAAGGGCAGTCCGGCCACAATGGCCTAAAGACTCTGAAAAGTTATAAAGGCATCACGGCCAAATAGCAGGGCACTGACAGCCATGGCCATATGGCCGCTGTGTAATTTATGCCCTGGCGTGAATTAAATAACTCTGACGCAGTGTAAAAGGGGTCAATGATGTACAGCAGGTATTGAACTACACCAAAAACCAACACAGACTCCAGGAGAAGACTGCACCTGGTACAGGTGCAGGGGCCTCAGGGTGGGGTTCGAGGTGGGAGTTAGGCTGCGGCGGGGCCCCTAACACAGGTCCCTCTATTGGGCCCCTGGGGGCCTCCCTGAGCTGGGCAGCGTTAGCCATCTGCTGCAGCTGCAGTGCCTGGAGAGCCTGCATGTGCTGAGCGGACTGCACCCTGCAGGACACAGGGAGAAACGCACACAGGTATACCTGCATAAAATAGACAGGCAAAAATATACTCATGGGTATAACTTTAATCATACAGCTTTATAAGATGGGAGAAACACACTGAGACCTTAAACACCTTTACACACACACCCCTTTATAACACAGGTAAAACACAGAGACCTTTAACACCTTTACACACACAACTTTATAACACAGAAAGAGGAGAAACACACACAGACATACCTTTAAACACCTTTAACATTTTAACCCTTTTCTGATTCATAATAATTAGAATGTCTGAATTCTAGCTGTTGCCGAAGGAATGCTTGGTACTCATAGATGCCTGTGGTAACTGTCAAAACACATCATAGCCAAAAGTGGCATCCCCAAACTACTGACAGTTCCAGTTTATGGTTTTGACGCACTGAAAATGTCCCATATAGCGCACAACGCAGATTATGAGTGAACGCATCATCTGAAATGCACCTTTACGCTTGTTCATTTTTATATGTAACGTACCGTAGCTAGTTCGAGGTTGGGATTATTGTGAATGGCCATTGCTTCACGGAATTCGGTTAAAATAATTGATAAATGAGGAGGACATTTTTAAGTTGAATACAGAGATAGTCAGGCGGGTTAGTCTTGCTGTGGAATAATGAATGCAAATTCCTGGCGCCTAAATCTAATGAGGATGCAGCGTTATAACCAGTTATAACTCACCAATGCTGAAGATATTCCGCTGGAAGCGTCATAGATGTATACTGCTTTTCTTCCATCGTAATGGTGGCTTTACTTAAACGGATCAATAACATTCATGTGGATGTTACAGGCAGCTAACCGGTAAGGACACTGGCTGCTAAAACCTCCAATTCATACTGAGCAGCTACGGTAAGATACTCCATTTATATACGGATGGCTGACACTTAGCTAGCTAACATTAGCTAGCTAGCTAGGCAACAAGCAACAGGCAAACGCTAGGTGGCTGGTAAACATTAATTTTAACACTGATGTTATTTCCCCAACTATCGTTACAACATTAACGATATATAACGAAATACATGATAGACAGTTATTTAGGAGGCTATTACAAGACAATTAACAAGTTAAACAGCTAACTAGCTAACTTAGCAGCTAATTATGGCCTGCTTCTGTCATTCAAAAATACAGCTAGCTAGCTAGCCAGCTAAAATTAAGTAACGTTACATTAAAACATGCAATGTAAGCTTTAGCCGGTACAACCACAATAAGCACATCGTTTAGCTACATACCTGCTAAAAATGTCGCCAAAATTGGTTTGACTCATGAAAAGGACAACGTTAATAACAACCCGAAATACACCAGACCAAGCAGGTCCCGTAGAGTAACAAAAGAAGAAGAACCTGACACCACACAGCCAGTCAACTCTGTCACCAGAAGCTACCAACAACACAATGGGAGGGTACGTAAAGAGCTAGCTTGCATGACAAATGCCAAAATAACATTTATAGCAACAATCCGCGTTCTAACAATAAAACTGTGTATTGTAATTTACCGTATAAAATTCATAATTGTGTATTGAATCTATCAATATAGTACCGTAACAAAACAATCGGAAAATACTCCCCTTTGTGCTTTTGGTTTAATCTCCTGGGATGTTTGAACTCTGCTGCTTACTGCGATTGGTTGAGAAAAAGCAGAATGTCACTAATCCACAGACAGTTCTGTGCACTGAATCTGAGCGTCATTTGAATTGGTCCCCGGCGCAGCATCTGTTGACTGTTACCGGGGATATTGGTGTAAAAACATCCTGAGAAGTCTCAAGTGCTGTACCTAGGTATGTGCATATACCCTTATATCCCGTAATTTGTTTGATGATATACCTGCCGCTCCAATATTTCAATATTTATAGACTTCTCTCTCTGAACCACAGTTATCCTCATTGATTAATCGATCACCGATCTTATCTGATTTCATCACATTTTGTTTGCAGTCTCGGTGACTTCATCGTGTCATGTTATTCAGCTGTTTCTACGCAACTTACATTAGAATGCAATGAGTAATTTCGTGGTTTATTGCAAAACAGGAAGGCAATATGAGCCAATATGAGATTCAATACTATATATATATATATATATATATATATATATATATATATATATATATATATAACAAAAAATATATTAACGTTTGCAATTAAGACATGACAGTTGTGGAATGATTTATATGCATGCAGTTACTCTCTCTTTGCACCAATCAGGTCCTGAGATTTAGCGGGTTATAATTCTGTCCATTTTGTATATAATATCAGAACCATTTTCATCAACAGGTCATTTGATAATAATCGGTTTACTTTTTAATTATTCAATGAAAGTTGAAGCGGTTGGAATTGTCCCTGTTTATAGATTATACCAGGCCACAACACTAAAGGGTGCTACTGTTCATTGTGACACATCAGTGTGAGGGTATTGAATGGCCAAAAATGTGTGTCTATAAACGTTTTGTTCTTTAGGATTCCTTTGGATTTTTACCCTCTGTAAAATTGATAAATTCGGTGCATTCTCTTTGAACATAGGAAAGTTCCGAAAAGATCAACTCTGCTCTTAAGCTGGTGTTGTGCAGCCATTTTACACAAAAACCACACCGCTTTAGAGGGAAGGGTTTATTTAATAATTTCTTACAATCACAGGGTATGGGAAGATATCCAGACAGTCCTCTAGTGCCTTGGAAGGTCACTGCCTCTTCTCTTATCAGCTAGCGTCCTTTGACCTCAGCAGATTGGTCCAGATGCAGTTGTCTTGTTCCAAGGACTGCACTGTTTCTTCAGATATGACTGTCATTATCTTTAGGATTGTGGATGTAACTGTTGAAAATGTTGGCCAGTTTCATTGAATTAATATCATCCTCTTTTCTATTTCTAAATTTGCCAGAATGAGTTGTGGTGTTGCTGAAAAAGCCCCATTTTATGGAAGAAGGCAATATTATTTTTAATATAGTTACAAATAACAATAAGCCACTGGCAGTATGAATACTCATTATTTAACTGTTGTTGTGACTGTGCCTGGCTTTGATAGAGATGGATATCTCCACATGGGACTGTGGAGATATCTTAAAGCATTTTATTAACATCACACATCATATAATGTCTTGCAGTTATATAGAACTTTTCTCACACTCAAAGTGAGGGAAACTCTCCTCAACCACCACAAATGTGTAGCAACCACTCCGGTGATGCATGACAACCATTTTGCGCCAGAACGCTCACCACACACACATCAGCTGAGGTGGAGAGGGAGAGAATGATTATTAGCCAATTAAACTGGGGGGGATGATTAGGTGGCAGGTTCAGAGAGACAGATTGGGAATTTTCCCAGGACACTTTTCGCGATAAGTGTTGTGGGAACTTTAACGACCCCTGTGAGTCAAGACCTCGGTTTAATGTCTCCGTCACTGCACTGGGACATTGGGGTTTACTTGACCAGAGGGAAGATCGCCCCCTATTGGCTGGTGCTGCACAATTAATCTAATGTTATTGTGATATCAATATTGTCTTTCCATGATTACTAAACAAGAATAATCGAGAATGGCAAATTTTCGAGGGCACAGACTGTTTACAACTGAAAACTCTCACTCTACTGGTTTTTCTCTGGTGTTCTATATGAAATAAAGTACTCCCTCACAGTAGAGGGTTAGGATTAGAAAATGTGAAAATATAAGCATTATTCTGTTCATTCAAAATGTTAAAGTGCAATAAAAGTATTATGTTCCGAAAACCAATGAATTATTGTGTTAAATAATTGTGATCTCAATATTGACTAATATAATCGTGATTATAATTTTTGCCATAATCGTGCAGCCCTACTATTGGCTCACCAATAGTGTATGTTGCAATGTATGTGGGTATCCCAGTAGGTATTGAACTGCTAACCAAGTCCACAACTGCTTAGCTTCAGCCATTTGGCAATAGCAGGATACATGGTTTATTTGCTAGCCAAATCTAAGATATATATAAAAATATACATATAAAATTCAAGGATATAGCACTGCGGTGGTGCAGTGGACAAAGGCGCAGACTTTCTGTCTGTGCGGTTGCGCCTCGAGGATCGGGGGTTCGATCCCCAGTCATGCCAGATCCGAGTATGGCCAGTGCCTTGAGGGAGTGGCAATTGGCGGCTGCTCCCGGGGTGGGGGGAGGGACTCGGAGGGAATCGTCACAAATAAGACACCCCTGGTCGAGCTGGAATCACGGTTAGGAGCTTGAGGAGTCGTGTCCTGAAGAGGATGTGGCGCCGTCTTTCCTGCTACCGGACAAAGGGGTTGTAGCGGCGATTCTATAGCGGTTGCTACACGGGGGGAATTGAATTGCATAAGGTCCAATTGGCTACCAAATTGGGAGAAAAAGAAGAAAAATAAATAAAATTCAAGGGTATTCAACATGATTTCTAAGATTTTATTATAACATAAAACACTTGTCCCGTTGAATCATTTGGAATAAATCATTTTCCATGTAATTCTTGCGCTATAGTATAAACTTGGTCTTTCAGTAAGCATCTCTTTGAAACATGCACTTATTACATCCTTATGTATACTCAATGATAACATCCCTTGCTTCTTAACAAAGCTGAAAGTAAATAAAAAACACGACTCTGTAATCATAATCCTGGAAAATAAACAGGTTTAAGCTGTTATGTGACTCTAAAGCGTGATTTACAAAGAAATAGCCTAACTCAGTGAAAGAGATCACAAGGAATGGCATTTTAACCTCTGTTTACCAGTAGATGGTGCTGCTATTCTTCTACAGTGCTGATATATAAATTCAACTTCCCTAACATCAGTTACACATCTATGTTATTTCTACAGAAGTATTGCTAGACATGAGATTTCCTTTGAGCATGTATAACACAAAAGATAATAATGTACAAAAACAGCAATTTGATGCGAGGAGAAGATGAGGAATGTGATTTGATTTTATCTTCCATAAATAAAGCAACATCATTTGGTTATATGTCAATAAATAACAGCATCTTGTTAACAAGCGCTTGTTTAGCATCTCCCTGGGTGAGTAAACTGTGCAAGTTTTCTTTCTGAAAGATTAGGGAAAGGGAGAGACACTGTCTAATTTCAAAAACATCTAATTTTCAAATTTCAAAAATCGCAGCATCCCAGCACTGTGGGCCTCAGACAGTCTGGCATTTTATTTTCCAAATTGGTTACCAAGGTAACCCAGAACTAGAGCCACACCCTCAGTGGCCATACTGTACATCCAGGGGAGAGTGAAACCTCACCTTTGAGATTCTGGGAGATTTTCTGGGACAACTCCATTTGACAGCATGTCACTGCTCATGAAACTGCAGGTGGATGTGATATTAGAAGAATGAGCCGGCAGCTTAGCGTACTGTACCTCCCTCTTACTCTCCCAAAGGGTATGTGTGCTGTTCCAGGTCTGCTTTACTGGGTGAGGTCACGTTCCTGCTTGACCTTACCAGATGATGTCATATTTTGGTTGATCTTCCTGGGTGGGGTCACATCCGGGTCTGCCTCACTGGGTGAGGTCACAATACCTACAGGTCAATGGTGTCACTGCATACGCTCAGAGCGTCGATCTGTCGACAGACCCGGATGAACTCCGCCTGGACGGCCAGGTCCATCTCGGCATTCTGGTCCAAACTCTCCTGAGAGGTGGAGGCTAGGCCCAAGTAGCATCTGGGGAACTGCGTCACCTGGTTTGAGCTGCATTGAGACAGGTCGCTGGGGGTGATTCGGCAGTGACCACGCCCCTGGAGGCTGGGACAAAGGACCACGGAGGAGCCTTCCAGAGAGTGCCTGCCCAGAGAGCCGGAGCTGCTGCTGCCCCTCCTGTGCTCCGCCCACTGGGCTAGGCCTGCTTCCGCAGGGGCGTGGCCAGACAGGGAGGAGCTAGTCAGGGGAGGCCCAGCCTCCATCTCTAGACAGGAGGAGGTGCGGTACAGGGCGTGGTCAGCTGAGCTCTCCGCGGGGGGCGGGGTCAGGCTGGCGGAGCCACGACGGGGGGCGTGGCAAGGGGCGGGGCTGAAGAGGCCGTGAGGAAACAGCGTGGGGCTGTACAAGGCTTCGTCGATGCTGCGCCGCAGGTTTATGGGGGAAGGGGGCCGCAGGTCGCCCGTGGAGTCGCTGTCCAGCTGCAGGGTGGCGTAGGAGGAGCCTCGGGACCCGCCTCTCACCTTGAGGGGCGTGTCCGAGTTTGAATCGGAGCGGGACAGAACTCCGCCTCCGTGGTACAGCAGGTCCAACCCCTCCAGGCTGCTGAGGTTGGGGTCCACTAGGGCATAGAGGGGCAGGTGCTCGGACACCATCCCCTCACAGATCGCCAGCTTTTCTTGCTGGCACAGCTCCCATTCGTTTGTGATGGGCGGGCCCAACATCTTGGCGGACCTGTTGCCACGGCAACCCCAGCCGCAGATGATCGTGGGCCAGCAGCGGTGGGGGCGGGGTGATCGGTGGAGAGGGGGCATGGCAGCCAGGGCGAGGGTGATGCACACGCCCCCCTCACACAGGCGGCAGCTCAGTTGGAACGCCCACCAGGGCCAGGGGTCCAGGGCGCGGGGCGGGGCAGTGGGCGGGGCCAGGCCCAGTGCATGGAGCACGGCGTAGAGCTGTAGCCCGGCGCAGGGCAGCATGAAGAGCACAGAGAATCCCGCCATTACCGCCCGCTCGACCCCACCCCCTGCGGGACGGCGGGGTGTTGCTCAGGTGGTAAACGTGCTTGGCGTCGGCCAGCACGTTGCAGCAGAAGATGAGGTACGCCACAGAGAGGAAGGTCATCAGCACCACAGACGCCCCCTGGGATACGAGCCGGAGGAAGGGCCACTGGGGAAACGCCTGCAGTACCAGCAGGGAGCTGAAGGTGGCGCCAAAGTGCAGCAGCAACAGAACGGCCAGGAAGCAAGGCCGCTGGCAGGGAGATCCAGGGAGTCTCACCCGGGAACGCAGAGACAGGAAGAGGAAGACCGCAGTAAAGGCGCCCGTCAGACAAGGGAAGGGCGCATGGTGGAGCAGCAGGAAGTTTGCGGCCGGCAGCTTGTCCAGGTGGCCGTACGCGTCGTAGAAAAGCGAGAAGGCGCGGCCGGAACTGGCAGCAAGCAGCAGCAGGTGAGCGAGCGCCAGGTAGCCGCCTCCTGGGGGGCGGAGCAAGGCGAGGAGCAGCAGGCCGAGGGCGGAGAGCAGGCCCGCCACGGCGAACAGTGAACCCACCCCAAACACGTGCACCTCCCAGGCCACGCCCCACGTTGCCATGGCGCCGTTCCAGTCCGCATACAGCGGCATGAGGAGCAGAGGTGGGGCTGGAGGCGGAGCTTGGGAGGGGCCATGAGATTGGTTGTAGGCGACGTCTTCAGAGATGGTGGGGCTCCAGGTGTTGAGGTTGCAGGCCCCACTGGTGTCACCATTACAGTGGGGAACATGTGCAGAATAGGGGACCCCTGGGTCTGATGGCCCGTCCTCATCTGGTACTACGTCTGCAGAACAACAACAGCAAATATTATCTTAAAAAACAGAAAATATTCTCTTAAGGAACAGCAAACATCATAACCAACTGCAAATATGACCTTATCAAATGGTAAATATTGCCTTAACCCTTTAAGGCCGCTCAACCGTTTTGTGGAGCACTCTTTTGTGTCTTGATATCTTGTTGGAAAATATGTTGGACTTAACTCCACCTGATTGAGCCATCTCTACCACGTACACCGATAGAGATGGCTCAATCAGGTGGAGTTAAGTCCAACATATTTTTCAACAAGATATCAAGACTCAAAACGTGCTCTACCAAACGGTTAAGCGGCCATTAAAGGGTTAAAAACCGGAAAATATTCTCTTGAGAAACAACAAGTATTACCATAGCCATATTTTACCATAAATTGGGGAGTCTCCTAAGCTGGTTCTAGAGGGCTGCAGGGTTCATTATTGCTCAGCACTTATTCAATCAATTAAAGCAGCTATTGAACAGTTAACTCACCTCACCAGTTTTTTTATTAAATAGCTTCCAAATACGATCGCCCGTGAGAATGCATTAGAGAGACTGCACTGGCGGGAAGTCGTGTTAACGTAATGCACTCGCAGTTATCTGCTGTTGCCGCAGAAACACAAACTGGCCCAGGTCCAATCCACAGTAAAAGCTAATGGACCTGTTAGAAAATGCCGCTTGTCTGGGTCAGATGAATTTGCACTGAGCTGCATTGCCGATGTTCCCATCTGCGCCCGTTTTTAGAAAACAAACTGCTAAACCATTCATTCGTCATTTACAGTAATTATTCATGTCTGCGGCCACCGTATCTAAGACTGTGGAAACCCTGAGAAGTGGCAAACTGGGTGCCGTGTAGACACAGGCTACGATCCACCATTTTATACCTGGCAGTGCAATATAACAGTAAAATGTTGTTGATAGCGGAGGGGTTTATTTCAGCACAGCAGCTTTAATGGTGCTCTTATAAACCTTTCATCTTTTCATCTCGAGACTATAGATTTTAAAATTTTAGTCTTGAGCTTTACCAGTGCGAGAGCAACACGATGTGCAGTGGAGGTCCAATGCAAATGTGCTATTAGCCCTGAATGTGGTTTTATCTACTTAATTATGCAAGAGAACCCTGCTGCATCAGCACATATGTTAATATATCCAAAGTAATGATTTAGAAATGAAAATCTATATATAAAGTCTCCGTTGACTCATTTTTATCAGCACATAACATGCAGTAGGCTACTGTGTAAATGTAGAAAATATTATTGTTTTGACGGCCAGCTTGCAAACATGTCCAGCAGCCGACGTCTGTGTGTCTGTCATTAAAGGTAGCTGCTTACGACACAGCTGACATATGGAGACATGGTTAAGACGTGCTGGATATACATGAACATTTCCACAATGCAAATATATTTTCAGAACACATGTTAAATGGAATGTAGTCTATATGTGCTTTAAAATATTTCTTATATAAAAATACAAATACAACACTGGGTTTTGGAGTCAGCACCATGTTCACTGAAACATTGTTGTGTGTGTGTGTGTGTGTGTGTGTGTGTGTGTGTGTGTGTGTGTGTGTGTGTGTGTGTGTGTGTGTGTGTGTGTGTGTGTGTGTGTGTGTGTGTGTGTGTGTGTGTGTGTGTGTGTGTGTGTGTGTGTGTGTGTGTGTGTGTGTGTGTGTGTGACATCAGTTCTGACATTGGACACAGATATTTAGAATTCCTGTACGTGTTCTGAAGGCTCGTTTTGCCGGATTTGTCCAGACAGAGACAGTTCTGTAAAGACTGCAGTTATAATGTAATAAAGTGGGATAATCTGAGCACCATGTTACTGACCTTCTCTGAAACAAAGCCTGTATTGACGTTCCTGCTGCATTTGAGTTATAAACACAGAGAATACCACCCCATCCCACGGAGTATAGCCTATCACTTAGCTTCCTGATCTCCTTGTGTTCTCATGAACCAAACAACCTGTGTACTGTACCAGAGACATAGAGCCCTATTAGGTGGGATTCTGTTGGTTACCTGAGTTTGGGCTGTGTTTTTGGTTACCTGAGTGAAATATCAAAAAACTTCTCCTGCGTGACCCACTGATGGCACACAGGCACACATGCACACATACACACACAGACACACATGCACACCCACACACATGCACGCACACAGTTTATTCTATAAATGTAGGGCTATACGTTAATAGTTTCCTTGCACAGTGAGCAATTTGTTGAAGAGCTTAAATCCCTAAAAGGACCAGAGACAGAATGTCTGTCTCTTGTCTTCCTGTGTCTCTCTACTAGTCAAATTAAATTAGTCTCCAAACGTACTGTCAATTAACAGACTGCAGCTGTAATGCTGTAGAGAATCTGCAGGTAAATTGATCTCTCTGCTATTAAAGGTACAGTATCAAAGATACTGGCACATAAACGCTAGTAGTGTAGACACATGCCTGAGTAGGCTATATATTCTGTGGGCACTATTACGTAATTAAAACTAAGATTAACTCTGGGTATATTTCTGTTGAGGATATTTACATTACATTATAGGCATTTAGCAGACGCTCTTATCCAGAGCGACTTACACAACTTTTTTAAATTTTTTTATCATGTTTTACATATTATCCATTTATACAGCTGGATATATACTGAAGCAATTCAGGTTAAGTACCTTGCTCAAGGGTACAACGGCAGTGTCCTACCTGGGAATCGAACCTGCAACCTTTCGGTTACAAGGCCAGTTCCTTAACCATTATACTACACTGCCGCCCAGTGAATGAATGTCTGTATGCCAGACAGAACAGATATTAAAATATTTTTAATTTTCAAGACCCCTCTCCTCACCTTTGCTCTGCCTAAATCACTCTTAGAGTGATTAATTTGAGGAATTATTCCATTATACCTGAGGGAAATGAGTCCTGATTAAAAGTAGATCTTTTCCCAGATACCCAGATGCACTTCCCCCGCCCCGCACTTCTGCTCCATATAACAATATTCAATAGACCATCCGACTGTTTATTAGAAATGGGAACAGCTCTGTATACTCTCTATCACTGTTGTACTAATATTGTATTCAGTTTGTATTATTAACTTATTATAATGTACTACCTTCCAGTCAAGGTCTGCGTTTGTGTCTACCAGTTAAGTCAATCCCTGGTGCTGCAGTTTACAATGCAATACAGCCATTTCACATAATTTCCAAGCTATCATTAATTCATAGTTAAGAGCAATACATTCTCCTCACACTTGATAATTAAGCAATGTGTTTACTGTTAACTGCATTTAAACTACCCCCAGCAAAGTTGTATTAGTTTAGTAGGCTAGTATTTATATTTTCTCGTTCATTCTTTTTATTGGGGATGCATCCACCATTTGAAAGCAGGCAGTAATCACTGCGTTTTAGAAATGCACCTGACTCGGTAACTTGTAGTCCTTTCCGATCCCCGGTGGTTTCAGCAATGGTCGCGCGCTGCCAGGAAAGACTATTTAATGAGCAAAAAAAAAACGTGCACGCGCCTTGTAGTAGCGGTAAAACCGCTCCAATATTAAACCAGACTGAGCGCGCCTTCACCTCTCGCATCACTGGATACGGTCGGAAGAACCACTGCTTCCCGTTATTCCATTTCTTCTGGACTGGGCCGTTGATGAAAGCGTTAACTGTGCTCAGTCAAACACATAACGCAGCGCTTTAATTTCCACTTAATGGATTTAAACGGCCGCATTGGCTGGAATACTAACAACTGGAATTTTAATCTTGTCCAAAGGGACGTTTGTGTGCAAAATCTGGTAATGCAAACGGGATAAAATAAACGCAGTTCTCGGGTTACATTGTTCTGCTGCCCACATGTTTTCTGTTCTGTGATATGTCTGTGTGACATACTGTACACACAACCGCTGTAAAATCCAGAAACACAAGCACATTGCAGTAAACTGTTAAAAATACACCAGCCATATATTTTGGGTTTCAAAAATGCCTTGAGTTCTTATGAGTTATTAATATTAACAAACCAATTAACCTATTAACCTAAATCTAAATATACTTACCTAATTAGCCTAAAATGAAGGCTTACATTTCACTGTTGAAGACTGATATATTCTGTAAAAACGAGTTTATATTTTTATCTATTTATCTATCTAAACTAAATAAAATAAGCTGATTGAATAGAAGTGAAGTTTAGCATATAGTTAGACCTTGAGAGAAAGTGAGGGCGAGAGAGGGGGGAGAGGTGGTAATCGTATGTGTGTGTTTGTGTGTGTGTGTGTGTGTGAGAGAGAGAGAGAGAGAGACTGCAGCAAACTCCCGCATGACTCTGTATGAATGACTGTGTTCGCTTGTGGAATACTGATCCACACTGCAGCACTCAATTCTCAACGTATCTGTTCTTTTGCAACACACAAGCACAGCAAAGTCTGTAACTCTGCACACTCTGACTGGCTCTATGATCTGTTACCTTTTCAAGCACACATACACCACACACCCACATACACACACACCCACACACACACACAGGATTTATGATGCTTTATTCCATCATAAATCCTAGACTACATCTAATGCATGAATCGCAGGTTAAAAATCACATGACAGGAATGAGGTGGCTGGCTTGCTTACATCCTGGTGATTCGGTGGTAACCGTCAGCGTTTGGGTCGGTTTTTGCGCCACCCCCTCCAGCACCCCTCCATCATTGGGCACGCTTGTCTTCGCTTCCCCCTCCCTCGTGGAGCTGCCTCCGGTTTGGGGTAATCGCTCTTGCGCCTGCATTCCTGCCTCCTTGGCTCTCCCTCCAGCCGGGCCAGCGATGAGCCCCTGTCTCCATGTCTGTGGGACTGGGGCCTGTGGTTCTGCAGCCTCAGGAGGAAGAGAAAGGGTTGGTACTTTCCTCTCCAGGGCCCCTGTTGGGGGCAGAAGCGTTGCTGTGTTCCTGTTTGGGGTGGCGGTAAATGGCGGTAAAGCTGGCGTTAGCCGCATTGGTATCTGGGAGGCAGCATCTCTTCCCCTGAGGCTGTGGGTAGGCTGGGGCACGAGGTAAAGGATGCGCCCCTGAGCTGGGCTTAAATCTGTAAAACCACTGGTCAAAGCGGTTAGCAGTTCTGTATCCCGCTGCCAGGGGGCAGTGTCTCTGCTTGTGGAGGTGGATTCTTCGCCCCAGGAGATTCTTGCACCTGGCTCAGGTAACAGAGCTGTGCTTGTGGAGGTGGAGTCAGTTAAAGAGGGCGGGGCACCTGGCCTCGGGCCCTGTGTGTTTCCTGCGTGGGGCGGACCTTGCGGGTCAGAGGTCAAACTGGTAGGACGCGAGAGCGAAGAGGACCTTTCGGGCTCTGCGGGGACATCTACGGAAACCCAGAAGGGCCAGTGGTCCTCAGAGCCCGAGGCCTGGCGTAGGACGCTGGACTCTGTGCCGGGCCGTGTCCGGGGCGGGGTCCGTGCCGGCTGTTCTCCGGTCGGGGGCGTGGCAAGACAGGTGCCAAACTGCACCTGGCAGAGGCTTAGCAGCAGCACCCAGCTGTGACCCCACATGCTGACCTCATTAAAACTGGGGTGTCCTTTCACGCTATGTCTCCCATGCTTCCCCTTCTCCGAGGCCTCTGAGCTGCTTTCAGGAATCCCTGGGGTGGGGTGGGGTGGGGGGGGGGGGGTTACCAGGTAGAAGAGACAGAGCACACAGGCTTAGTTTTTGTATTTTATTCCCCTCTACTGCCCACCCCAGCACAACTACAGCCACAGCACAGCCTAGCACAGCCCTCTCTCTTTAAATCCTGAGCTGATTTGCGCAATACTGTCTGAAGCCATTTACTTCATGAAAAATCTTGCTAGTGCTTTTTTTGTGCATTCACTAAGGCAAAGAAGTCATTCATTGACTGATCTTTAACTTTGCTAAATTGATATAGGCATAAGTAGTGGCATTACATTTTACCGGCTTTGAAGCCTCATAAGCAGATTTGATTGCATGAGGAATCTAGAAGCAGAACGGAATCAATTATTGACATAGAGGAAATGCATAATTCATACTAAACACTAAGCGCTGCGAGTTCAACATCGGTAAACCCGCACCGCACTCCTCGTTGGGAATGTTAGTGCGTCTCATTCCAGAGAGGACAGCGAACGTGACACTCTCTCCTGCGGATTATCAATTCGCCAGCCTGTCACTGCCAATCAGGACGAGACAATGCCCTGAACAACTTGGCCTAAAAGATGCCCATCTACTCCGGGAGATATAGACACAAATTCCATAGGATCCCCAGACACTCAGAGTTCCTTCTGTCCTGCAGGAGTCCCCGCTGCTGTATCTCAGTGCAGAACACCCACTGCCTACAGTAATGTCCTCGGTCACACCCATTAATGGATTTTCAGAAGATGCATCAGAATGGATTGTTTCTCATTCATTGCAGGGAACTTTCACAGTTTCCAACATGGGGCTGGAGAGTCTGGGGGCTCTACAGAATCTGTAGTACAGATGGGCTGCTGAGCTGTGACGTGTTGTGGGTGGAGTGCAGTGTGTCTCATGTATTTTTATTGCGCACTAAACAGTCCTTATATTTGTCCATCCTGACAGAAATAATAAATGTCTTAGATGATTTAGAGAGCAGGGCTGCTCACTTATGATGGAGCAGCAAAAGACTGTGGCTCTCTGCTTTAAGAGGCAGTTTGGGTTTTCAGTAAAAAGTCCAGGAATAATGAGAGCTGCTAACACAGGCAGATAAATGGCAGCATAGAGACATTTTCCACACAGAAGCGTTCTGTAATCATGTGCAGGGTAATACTGTACACAGCACTGTGCTCAGACAGGGTTTCTTAGTGTGAGAACATCTATACTCACATATACTCATTCACTCACTCAGTCACTTATTCACACTCACACATACTCACTCATACACACACACACACACACACACACACACACACACGCTTTCTCTAGGCCAGTGCAGGACAGCATGACTACATATCAGCTTTTTTAACGCTGAGCCTAATCGAATGTCCTTGCTGACTAATGACCAAGGGCATGTTCCCGTTACCCCCCCCCCCCCCCTCTTTTTTTTTTTATTGGCTGAAAATATTCTAATCAACTCCTCTGGAGCCAAGTCTCTCTGCTTCACATCAACCATGCAGTGCTGAAACTGGTGCTTTTAGCTGTGCCTTTTCATTCTGAATTGGTTTCATTTGAATGAGTCATGCTGCCATGCTGAATTGGTCTTATACAGCATGTTGGGAGTCATGCAGCCATGCTGAATTGTACTGTAATGTACTGTGTGTCTGTCTGTCCTGCTCAGAATGAGCTTGTTATCTGGAGCAGGATGTCCCACGCAGGGGTTTCATAGGAGCTGTGAGAGCCCAGCATCTCGTCCGGCTGCATTATTGGGTCTTAGTTCCTGAACAGTCTGTACTGTTTCCTGTGGTCTCTATGAGCAGTCTGTACTGCTTCCTATGGTCTCTATGAGCAGTCTGTGCTACTTCCTGTGGTCTCTCTGAGCTGTCTGTACTGCTTCCTGTGGTCTCTATAAGCAGTCTGTGCTACTTCCTATGATCTCTCTGAGCAGTCTGTACTGCTTCCTGTGGTCTCTATGAGCAGTCTGTGCTACTTCCTGTGGTCTCTCTGAGCAGTCTGTACTGCTTCCTGTGGTCTCTATAAGCAGTCTGTGCTACTTCCTGCCGTCTCTCTGAGCAGTCTGTACTGCTTCCTGTGGTCTCTATGAGCAGTCTGTGCTACTTCCTGTGGTCTCTCTGAGCAGTCTGTACTGCTTCCTGTGGTCTCTATAAGCAGTCTGTGCTACTTCCTGTGGTCTCTCTGAGCAGTCTGTACTGCTTCCTGTGGTCTCTATTAGCAGTCTGTACTGCTTCCTATGGTCTCTATGAGCAGTCTGTGCTACTTCCTGTGGTCTCTCTGAGCTGTCTGTACTGCTTCCTGTGGTCTCTATGAGCAGTCTGTACTGCTTCCTGTGGTCTCTCTGAGCAGTCTGTACTGCTTCCTGTGGTCTCTATGAGCAGTCTGTGCTACTTCCTGTGGTCTCTCCGAGCAGTCTGTACTGCTTCATGTGGTCTCTCTGAGCAGTCTGTGGTGCTTCCTGTGGTCTCTTTGAGCAGTCTGTGGTGCTTCCTGCGGTCTCTCTGAGCAGTCTGTTCTGCTTCCTGTGGTCTCTTTGAGCAGTCTGTGCTGCTTCCTGCGGTCTCTCTGAGAAGTCTGTGCTGCTTCATGTGGTCTCTCTGAGCAGTCTCTCTGCTGCACTTTGAATCTCAGTCAGCTACAGACATGCCAACAGCATGCCAAGCAAAAGGCGTCTTAAGGCACTGAAGACTGGAAACTGAATCCATGTTTGTAAGCACAGGCAACAGTACTACACCCATGTACACACACATACACTATGCACATGCACACACACACACACACACATGCACACTCATGTACACTACCCACATTTACACACATACACACTGCACTTAACATATTAACATATGCACACTCATACTGCACTCATACTACACTCATCATGCACTCATACACACTCATACACTTATAATTCACTCATGCACACTCATGCTGCACTCATTCACACATACATACTCATACACACTCATTCTGCACTCATACACACTCATACGTACTCATACTGCACTCATTCACACATACATACTCATACACACTCATACATACTCATACTGCACTCATACTTACTCATACTGCACTCATACACACTCATACTGCACTCATACATACTCATACTACACTCATGCACACTCATTCTACACTCATACACACGCATACACACTCATACACACTTAATCTGCACTAATACACAGTCATAATGCACTCATGCTGGGGTTCTGTCTGCTGGTGCCCCCCAGACTGCTCAGAGTAATGTGAGTATTTATTTTTTTATGTTCTATTTCCCTGCCTACCACTAATTCTACCCACCATCCTGATCCACCCTGATCTAACCTGCTGTCCCTCTCCTGTGAACCCAGTGGATTTGTACCATTCCTCACTTACTACACCCCCCCCCCCCCCCCCCCCCCCCAAAAAAAAAGAACTGATCTGGTCTCACCTCAGGAATCAGAAAGGAGAGACATCCCGCTGGCAAAAGCAAAATCCTGAGTTCTTTTCACTGAGCCGCTGCAGATATCCGTTCCTGTGCATGTGTGTGTCTGTGCGTGTGTGTGTGTGTGTGTGTGTGTGTGTGTGTGTGTGTGTGTGTGTGTGTGTGTGAAATGGGTGTACATCTGTGCGTGTCTTAGTGAAATTGAGTTCCAGCTTCATGCATTCCCTCTGACTCTCTCTCTCTCTGTCTCCCCCTCTCTCATTCTTCTCCCATACTCTCACTCTTCCCTATCTCTCTGTCATCAGTCTCCACCCCTCTCTCACCCTCCCCCCCGCCCCTCTCCTTCTCTCCAGTCCCACAGTCCTGTACATCAGTTTCTCTGCTGGTCACATACACAGTGCTTATGGCCACATCCCAGTAAACAAATTAGTCTTTAGCAAAACCCTATCAGCGCTCTGTGCAGGAGAAACAAAATACTCGCAACACACACACACACACACACACACACACACACACACACACACACACACACACAAAGGAGCAGAAGAGGGAGAGTTAGTAGTTAACAGAAAGTAGAAGCATGGTCGGATGGCTGAGTAGGAGCAGGAGAGAGAGATCAGGTGCAGGAGAAGGAACAAGAGCAGGAGAAGCAGGTTAGGGATAGGATAGGGAATTGCAGTCGGAGAAGTAGCATGTGGGAACAGGAACATGTGATGGAGCACAAGCTGGTTTGCCCTGGTGAATTCTGTGTCTCTATACTGTGGTGTAACAATGTATTCCTCTCTGATGAAGTTCTGGGTCTACTGTGATGTAACAATGGGATTCCTCTCTGATGGAGTTCTGTGCCTACTGTGATGTAACAATATAATTCCTCTCTGATGGAGTTTTGGGTCTATGTATTGTGATGTAACAATTGGATTAATCTCTGATGGAGTTCTGGGTCCCTGTACTGTGATGTAGGATAGGATTTGTTGTGGATAGAGTTCTAAAAGTTGCTGTGATATATGGGAGTAGTTTCCAAAGCTCAGTCTAGTTTGCAGGTGAAAGGATGTTTCAGTACAGGGGTAATATGAACAGTTTCTGGTGTTAGCTCCCTGGTGCTTAGACCAGTGTTCACATGAAGGGTTAAAGGATAAGTTCGCTATTTTGGACCTTGGACCCTATTTGCGGTCTGTCTTCCATGAACCTGACACATTGAGTCCATATTTTCGCTGATCGGTCCAGTATTGAGCTAGCTACAGATTTCCTGTAGGCTCTCACTGGGCTACAATAGAAGTCAACGGGGCAATTAGAAATGTTATGGAAAAACAACGATAAATGTGCTTTTATAGCTCAGTGTGTATTCTTACGGTCTCAGTATGCTCTCCTGTGAAATGTAGGCTATCGCAAACGCAAACCGAACGTTGAAACAGTTCCATTTGAAACAGACCTATTTCTCCGACCGCACTACCTCGCACTGTAAACTTCCGCAGTCTAGCTACGTTGTAGAGAGGCCGCTTGAAAAGCAGTTGATCACAAATCCTGACCTCCCGTTGGAGTTTACTAGCTAGTAGCCTACAGCAGAACTATTTGTAACGCAGTGTTTGTAATCATCATTTGTAATAATTTACATTACCTGCGCAACTTCAGCCTCTCTCTCTTCTCTTGCTCTCTTATCATCCATCTCTTGTAGTTCCGTGTCCGTGTATTCTGGCTCAAATCTGTAGCCAGTAACGTCAAAGTCAGAATCGAATTCTTCGTCTTCGTAATCATTATAGTCATCCATCATCCAAGTTTTTTGTGGAAATTGTAGCCTACGTTGCTGTAGGTAAACAAACGCAGACTGCTCACATCGTTTCGTAAACGGCCGGCACACCTTCCCGCTCCCCCACCCCTGACACATAGTACTCCGCGGGAGCAGCGAAAACAAGCAACAGAGAAATGCTTACTTCCAAGCCATGCCAAGCATGTAAAAATGTTCGGATTGAGATACATTTCACAGGAGAGCATACTGAGACCGGTAACAATACACCCTGAGCTTCCCGTCTCATTTATTGTACATGAAAGCACATTTATCGTTGTTTTTCCATAACATTTCTAATTGCCCCCGTTGACTTCTATTGTAGCCCAGTGAGAGCCTACAGGAAATCTGTAGCTAGCTCAATACTGGACCGATCAGCGAAAATATGGACTCAATGTGTCAGGTTCATGGAAGACAGACCGCAAATAGGGTCCAAGGTCCAAAATAGCGAACTTATCCTTTAATAAGTAAACACACAAAATTAACATCATATCATTAATTGCAAAGATGCTCTAATGTTTTATAGGGTACAATCCTATGTGCTAATGTGATCTGTGAATGTCTCTCAGTCTCATTTTCAAAGACAATACATCAATATTCCTTTTAGTCAGTCTTTAGTAAACAACAAAACCTGAAAAATGTTATAGAAGAATCCAGTTAAAACAAGAAGAGCATATTTGGATGTTTGCCCCCATAATCTCAAACAGTCTCTAAGCTTAAAAATCTATTCTGGTATTAATTTATTGTTGGCTTAAAATATTCATCAATCTAATGTTCAAGTGGGACAGCAGGGTCATGTGACTCATGACTCTGTGCATGCCCCGCCCTCTCTGACTGAAGAACAGTGATGTCACTCCACGGCTGACTGTCCCTGCCTGTGGGTCACATGGTAACTCCAGTAGGAATGGAGGCCATAATAAAAGTCAGCAGGGCTGGTTGGTGCACATAATTAGCCAGAGGGGGAGGTTAGTGATGGGTAGGGAGCACCCGAGAATGTACTGCAGCATGTGAGGAAATATTATTGAGAAGATTTTTCTCTAACTGCTCCTCAGCCTTTGTGTGTATTTAACTGTGAGTGTCCTGTATGTGTGTGTGTGTGTGTGTGTGTGTGTGTGTGTGTGTGTGTGTGTGTGTGTGTGTGTGTGTGTAACTGAGTATCCTGTGTCTACCTGTGAATGTCCTGTGTGTGTATGTAGCTCTGAGTGTGTGCGTGTAACTGTGTGTGTATGTGTGTGTAACTGTGTGTGTGTGTGTGTGTGTGTGTGTGTGTGTGTGTGTGTGTGTGTGTGTGTGTGTAACTGAGCGTCCCATGTGTGTGTGTGTGTGTGTGTGTGTGTGTGTTTAACTGTGTCTTGTGTGTGTGTGTGTGTGTGTGTAACTGTGAATGTCCTGTGTGTGTGTGTATAACTGTGAGTGTTGTGTGTGTGTGTGTTTGTGTGTGTGTGTTGGTGTGAGTATGTGTGTGTGTGTGTGTGTGTGTATGTAACTGTGTGTGAGAGTGTGAGTGTGTGTGTGTGTGTGTGTGTGTGTGTAACTGAGTGTGTGTGTGTGTATGTAACTGTGTGTGAGAGTGTGTGTGTGTGTGTGTGTGTGTGTGTGTGTGTGTGTGTGTGTGTGTAACTGTGTGTGAGAGTGTGAGTGTGTGTGTGTGTGTGTGTGTGTGTGTGTGTGTGTGTGTGTGTGTGTGTGTGTGTGTGTGTGTGTGTGTGTGTGTGTGTGTAACTGTGAGTGTCCTGACAGAGAGGTCAGAGACCTAGGGGAGGGGATTTATGTATGAACCATAATCTAATGAAACCTGATGAGATTTTTGAAAACCTGTGTTGTGTGCCTTTTTAAGAACATTGTGTAGATGTTCTCTCCACCTGCCACCTTCTGCTTCCCCCCCTAATAAAGTGGAACAAATACATGAGGAGTGTGCACTGTCAACTCTCCTTTTATAAAGAGTGCTGCCTAATTAATGTGTTACATCTTGTTATGTTCAATAGGTATGGAGTAGTGTGTTAGGAGTTAAAGATAAAGTTTTGCTGAGGTAACACATATAAAATAACACATATTTGCATTTTACATAAGTGCAATTATTCTAGTCTAGCCACAGAGAAAGTACCACCATCTACTGTAGATGCTGATAGATTGCCTTTCTGTGATACCACAAATAGTAGAGGATGTCTCCCAAAGAAAAACGCACATGTTGATGCAGTTTATTGTTGCTGTGGAACAACAGGGAATGTATGGTTGAAGGGGTGGGGTGTGATAGCAGAGCATTGTGCTTTATCTGTGTAACGGGTGGTGTTAGTCAGTCCACTGTGAGGTGGTCAGTCCACCCAGAGATGATCCGAGGCATGCATGGAAGGGAAAATGTGCTGACAGAACAAAAGCCATTTCACAGGATTCCGGAACTCAGAAGAAAAGACAATGGGTGATTGTGATGTAATAATATCCCTTTGTCTGATGGCAACAATGCATTGTTTATTCCACTTTGCTTTTATACAGTATACTGTATCCAAAGTGAAAAATAAGACATCACCCAAGTTTTATACTTCAACAAATACAATAAATGCACTTTGAACAGTTTTAGGGGAACTTTTATTGGTGTATTTTGGTTATTTTAAAAGCTCTTTTACCAGTATAAATTTAATGTGTAACAGTTAGGGGCATAGCTCTTTGAATACAATAGAATAACTTTTATTTTCCCGCTAAGGAACTTCAGTTGTAGCCCCAACAACAACAAAAAAGACATAGACAATGGGGCAGACCCATAACACACAAACATATCAAACAAAGACATTCAATATAATCATTGCATTAATCAATCTAATTAAGTGAATTAAAGTGTAATAGACGACAGCTAAACATCATGATTAAAAATAGCCCCCGCTGTCCCGAGATGTCCAGTGTTATCAAGCAGTCCAACACACAAACTCCGCCTCCACGACTTTCCTCCATACACGCAGTGTTGCGGTCTCTATCCACTGTCAACACGGAGCACCGAACTGCGTCAGCTTTCCCAGTCGTCGCCTCACTCCTCCCCCACATTATCTTCTCCTTCCCCTTCCCTAGTGGCCTTTTGAAGATTGCCTGCAGTCCTAGATCAGTCCCGAGTCCGACATCTTCAAGAACGATTGTAGCTGCAGATCCAACGGACATTCCCGAGCATATGTTGTGAATGCGTCTCCATGGTGACGACCACAAACAAAATTATCCCGAATATACAATTAGTCAATATTATCAAAACGAGTAGCATGAGTGCCCTGAACAATCTCCAGCCCGCTTGCCCATCGCACAACACACAGCGCATGAAAAAAACAAAAGACAAAAGCCCGACACAACAAAATACATTCAAATTAACAAACACGAACGCGAAAGACAGCTGGACTACATGTCGCCATTACAGCGCCACGTGACGTCACACGTGGTGCCAGTATTGTATTTTTTCTTTTTAAAAAAAATATTTTTTCTGTTTTTATAATACTGAATGTAACATTAAACCAAAATACAGTTAATTTGTACAGTACAGGGTTTATAATTCATTTTTAGTGTCACGGTGACAGAATAGTAGCTCAATGGGCTTTTAAAAAAGGCTTTTTTCACAGAAGACTTTACTTCACTCAGTCACTGTCTGGGGTGCTGGAATCACAGGGGAACACACTGTAGAAATGAACAGATCAACTCACCCCCCCAACACGCCGGCATTAATCTGCGAGGAGAAAACTGAACACCACCAGACAAAGAAGGTATCAGAGGGACAAAGGACTGTGGGTAAATAAGTGACCTCAGCGGTGGGTGCAGCACAGGGGGTGTGTCCCTTTGCCTGGATGCCTCCAAAAATCATCCCGCTGAGGCAGGACCTACCGGCTTTACCCCATCTGCTGCGCTTCACAGCCCAGCCCCCCAAAGATCCCCCACGCTCCTCTGTCAACAATCACCACACCACTCTGCTCCCGTACAGCAGATTCTGTTACTGTGTTACAGACGGCACAGAACGTCTGCTGCCATGGTGAATTTCAGACTGGAAAGCTTTCCATCTCATTCAGTGGCAGGGAGCGATGCCTTTCAGTGTAGATTCTGTGGTCGAATCTAAAGCCACGTGTCTCAAAAACTCTGGCCTGCCGACGGATGGAGAGGCGGCTGAGTGACCTACGCTGAAACCCAGACCAACCCTAATCTGTGATCTCCTACTCCAAGAGTCATTTATTTACCCAAATGACCTGTTTTTGCAGCCAAAAACAATTGTGTAAATTTGTAGGATGAGTATATGAACAGTGAGAAAGCAGAAACTATCATAGCCGTCAGATGGAAACGTTCAGTTAGCCATGTGCATGATACACATAAGAGAAAAGAATGAAGATCTGAGAAGAAAAGCAAAAAAAGCACTATATAAAAGGATATCAAAAGACTCCTGGTATCTTATTTCCAGGTACTCTTAGAAGCGATACTATAACCTCTGCATTTTAATGGATCTCTATGGGAATTGGGGGGTGGGACGAGATTTAGCTGTAAATTACACGGGAATAGTATGTAACCCATGGTTGGCTAAATGGCTATAAGTCATCAAGGGTCTGAGGTATCAAGCGAGCCTCAAACCATCACTCTGCTGCCAGATATTCAGTAGATATGGATGGATCACTTTAAGGGTTGTTTCTCCTGACAAATTGTCCTATTGAACTCTATGGAAAAATATGTCAGGAGAAGAAACCCTTCAAGTTATCCATCCTGTATTTCTGGCAGCAGAGTGATGGTTTAAGGCTTGTTTGATACGTCAGACCCTTGATGACTTAGAGCCATTTGGCCAACCATGTGTTCCACACTGTTCCAGTGTAATTTAAAGCTAAATCTAGTCCCACCCCCCAATTCCCATAGAGATCCATTCAAATGCAGAGGTTATAGTATCGCTTCTAAGAGTACCTGGAAATAAGATACCAGGAGTCTTTTGATATCCTTTTATATAGTCATGATGGCATCGCCTGTTTACCTGTGGAATACCTGTTTACCACAGAAGTTGTTTGAGACAATGGCAAGAATATGCAAGGCTGTTATCAAGGCAAAGGGTGGCTACTTTGAAGAATCTAAAATATATTGCTTTTTTTTATTTGTTTAACACTTTTTTGGTCTTTGCATAATTTAATTTGTTATCTCATAGTTTTGATGTCTTTACTATTCCAAAATGTGGAAAACAGTAAAAATAACAGAAAAAAACCTTCTATGAGTAGGTGTGTCCAAACTTTTGACTGGTACTGTATGTACACTATTTTTTTATTTTTTGAGCATGGCTGTAGAGGGGTAAATTGCATTAGGCACACACAGGCACTCGCACGTATATCTAAAGTCTGTTACAGTATGATACTGTAGTTGTTATGATCTGTGATATATATGAATGGTCTGTTTTTAGAACATAGCCACTTGATAGTGTCTGTCAGTTTTTCAGAAGGAATATATATTGGTTACAGAATTGAATGTCAGGAGATGTTGTCAATTTCTATCTTTAAATAGTACATCAGTCTGGAAATGCGTTTGCCCAGTGTGTTAAAGTTGACAAATCTCTCGCCACAAGTGGTATGATGCAATATATGTCATCTATTGCGATATAATGAATTGTGTGAAGTGCACGATTCCTATTGGACACATGGCAATCGGTTTCACACGAATTGCGCCACCGCTGAATTATGAAACATGAGGAAACCCAAAGCCTGCATGGTTATCCAAAATCACTGGATATCAGTTGAATATCCTGAGCTGTAATGTGTGTATTTTTATACAGTCTATATTAACGCCACTGTTGTTTCTTTCAGGACCTACTCGTTTGTGGGATTTAGCAAATGTACTTAGGCTATTTGCTCAGGTATATCTGACACTTCATGCTCCCCACACCTCCCGTCTGTCAAAACTGCCCGGAATGGAAATTTTAGGCAAACTGACAGTAGCTACCATCAGATGAAATATTCCATCGCATTAAAAGTGGAGAAAAACGCAAGACAGGAAGTTTAATTATCTTTCTCTCTGCTAGCTACGAACAAAGACCGTCCACAATTATGAATAATTTGTTCAAATAGCCGAGATCATACGAAATCCATTTATACTAGGCTAAATCGCCTTCAACGCAGAACCTGTGTATCAGCAACGCTTCGACCGCCCAGCCCCACCTACTGGCACTACAAGTAACTGCTTTAAAAGATTCACAACAATGACGCGAAGGGACAAAACGCATGTTAAATTTTTTGAAACTGTATTATGCAGTACGCCGATTTCAGTCCAGAGGGACACGTATAACCACAGTAACGGTGCTTAACTGCTTATATGAAGTTAATTACTGGTCGTTTGACTGTAACTGGCAACACAGCTCCAGAAAGAGGGTAGGCGGAGCAAGAGGTCCAACTTCGGGGCTGGAACGTCCGCACTTGGAACTTATTAGACAGACACTCATTGAATGACTGGCGGTCAATGGAGTTTTTACAAAACAGTTCGCTAAACGGGTCATTATCAGACAATCTCCCTTTTATTTTTAGATTATATATGCCTATGTTGTCAGGACCCAGTAGCTACTACTACTTTCAACCCGTTATGATTTTGACTATCCAACGAAAACCAACTTTAAATCTGGCTAGAGCCAATCAGATGCGCGCCACTCTAAGCATACGTTATGTAACTTTAGTTGCTAAATTAACTGAAAATACTACTGCGCATGCCTGACCACGTCTTCTTGTGCAGACAAAAAATCCAATGGGGAAAAGCGCCAGTTGCGCATTTAGTCATATATCTAAAATATTTCCGGACCAATTCCGGAGAAATTTGCATTTTTGCGAAACGTGCCAGTGGGCTGAACTTCGGACACACTGAGCCGAGTTGAACAGGTAAAACTGGCTGCTTTCAGGAAAGAAACCCTAGCTGGATGGTTATACATGTTGCTAGAGGCTTTAAAGTGGCTATAATGTTTGAATTCATGCATTTAACCAGCCTTTGAATGAGAAAGAAAGTGGGAAAATTGGGTTTAATAGCTGCTTGTGACTTGGACTGTGCATTAGTGTACGGCTGCTGAAACGTATGTTTTTCGGGTTCATTGTACATTCCGTTCTCTTTTAGAAAACTGGACAGCCATCGGATATGTTGACACATTCGTTAAAGAAGGTAGGCTATGTAACTTATTTTATAAATGCAAACGTGCATACCGTGGGGTTATCGAGTGTGCGGTACACGTGTTTGTCATAGGATTCCGGATGCACACATTATCGATGGACAACATTTTCGAGGATTTGCATTCATTTAGTCATTCATAACGCTCATGTTGATGTGTTAAACGTCTTTATCTGTGTTTGTGTAGTCTGTGCTAACTGATAACCAGTCCAAGAACCGTTATCAAGATGTTAGAGAGGGACAGTTCGTGCTTTTTATGGCTGCAAAAACCAATGCACATTTGGCATATCTTGTACCATGTTCAAAAGTAGGATAGCATTAATATGTTATGTGCCATAGATTTTTAATTTTAGTTTTTAGTTGTATCTAAACTTACTTCTGTTCTTTGTGAAAAGTATAGGCTAGGGGAAATGTTTTGATCTTTGGTTTATTCCTATCTACTTCAGTGATTGCTTTCTGTTATTCATAAATGGCCAGTTCTAGCTATTGTATGGGGTTGCTTTGCACCACTTGTGCTTTTTTGCATGTTTGTTTTTCCCACTCAGTCAGTCATATTATGATTTTGTATTCACAGGCTAATTTATCTGACAAACGCATTGCAAATATGGATCGGTAAATCTTAGCTGTCAGCAAGTGCATATCCTGCTTAAACATTTAACATCCTGCCTTCTCAACACAGGTGTGGCTGGCTTACAGCATTCGGACCTTGGGCACAGCTGTCTCCATGGCGCCCAGCAGGCCCTCAATGGTGAGCGGGGTCACCGCTCACAAGATAAGCAAGAGTATGACATTCTATGTGAACGGGTCTGCCGCCACCCACGTGCCTCAGCAGGTGGGCGGAGTCAGGCCGCTGCTGCTGCTCTTTCCCTGGCTTGGGGCCCGCCCAAAAGCCCTGAACAAGTACTGTGAGCTCTACTTCCGGGTGGGGTTCGATGTGCTGGTAGTGGAGAGTGACCTCAGCAAGTTCCTCTGGCCCAGCTGGGGGCTGCATTATGGGGCCAAGGTTTTGGACGTGCTGCAGGACGACAGGTTTGTCTCCCGCCCCCTGGTGGTGCACGCCTTCTCAATTGGTGGGTACATGTTTGCCCAGATGCTGACGCACATATCGCGGGACCCCCAGCACTACCGGGGCTTAACGGAGCGGGTCAAAGGTCAGGTCTACGATAGCCTCGTGGACGGATCAGTGGAACGCATTGCTGTAGGTGAGCTTTTCTCTGGAATGCTCCGGAATCCCTCCCCCTTTCCCACAAGCTGTTTCCAGATGTCTTTATATTAGTGCATGCCTTCAGCTATAAATCAGTCCAGGGCTCTGCTGTTTGAAGTTTATAGATCAAACAGCCAAAAGAGAGTGGTTTGCTGCTTTGCCACACAACCAGTCCGCTCAGATATTTTCTATTATGTGTAAAAGTGTCGCTAAGACGACACACACACACTCTCTTACCTAGTAACACACACGCTGTACATTAGTGTAGTGCAGTGTTTCGGGAGCTGGGCTTGTGCTCTGGTTTGTTATACTGGTGTAAAAAAAGGTGCAAACCTTCAGCTACTTGAGCTGTAAGAGCATTGTCCAAATGCCCGAATGTTCAGGTCACTTCCTCCCAAATGTAAATTTGAACTCAGAGCCTGAATACTGCTGACCTGGCATCCGCTTTGCTCTCTGACTGAACCTGTTTCACTTGTGCAAGTGGCGCTGGATGAGCGCGTATGCTAAACGCCAGGATGTAAATGTGTAAATGTAAATACACAGATGAATGTCAGTGAGTTTGTGGGGGAGATGTAATGCGTTAGCTCCTGTGCATTCTTTTTTTTTTTTTTTAGGGCTCGGGAAGAGCATGTTCCCCAACTTGGAAGGCCTGGTTAGGTTGCTGAGTCTGCTTTACTTTGGAGCGTTGAAGAGACACACCCTCGATAAATTACACAGCGCCGTTGACGAGTTCTGGAACAACCCCCTCAGGGCGCCATGCCTCTTCTTCTACTCTGAGGATGACCCCCTGTGCGACCCCAGGAAGCTGGAGGAACTCATGGAGCTGTGGAAGACCCGAGGTACAGCCGTGCAGTGCAGGAAGTGGAAAGAGTCCATACACGCCGGTCACCTGCGCCAACACCCGCACGAGTACCTGTCCACCCTGGAACACTTCCTGTGCACCCTCAACCTCGTCCCCCTCAAAGCCAAGATGTGAAACCTCCCCTCACCCACAAAATCAGAACAATGATAATGGTTTACATTCATGTCGTGTCTTTCATCGCACAATCTGAAGCACTTTGCAGTGCTTCCACACTGGAGGATAAAAGTCTTTCCACCACTTAGGGTTGGGTCGAACTCTTAGACAGCACAAAATAGTTTGCTCTGCATTACTTTTGTTTAAAGAGGCTATATGTAATGAATTTACTGTACTAAATCATAAAATTTCACAAACGATTGTCACAATACGCGTGTTTATTTGCATGTTTATTTTACACTGCGGTTTTTAAATAATCTGGTCACACAATATGCTGTTTGAAAGTGTTGAAACTCACGATTCTATATCCATAAACTATTGTACGATCCCAATGTTATAGTGACAACGGTTCCTTATTTTCCAACATGACACAAAACAAGCTCAATCAAAACGACAAATCCACAAATAACAGTGAAGTCGGTATCCTTATCCCGGCAAAAAATTTTTATTTTGGGCAAGAAAGAAAACTTACACTTCCACTGCGTTCGAGTTTCTGTTAATTTGTTTCATGAATATTTAGAGTAATTCTGATTCTTGGAAAACAACCTCCAAGGGTTACCTTCCAGAAGAGACCAGGATTATGCCTGTAGTCAAAGGGGTTCAAGAACAGTAACCTTTTTATTTTCGGGCTAGTCTTCAAAAAAGGTGGTGCGGGAGAAGGGGTTAAGAATCTGCAATTCCTAAAAAAAATTAAAAAAAATAAAAAACTTCTATTTTTACAAAATGTCCTCTTTAATTTTGTTTTACATTTGGGATAGTAATGTTTTTCACTGAGAATTCTCAGGGATCTTCAGGTGTGAATTTTACCTCCATCGTAAGAACTGCAGTATTTCAGCTGATTTCACCCAGGTCTGGCTCGCCCTCATGCATTGTTTACAAGTACAGGCTGTTCACTGATTTCTGCGAACTTCCATGTTTTTGGTTTGTTTAGCACACTGTTTTAGTTATGCATCGGCTTGTTACGAAGGACATCGGGCCAGACATTTGAAATAGCCAGTACTTTTTCTTTTAAACCAAAAGCAAATATTTATTCGATTTTCAAGCCATGACAGTAGTTAATTAAGTGGATTGAAAAACAAATCATTGATTTTATTGAATGTTCTGCAATTGAATTTTATTGAATGTGTGCCTTTCTACATACTTGGCCAAGGTCAAGTTCACTGTATCTGAATGACTACCCATTGTTATCTGTAGCTGGTTTATAAAGGGGAAAGGCTGAACCATTCATACTGTTAGTTTGCTTGCTGTGTTATGTGTGATCTTTCTACCCACTTCAGTTCCAATTCAACACCCTTTAGGGTTTGGAGCATTTGTTGTTTGGTGGGATAGATATCATTGTTGACTATCACTGTTTTGTATGTATTCTAGTTGATGAATATTAAATGAGGTGTTACTTTTACACAAATATTTATGGTGTATGCTTTATGATATTTCTGAAAGGATCTTTGTTGAATGGAACATAACTATACATTATTGTATGTCAAAAAATGTACAAGATAGACGTTTAAGCAAATATATATTCCAAGGTTTTCTTTTCCATTACGAAAAATATAGTACATATCAACATTACATTGAAAACATTCAATGGGGGGGGGGGGGGGGGGTTACTAGTGTTATACATATTCATGTGCATACATGAACATACCCATATACATATACATACAGTGAGCACCATAATTCATTGGACAGTGACACATATTTTGTTATTTTGGTTCTGTACTCTAGCACTTTGAGTTTGATACAATGACAATGAGGTTGAAGTGCAGACTGTCAGCTTTAATTTGAAAGTATTTTCATCCATATCGGATTAACCATTATGAAATTATAGACCCTTTTGTAATTTGTACATAGTCCCCCCCCCATTTTCAGGCATCAAAATACAAATACATACATGGACAGTTTTAACATAATGTAGAATAATGTAATCATTTTATATAGTTGGTCGCATATCCTTTGCATGCCATGACTTCCTGATGTCTGTGACCCAACAATATCAAAAGGCTCTTGATATTTATTTTTCTGGTACTCCTACAAGCGATACTATAACTTCTCTGAATTTGAATGGATCTCTATGGGAATTGGGGGGTGGGATTACATTTAGCTGTAAATTATGCTGGAACAGTATGCAATACATGGTTGGCCAAATGGCGGTAAGCCATCAAGGATCTGAGGTATGAAACAAGCCTCAAACCATCACTCTGCTGCCAGATATGCAGTAGATATGGATGGATCACTTTAAGGGTTGTTTCTCCAAATTATCCTATTGAAATTTTTCCTATGGAAAAATAAGTCTTCAAGTTATCAGAATATTAAAAATGATTAGATTATTCTACATTATGTTAAACTGTCCAATATTATTTGATGCCCGAAAATGGGGGGGAACTATGTACAAAAGGTTCTATAATTTCTAAACGGTTCGGCCTATATGGATGAAAATACCCTCAAATTAAGCCTGACAGTTTGCACTTGGACCTCATTGTCATTGTATCCTTTCAAACTCAAAGTGCTAGGGTACAGAACCAAAATAACAAAAAATGTGTCACAGTCCAATGAATTATGCTGCTCACTGTACATATTAGGGGTGTGCAGCGATGCCACTATCTGTATCTGTTCAACCATCAACAATATCTGTATTCGGAGTAGAAACAGGAAGTAGGCGTGGCTTACATGTGCTACATATTGGAAATGTGATCTTTTCTAGAGTAATTATCATTACTCTTATTATCATTTTGCTAAATAAAATTCAAGGAGAAGACTTAATGATTATAGCCTAATGATTTATTGAGAAAACCACTCTAAATGAAAAAACTAAAATGTCCAACAAGATGCATTTCTGAGCTAGCAGTAACAACAAAGTTCTAGAACATCTGAAAAGCTTTTAATTTAAGAAAATTTTAAAAAGTCTGGATATGGCTGCATTTCAACAGCTTTTAATATGCTTTCAGTATTCCATTGGTTTAACCGATCACCGCGACAAGCCTAGTTAAAACATTTTTTTCTGCAGTGTAAAACATCACATTTTCTTTGTATTAATTGCGTTGCAAGTTTTGGCTCATGGAATGGCGAGATTGATTGAATTGATTACGCAGCAATACAGAGGCAGAACGGACGGTCGGTACAATTTAAAAACACAAACAACACAACTAGCATAAATACAATAATGATTTTGATAACTAGTAAGTGACATTTCAAAACGGGACATAGGCTACTGATTCTAGCTGTTCCTTTGCTTTCTTTTAAAAGGTGTTTTTACGTTCTGAAAAAGTGGCGAGATTAAGCGCAACTAAATTAAAGCGAGCAGCGTTAAAGGGATAGTATCTTTTTGCATGCAAGATGTTGAGATTTTTCAGTTAACGTTTTGTTTCTTTTTATTTTGCTCTCACAAGATTGACATAGGCCTAAACAAGGCACACTGTTCGATTATAACGAGCACGTTAAAGATAAAAGTTGAGTAGGCTATCTGTAATTTCAGGGACTGCCGGTTGAGTCACATGGCCCATATCGAATGGCTCCATCCCTAATTACTGTATATGTTTAAATGTTTTATTAAACAAAGAAACAATCCAATGCTTAATTCGTTAAAGTTCAGAAGAGGCATGGGCTACAGACAGGTGGGCACTGAATCAAAGATTTCCCTGCTGCAATTGAATTATTTCCCGCGTCCGAATATGAACTGGTAACTTCGGATAGGAAAAAATCAGTTTCCAAATTCCAACCCACTATCCGTGCACTTCCAGGGCTGTGTCAGAATCAGAGCCCTATACCCTTTTGATTACGCATATTTGAGTCCACTTCGTCAAAAAGCTTTTGAGTGGGCGAATTTTTCTCACAAATGGGGGCACTTAAAATACCAGGATGAACCACTTATTTCCGTGGTTTTGTTGAGGGAATTCAGGAGCACACTCATCTGCAGAACTGTGCACTCACCCGACAATTTCAGTAAGTAACTCGGAAGTAAAAACGTAAAAGAGTAGAGCGTTTTTGCATATCTATGGTACAAGAGTGGGTCATATTACGAAATACTCTTTTTTTTTTTTTTTGTTAATTCTATCTTCATTCATAGTCTACATTTTGTAACAATTGTCATATGTTAACTTGATTGATATTCTCAATAAAAATAAAAAAAGATATTACGAACTACTTCCTCACTAGTTTGGAAAGAGTTTTGCGAGGTATGTCACAGGCCGACAACACGGCTTCCTACAACACCTTTACTGTTGTAACCATAGAACTATATATTATATTTCTATGGTTGTAACCATAGAACTATATATAGTTCTATGGTTGTAACCGAGAAACAGGGTGCCGGAAATGCCACTATCTTAACAGTTCGGGCATGAGCCCGAGTTACGTGAACTCCTGTGAGGTTATGTTTAGGGGTTGTGGGTGGGGTACGGAATCACGAACTCACAAAAACCAGGGGGTCTTTGAATTCGACATATATCTTGGTTATGACTTTGTAGTACATTCCAGTTCGTGTGCTCCCTTCGAACCACGTCTTTACCCCGAGGTGTGAGCATGGACGCCTGGCCAATCCTAGCGATTGAATGCCATGCAGGGCGTGTCTTGCCAAGAAAAGCAGTGGGACGCGTGACGTCATATCCTACTACCCTCACACGTGATGTTTTCGGCCTATCACAGCCCTAGCTTATGCATACTAATGAATACCATTCTGCTGTTGTAACCATAGACTGTATAAAAATGGTTGTAACCGAGAAACACGGTACCAAACTAGGGTTGCCAACCGTCCCTTGAAATAAGGGATCGTCCCTTATTTGGACAATAAAAGACCCGTCCCTTATTGAACTGATAAGGGATCGTCCCTTATTTCAAGGGACGGTTGGCAACCCTATACCAAACATAGCTCAGTTTTGCGGGATTTCTTTCGCACACTGCTTGCAATGTAAGGGGACAGGGCACATAGTAGACAGGGGTCTGAGTGGACAGGGAACAGGGCTCTGATTCGGACACAGTCCAGATTTAGGCTTCGGCTTCTTCTTTTTCTTCTTCTTTGTCTTTTATTGGCGGTTTGTAAACCAGCTTTTAGTGCATTACCGCCACCACCTGGGCTGGAGTGTGGTCCGAAGATTTTACCTTATTTCTCCCAAAATATACTACTATTTTATATTGTAAGAAAATAATAAATATTACATATACATGTATATATACATATACATACCCAAACATATAGAACCTAATAAGAATAATAAATAAATAGATAACTTAATAAATAGGTAAAACTATAGATTACCTCACTGCCAGTGCTAATAATTGCCTTGTATACTAGTAAAACCTGAATATGTATTTCATGAATCCTGCTTGCAGAACCTAGATCCTACCAATCAGTCCTGTCTCTTTGAGGAACTGGAATATGTGATTATAAACCTGGTTCCCCGATGGCTTACTTAAGTTGAACCCAAATCACATCCCGTAACCTCCTCTTTCCACAGGGCTTCCCACATCCTTTCTCTCTCCCCCTGCTACTTGTTGCAGTGCATTATCACATGAGACACTGATTCCCATTCCTGGCAGTGGTCACATTTACCTGTTGGGTGTTTCCCTATTATTTTAAGTATCCCATTAAGTCTTGTATGTCCCAATCTTAGTCTTGAGATGACTGACTCCTCCCATCTATGCCTTCCAGAAGACCTCCCCTTCCCCACCATTCTGTATGGCATATAGATGCCGCCCCTTGCTCTCTCCATCCCACTCCTTCTGCCACTTTCTCTTCATCTCTGATTTTATTAGCCATTTTGCCTCATCCTTACTCAGAGGGACCTCCATGTCTGGTGCTGCTGTCCTCAGCGCTATTTTTGCCAAGCTATCAGCCTCTTCATTCCCCTCAATCCCTACATGGGCTGGCACCCATAGGAACCTCACCTTTATCCCTCCCTGTTGCAGTTGGCATACTTTTTGTAGCATATCAAATACCACATCCTGTCTGATTTTAGATTGGGAAGACTTTAAAGACTGCTGCGCTTGAGTCTGAGCATATTACTGTTCTATCTGGCCTCAATTCCTCTACCCAGTCTAAGGCCAGACATATTGCTATTAGCTCCACTGTAAAAACTGCCACATGGTTGGTCACCCTCCTGCTCACTGCCACCTTGAATAAAGGCACCCCAAATGCTGCGCTTGTACGCCCTGATCGAGGATCTTTAGAGCCATCAGTATATATAGGGAGGAATTCATAGTGCTCTGTCCTGATGTATCTGTCCACTTCCTCCACAAGACCCCTCCCCACCTCACCTTCATGGACCTTGTCCAGGATCTTCAGATCCACTACTGGTTGTAATAAAAACCATGGTGGGATTGCTGGCAACACAACTGAAGGGCAATATACCCTTCCGGGTAGTCCAATGTCATTAGCCTGGGGTTCACTCACCCAGCCAGAAATTTGAAATTTTCCCTTACCGTGCTCCCAGCATGTTTGCAATACCCTCTTTACTGGGTGTAACTCATCATGCCCTTGTATAGCAACCAAGCATAATAACGAGAGCTGCCTCCTTCTAAACCAAAGAGGCACCTCCCCCATCTCAACCTGCACAACCACAGTTGGCCTGGACCCCACAGCAGATTCTCAGTGCTTGAGCCTGGACTCCATCTAACCTACTTAACTGACTTTAGTTGCAGATCCATATATGACACACCCATAATCCAACACAGATCTAATTAGTGCTATATATATGGTTTTTAGTGCCAACCTCTGCTCCCCAGTCTAATCCTGACAGGCACCACATTATGTTTAGGTTTTTTTTTTGCACCTATTCAAAACCTTATTAATATGCCCATGTGAGTCAGGCATCAAACCAAACCCCCAGAAATCTAAATGAGTCAACACGCTGTAATTGCCTTCCATATAGCCTAAGTCCAATCTCCTCCCCTATTTTCTCGGCTACGGCTTCGGACACACCCCTAGTACATATGCACTTTCATAATTTTATATTCCAAGTTTTTCGATAAATACTACTTCATAAACAATGTATAAAATCGTATTCCATGTTTTTTTTGTATTTTCATGTTTTAAAAGATGATTTGTAAGCAAATTACCCAAAGTTCCCATGGGGGAAAAAAATGGCAATATTTATTTTTGTTTTCGTAACTTTAATATAGCTTTAAGAAACAATACACTTGCATTTGAGAAATATCACAATAATTATTATGTTATATAATTTGGCGTCCAACGGGGGGCTGATCACTTATGAATTAATTGATTTCCCCCATTGTGTTTGCGTTTATGTCAGGGATCTCAAACTCCAGTCCTGGAAGGCTGCTGTGTCTGCTGGTTTTTGTGATTTTCTTTCAATCAGCAGCCAGTTTAGGCCTTGGAAACAAGGTGTGCAGACTCTTTAGCCAATCAATGACTTAAATTAAACACTTAAGTGCAGGAACACATCGAAAACCAGCAGACACAGCGGCCCTCCAGGATTTGAGTTTGAGATCCCTGGTTTATGTCATCCAGAAGTAGGAACAAAGAAGGTTAGTAGTTTTTTGAGACGGACATATTTTAAGTAGACCACTTCCGTTTCAGTTTCAAGATGGCAGCCGCCTGTGACAGGCGTGTGGCTTGCATGCCGAATACATTTACTAATTTTTCCGCGTGAATCTACATTTCAAGAGCTATTAATATATATATTTTGGCAATCTTGTTATTAGATTTGCCGTCAGTCGCGCCTCACAGCAAGGACAGACATCGGAACAAGTGGAACACCGTTAGCTAGCTTAGCTGCATTCCCAATTGTGAGCAGTACTCCGGTGAAGTAGCCAGCTATGGCTGTCTCAACATTATTCGTTCGGGGTTTGCCAGTGTCGGCAACCAATGAGCGTATGGAGGAAGTATTTTCTGAAGTTGGACCGTTGAAGCACTGTTTTGTTGTAAAAGAAAAGGGTAAGCGAATAAAACAGCAATGTGTTTGCCGATTTATGAACAAAATGTAGTAAGCATGGACAGAAGCGTTTTTTAGCTAGCTTACTAACCCAGTGCTCGGAAGATGCGTCGATGTTTATTCTTAATTAATAGCCACATATCAGTTGATTTGTTGTTGCATTTATTAATTTGCATCTCCAATTCATGTCCAGGTTCTAGCACAGTTGTGGTTTGTTGTTCTGTTGTTGACTTGTTAAATTATAGGTGCTGATAAATGTCGCGGGTTTGGATATGTAACCTTTGCTATGGAGGAGGATTCTCAGAGGGCGCTGAAGGAGATTAAGGAGTACGATGGAAAGAAAATATCGGTGGTTGTGGCAAAGAAGAAACAGAACGACAAGAAGAAGGGAGGTAAGATCAGGGCCGGAATCGGGCTCCTGCGTTAAACAGATGGAATGAATCCAAATTAATTTCATGTTATGTGAAGCTTTTTCCCCTTATAAAAAGCAGAGTGGTGAGATGAAGACTGGAGTACACTGCTTCTGTGCTCACTCACCCAGTTCTTTACCTGCAGTTTGGGGGGGGGTTTGTAGTCTGACCACAACTTGAGGTCAAGTTGGAAATGCAGATGGGGGCCAATCAGGCACCAGTAACGTGACCAGTGCTCCCTCTGCTTTCCACGTTCCTTCTTTAACCCCAGGACAGGAACCGGTTTGCTTGTTTAGACGATAACATCTGCTCACTTTTCTCTGATTTCAGCGCCCAAGGAGCAGACCCCCAAGGAACAGACCCCTGTTGAGAAGAAGCCGAAAGGGCTGAAGACAAACCAGAAGAAGGCCAGACTAATCATAAGGAACCTCAGTTTTAAGGTAGAGGCCTGGGAACACCTCCGGCCGTCTTCATTCAGACTTGTTCCAAACGCTTTGGGCCCTTTGCTGTGCGCTGAGTGTTTGTGTCTACTTCTAGTGCTCCCAGGAGGACCTGAAGCAGGTGTTCTCTCAGTTTGGCACGGTTCTGGACGTTAACATTCCTCTGAAACCAGGTACGGCTGCACCGATTGTGTAACCGCGGTGACGAGGTGTGGGTGGTTGATTTGTTGAATATTCACTGTGGTGTGTGTGTGCGCGTGCATGTGTTTAAGGTGGTGTTTTACGTGTATCTGTACAGATGGGAAGATGCGGGGCTTCGCCTTTGTCCAGCTGACAAATGTCCTCCAGGCAGGAAAAGCTCTGAAAGCCACAAACATGAAAGAGATCAAAGGTTCATATCATTTACTTCCTGTCTCTGTCTGTGAATGTGACCAATCCGCACTGCGCTGCTCAATTTAATGTAATTTGTGATAGGACCGCAAAGATCCACCTAGCATGTTTAATTGGTTAACACTGAAGAACCTTCAGTGTAAGGGTTAGTTGGAGCTGCTGCATGCTCTTGTGGGACAGCACATCTGTGTACACCAGGTGCTTTAATGCACTCTTGTGGGTGCAGGCAGGCAGGTGGCGGTAGACTGGGCCATCGCCAAGGACAAGTTTGTTTCCACTCAGGCGACGTCCTCCTCAGGTGAGTTTCAGCCTTCGCACCTGTCTTTAAAAACAGCCCAGCGTGGCCTGGGTTCGTCAACATGCCATGAGTTTGGCTGGGTACACCGATTGAGTTTTACAGCGATTGTTTTTCCTGTTACACAGGAAATGCCAAACAGCCTGGAGAAGTGGCAAAGCCGGCTGAGGAAGACGCTGAAGAGGAGGAAGAGGATGTACCTGAAAAGCCGGGGTAGGAAGCCGTAGTGTCTGTCTCACACACCCTGCAGTGTCTGTCTCACACACTCTGCAGTGTCTGTCTCACACTGAATTTAAGGACCTAGTTTAGGGGCACGGGTGCTCGCTAGGGTTGTCTGAGTTCATGCTGGGGTTCTAACAGCACAGGCACACTTGGCACAGGGAACAGGTGAGCAGGTTTACCTGTGGAACGAGTCAAAGGTGTGGCTCAGCCCTGACGACACTGGCCTTCTGCGCCAGTGTGCCCCCCAAACCAGCCCCCTCCAGCCCTCGCTAGGCAGCGCTCTGAGCTGCAGGCAGTCCCAGTCTGCTGGGCTGTGGAAGATGGCGGTTTATCTGTGTCTGAACCCTCTGTCACTCAGGCACAGCGGCAGACCTGTTGCAAAGGAAGTCCAGCGCAGCGGCAAGGCTGTGGAACAGGAAGTGGAGTCTGGGGGCAGCAGTGAGCCTGAAAGTAGTGGGAGTGACACCGAGGAAGAGGTGGACTCCGATCACAGCGATGGCGGGTCTGATGAAGACGAGGACGAAGATGGAGATGATGATGACGACGACGACGACGACGATGATGACGATGATGATGATGATGATGATGATAGTGATGAAGGTGCAACCAAGTTTTGACACTGCGTTCATTCACTCACTCTATCATGCCCATGGTTGATCTTTATTCTGCACCTTTAAAATGATCAGTAGGTGCTCCTTTCTCATGTAATAATATTCTGTAAATCTCTTTAAAGAGCGTCCCGCCAAAAAGAGGCTGCTGCCATCGGACGTCCAGGAGGGAAAGACCGTGTTTATCAGGTGAGGAGAGACATAGCTCTCATAGGCCAGATGGACCTTGCTCAAGGGTACAGCAGGACCCCACCTGGGAATCAAACCTACTACCTTTGGGTTGCAAGCCCCAGCTTCATAACCATTATACCACACTGTGAAAGTTGTGTTTATCAGCTAAGGAGAGACGGCATCATTGCTCAGCCACAGCCATGCTCAGTCATTGCTCAGCCACTGTGTTGTACTTCGTCCCTCTCTCACTCCCTCTCTCACTCCCTCCTCTAACCCCTCTCTCACTTTCTTCCTCCTTCTCACACCCTCTGTCCTCTCTCCTCTCACCCTCCCTCTCTCACTCTCTCCCCCTCTCTTCTTCCCTCTTACTCCCTCTGTCCTTCCCTTTCTCTACCTCTCCCTCTCCTCCCTCTTTCAGAAACCTGTCCTTTGACACAGAAGAAGAGGGGTTGGAGGAGGTTCTGCTGCAGTTTGGGGAGCTGAAATACGTCCGTGTAGTCCTACACCCCGAAACCGAGCACTCCAAAGGTCTGCATCTACTGCCTGAACACACCGATATACACTCTGCCTCTACTGCCTGAACACCCCGATATACACTCTGCCTCTACTGCCTGAACACACCGATATACACTCTGCCTCTACTGCCTGAACACACCGATATACACTCTGCACCTACTGCCCGAACACACCGATATACACTCTGCCTCTACTGCCTGAACACACCGATATACACTCTGCCTCTACTGCCTGAACACACCGATATACACTCTGCACCTACTGCCCGAACACACCGATATACACTCTGCCTCTACTGCCTGAACACACTGATATACACTCTGCCTCTACTGCCTGAACACACCGATATACACTCTGCATCTACTGCCTGAACACACAGATATACACTCTGCATCTACCGCGTAACGTGTGATGTGCGTTTGTACAGGTTGTGTGTGATGTGTATTTGCTGTGTTTGTACAGGTTGTGTAATGTGTGTTTGTACAGGTCGTGTGTGATGTGTATTTGCTGTGTTTGTACAGGTTGTATGTGATGTGTATTTGCTGTGTTTGTACAGGTTGTGTGTGATGTGTATTTCCTGTGTTTGTACAGGTTGTGTGTGAGATGTGTATTTGCTGTGTTTGTACAGGTTGTGTGTGTGATGTGTATTTGCTGTGTTTGTACAGGTTGTGTGTGATGTGTATTTGCTGTGTTTGTACAGGTTGTGTGTGATGTGTATGTTCTGTGTTTGTACAGGTTGTGTGTGATGTGTATTTGCTGTGTTTGTACAGGTTGTATGTGATGTGTATTTGCTGTGTTTGTACAGGTTGTATGTGATGTGTATTTGCTGTGTTTGTACAGGTTGTGTGTGATGTGTATTTCCTGTGTTTGTACAGGTTGTGTATTATGTGTATTTGCTGTGTTTATACAGGTTGTGTGTGATGTGTATTTGCTGTGTTTGTACAGGTTGTGTGTGAGATGTGTATTTGCTGTGTTTGTACAGGTTGTGCGTGTGATGTGTATTTGCTGTGTTTGTACAGGTTGTGTGTGATGTGTATGTTCTGTGTTTGTACAGGTTGTGTGTGATGTGTATTTGCTGTGTTTGTACAGGTTGTGTGTGATGTGTATTTGCTGTGTTTGTACAGGTTGTCTGTGATGTGTTTTTGCTGTGTTTGTACAGGTTGTGTGTGATGTGTATTTGCTGTGTTTGTACAGGTTGTGTGTGATGTGTATTTGCTGTGTTTGTATAGGTTGTGTGTGAGATGTGTATTTGCTGTGTTTGTACAGGTTGTGTGTGAGATGTGTATTTGCTGTGTTTGTACAGGCGGTGTGTGAGATGTGTATTTGCTGTGTTTGTACAGGTTGTGTGTGTGATGTGTGTTTGCTGTGTTTGTACAGGTTGTGTGTGAGATGTGTATTTGCTGTGTTTGTACAGGTTGTGTATGGTGTGTATTTGCTGTGTTTATACAGGTTGTGTGTGAGATGTGTATTTGCTGTGTTTGTACAGGTTGTGTGTGATGTGTATTTGCTGTGTTTGTACAGGTTGTGTGTGAGATGTGTATTTGCTGTATTTGTACAGGTTGTGTATGACGTGTATTTGTATTTGCACAGGTTGTGCTTTTGCTCAGTTTAAGACGAAGGAGGCTGCAGATAGGTGCCTTGCTGCTGCTCAGGATGAGTCAGAGGTGAGAACAGGCTCCGCTCCCCCAGATGCCCTGCTCTGGCCTGCTCTGCACACCAACACCCTCTTACGCCCTGCTAAAACCTGCTCCACATTGTGGTTCTGTGGCTCAAAGCATGTGTGTGCTTACAGGTGTGGTTATGTGGTTGTTTGTTTCAGAGCGGGGTGTGAGTGATTGGTTGTGTGTTTCAGAGCGGGGGTGTGAGTGATTGGTTGTGTGTTTCTGAGCGGGGGTGTACGTGTTTGGTTGTGTGTTTCAGAGCGGGGCTGTGTGTGATTGGTTGTGTGTTTCTGAGCGGGGGTGTACGTGTTTGGTTGTGTGTTTCAGAGCGGGGCTGTGTGTGATTGGTTGTGTGTTTCAGAGCAGGGCTGTGAGTGTTTGGTTGTGTGTTTCAGACCGGGGGTGTGTGTAATTGGTTGTGTGTTTCAGAGCGGGGCTGTGTGTGATTGGTTGTGTGTTTCAGAGCAGGGCTGTGAGTGTTTGGTTGTGTGTTTCAGAGCGGGGCTGTGTGTAATTGGTTGTGTGTTTCAGAACGGGGTGTATGTGTTTGGTTGTGTGTTTCAGACCAGGGGTGTGTGTAATTGGTTGTGTGTTTCAGAGTGGGGCTGTGTGTAATTGGTTGTGTGTTTCAGAACGGGGTGTATGTGTTTGGTTGTGTGTTTCAGACCAGGGGTGTGTGTAATTGGTTGTGTGTTTCAGAGCGGGGCTGTGTGTGATTGGTTGTGTGTTTCAGAGCAGGGCTGTGAGTGTTTGGTTGTGTGTTTCAGAGCAGGGCTGTGAGTGTTTGGTTGTGTGTTTCAGAGCGGGGCTGTGTGTAATTGGTTGTGTGTTTCAGAACGGGGTGTATGTGTTTGGTTGTGTGTTTCAGACCAGGGGTGTGTGTAATTGGTTGTGTGTTTCAGAGTGGGGCTGTGTGTAATTGGTTGTGTGTTTCAGAACGGGGTGTATGTGTTTGGTTGTGTGTTTCAGACCAGGGGTGTGTGTAATTGGTTGTGTGTTTCAGAGCGGGGCTGTGTGTGATTGGTTGTGTGTTTCAGAGCAGGGCTGTGAGTGTTTGGTTGTGTGTTTCAGAGCGGGGCTGTGTGTGATTGGTTGTGTGTTTCAGAGCAGGGCTGTGAGTGTTTGGTTGTGTGTTTCAGAGCGGGGCTGTGTGTAATTGGTTGTGTGTTTCAGAACGGGGTGTATGTGTTTGGTTGTGTGTTTCAGACCAGGGGTGTGAGTGATTGGTTGTGTGTTTCAGCAGGGCTGTGAGTGATTGGTTATGTGTTTCAGAGCGGGGCTGTGAGTCATTGGTTGTGTGTTTCAGAGCGGGGTGTGAGTGATTGGTTGTGTGTTTCTGAGCGGGGGTGTACGTGTTTGGTTGTGTGTTTCAGAGCAGGGCTGTGTGTGATTGGTTGTGTGTTTCAGAGCGGGGGTTTTAGTGTTTGGTTGTGTGTTTCAGAGCGGGGGTTTTAGTGTTTGGTTGTGTGTTTCAGAGCGGGGGTTTTAGTGTTTGGTTGTGTGTTTCAGAGCGGGGGTTTTAGTGTTTGGTTGTGTGTTTCAGAGCGGGGGTTTTAGTGATTGGTTGTGTGTTTCAGACCGGGGCTGTGTGTGATTGGTTGTGTGTTTCAGACCGGGGCTGTGTGTGTTTGGTTGTGTGTTTCAGAGCAGGGCTGTGAGTGATTGGTTGTGTGTTTCTGAGCGGGGGTGTACGTGTTTGGTTGTGTGTTTCAGAGCAGGGCTGTGTGTGATTGGTTGTGTGTTTCAGAGCGGGGGTGTTAGTGTTTGGTTGTGTGTTTCAGAGCGGGGGTTTTAGTGTTTGGTTGTGTGTTTCAGAGCGGGGGTTTTAGTGTTTGGTTGTGTGTTTCAGAGCGGGGCTGTGTGTGATTGGTTGTGTGTTTCAGACCGGGGCTGTGTGTGTTTGGTTGTGTGTTTCAGAGCGGGGGTTTTAGTGTTTGGTTGTGTGTTTCAGAGCGGGGGTTTTAGTGTTTGGTTGTGTGTTTCAGAGCGGGGCTGTGTGTGATTGGTTGTGTGTTTCAGACCGGGGCTGTGTGTGTTTGGTTGTGTGTTTCAGAGCGGGGGTTTTAGTGTTTGGTTGTGTGTTTCAGAGCGGGGGTTTTAGTGATTGGTTGTGTGTTTCAGACCGGGGCTGTGTGTGATTGGTTGTGTGTTTCAGACCGGGGCTGTGTGTGTTTGGTTGTGTGTTTCAGAGCAGGGCTGTGTGTGATTGGTTGTGTGTTTCAGAGCAGGGCTGTGAGTGATTGGTTGTGTGTTTCAGAGCGGGGCTGTGTGTAATTGGTTGTGTCTTTCAGAGCGGGGCTGTGTGTGATTGGTTGTGTGTTTCAGAGCGGGGCTGTGAGTGATTGGTTGTGTGTTTCAGAGCAGGGCTGTGAGTGATTGGTTGTGTGTTTCAGAGCAGGGCTGTGAGTGATTGGTTGTGTGTTTCAGAGTGGGGGTGTACGTGTTCAAGGCCGGAAGCTGAGTATCGTGCTGGCCATGAGTCGGGAGGATGCAGTCAAGCTGAAAGATAAAAAGAAAGTAAAAGTTCAGACAGGAACCAGGAACCTTTTCCTCGCCAGAGAAGGCTGTAAGTGACTCCGCCTCCCTCAGCCAATCACATGCTCCTACGCCCTCTCGTACACCCATCTCTCTTATTTCTTTCCCTCTCTCTTTGACACATGCACACACACACACACACACACACTCACATGCGCACACACACACACACACACACCTCTCGTACGCTAAAATGAGGTTTGTTAGCTGTTCGTCACTCTGACAGTGCGCTTCCTTTGGCAGTGATCCGCGCTGGAACCAAAGCTGCTGAGGGCATACCAGAGGCTGATATGGCAAAGAGAGCAAGGGTGGGTATTACCACAGCACACACTTCATAATCACAATACTCATAACCATGATTCACATATCCATAACACCGCTTTCATAAGTATAATCATAATTCTCCTAACTATTAACTGATCATAACCGTGCAGTTCTCACCGGATCACGCGCTGTTTTGTTCGCAGTTTGAGGATCTGAAGAGGATGAAGTTGCGGGATATAAGCGTGTTTGTGTCCAAGACACGACTGTGTGTCCATAACCTGCCCAAATCGATTGACGTGAAGCAGCTGCGGGTGCTGTGTCTGAAGGCCGCCGGAGGAGGGAAAGGCGTCCGCATCACTGAGGTGGGACTGAGCTGCGGGTGGGCGAGGGGCCACAGCACCCGCCTGTAAGGGGGGCTGGTGTGTGTTTGTGTATGCATGTTTGTGCACGTGTATCTTTACTGCAGTATTATTAGCAGTTATCCTGTGTGTATGACAGAGCGAGCACTAGGGGGCAGTGTTTTGCTGAAGCCTGGGTCCGTTCCGTCCCCTCTGCTGATGTGGGAGAGTTTTCTCTTTCTTTAGTCTCTCCGGATTGTGTGTTTTCTTCTGCTCACATAACGGCTTCAGGGTTCGTACGGTCATGGAATTTGAAAACTGATCTTTCCAGGCCTGGAAAAAATATATAATGCAAAACGTTTTGGAAAAGTCATGGAAATTAGTTTCACAAATTGTTTCATATTGTTAATTTAGCCTACACTCAGTTTAAAATAATTTATATGCTTTTTAAAAAAAATAAAAATAACGTAACGTTAAAAATATATGCAGGTGTGAAACCCAGAACCTTCTAGTTGCGACAGTATGTCATTTCATGATGACAGAAAATGCTACAAACAAAATGTTTTGGCTAGTTGAATTAAATGAAAAATACTTTATTGGCAAGATCTGTTTCAATAACAATAATGCCAAAGTAAACAATTATGATATTTACATTAGGGCGGCACGGTGGTGCAGTGGTTAGCACTGTTGCCTCACAGCAAGAAGGTACCGAGTTCGAATCCCGGCCGAGGGCCTTTCTGTGTGGAGTTTGCATGTTCTCCCCGTGTCCGCGTGGGTTTCCTCCGGGTACTCCGGTTTCCTCCCACAGTCCAAAGACATGCAGGTTAGGCTAATTGGAGACTCAAAATTGCCCATAGGTATGAGTGTGTGAGCCCTGTGATGGATTGGCGGCCTGTCCAGGGTGTATTCCTGCCTCTCGCCCGATGCGATAGGCTCCAGCACCCCCCGTAACCCTGACCAGGAATAAGCGGGTTAATGGATGATGGATGGATGTTAGTTATTAGCCCAGCATCAGAAATATACTATGGAGAAAAGGGCAAAAATGCCCAAAATAAATATATTTTACCCCAGAAAACAGAAGGGCAGGGGCAAAAAATGCCCCTAAATATTTATTGCAAGATTCAAATGTATATGCATTCTTGTCAAAATCTCACTATCAAACGCAGCTAAAACAGTTGTTGGTCAATTCACATATGATTTAGCGTACACCCGCTATGGTATAGCTTACTCTTTGGCTATGCCATTGCTTGTTCCTGCTTCTCTCCTTGCCCCTACGCTGGCCTGACTGTGAACATTCTCATTATTACACAATGGACTGCTGCGTGGTATGACCTAATAAATCTGAGAGCAGTGCTCCAATTTTGAATGAGAAGAATGAAGAATGAAAAACGCACCAGAAAACTCCACGAAAACAGCTAGCCTATCAAAAATAGCCAAATGGAATTTCGATTGGATTTTAATCGAGAATAAAGATAAACGTCCCAGAATCTTCTGTAAAGCATGCCGTGCCTTTCCGAGTGGACGACGAGTAAATAACGTTGCCTTGTCAGACAGGCACCACCACTGCCGATTTTGTGTAGGGTAGTGGGAACCTGAATAAGTATTTGGCTTTTCGGCACTAGGCCACTAAGCAACATTTCCACCGAAAGTGAGTTATGATTTAGAAATGATTGAGTTTATATCGCTTTATAACAGTTATCTCCGTGGTCATTGCAATGCAAACATTCAGACAGTTAAGTCAGCCGATATTGGCTATAAAAGTGGTTGCTAGAACTTAGCTGACAAATTTATTCAAAAGAATCATCATGCGCGTCTGCCATTGTGTTTCCCATTGATGTAGAAAATAGCCATTTAAAAATATTTTTATCGACATTAAATATGTTGAAACAAAACAGAAATGCATGGCTGTTTTTGATATAAAGGAAAATTAACTTACTGTAAAACGAATGGAGCACCTTCTTCATGTATGTGATGTAACGGGAAGCAAGCAGCTGAACTGTATCACTCATTTCAACGATTGACTACGTGCCAATGTCCCAATTATAGTATTCACATTTCTCTGAAATTATAAATTAAAACGAGGAAAACCCCTAAATTCCGACAAGTTAGTTAGCCAATATTTGTTCAAATTTGCACGACAAAAGGGAAAGCAATGTGTGCACTAGCGCTGCTGCCTACTACAGCTCTTACTGATATGTGTCAGTGTTATGGAATGCCTATCAGCAAAAATACTTTTTTGATCAAACTATATTGTCTGTCATTCATGTTATTCAAGGTATACTGTGCGCTTTGGAATTCTCATGGTTAATTTCATTACCAAATCTTATCCTTTTTCATTTATACACAGTGACATCACAGAATGTTTGGTCATGAAAATTTGGTTTATAAGTCATTGAGAAGTCATGGAAAAGTCGTGGAAATCCATTGGTCAAAATGTGTACGAACCCTGCGGCTTGGCCAGGTCATGTGCTACACCAGGAGACCCTCAGGGCCTTCAAGTCCAGGCTTGGCCAGGTCATGTGCTACACCAGGAGACCCTCAGGGCCTTCAAGTCCAGGCTTGGCCAGATCTTGTGGTACACCTGGAGACCTTCAGGGCCTTCAAGTCCAGGCTTGGCCAGGTCATGTGCTACACCAGGAGACCCTCAGGGCCTTCAAGTCCAGGCTTGGCCAGATCTTGTGGTACACCTGGAGACCTTCAGGGCGTTCAAGCCCAGGCTTGGCCAGGTCATGTGGTACACCTGGAGACCCCAGGCTTGACACAGTGCTGTATTCCCTCTGGAATGTAGCAAAATAGTGAGTCTACAATGGCTAAATAATGGCCTGTCCTTTTCATTAATTATTTTCTTATTCTCTCTTTCTCTGTCTCTCTCTCTCTTCCACTCTCTCCGTCTCTCTCTCTCTCGCCCTCCGTCTTTCTCCAGTGCCGTGTGATGTATGACAGAAAACCTGAGGGAGGGCAGGTTATGGGGCGCTCGCTGGGGTACGGCTTCGTTCAGTTTCAGCAACACGAACACGCCCTCAGCGTCCTGCGACACCTCAACAACAACCCCCAAATCTTCGGCCCGCATAAGGTCAGTCACACGCCCCGCCTGCTACCATGGCAACTGTCCAAATCCGTTTTTTTTTTTAAACTTTTGACCTCATTGAATGAAAACAGCATGTGGTCAGCTACGTCCAGTAGGTTTCTGACCTTATAACTGGTGTTACTAGTAGAGATGTGTAAAGTTTTTTTGAATAAAACATTATAATGATGTTTCCTCATGTGGTTTGAGTTTATGAATTATGATCACATGAAAATAGTTCATTAAAAATTATTTTATATACAGTATACAACAGAAGTGAGTACACCCCTGTGCAATATCACTTAAATGTCAAATGATTCAAAATTGTATCACCACTCAGTAATTGCATTATTTCTAAGTTGACAAGTAGTGTTTCCTCTTATGAACAATCAAAAACAAATACTTTAGAAAGACTATAGTGAAAATACAGGCCTCAAAGTAGAGACTCAATGCAACAAAAGTGAATACACCTGTGATCACTGTCACACAAGTTAGAAAGTTACACAAGTTAGTTAATAATATTTGTTTGCTTATCCTTTGCATGCCATGACTTCCTGATGTCTGTGACCCAACAACATCAAAAGACTCTTGATATCTTATTTTCTGGTACTCTTACAAGCGATCCTATAACGTCTCTGCATTTGAATCGATTTCTATAGGAATTGGGGGGTGGGACTAGATTTAGCTCTAATTTATATGCAGTAGATATGGATGGATCACTTTAAGGGTTGTATCTCCTGACAAATTTTCCTATTGAACTCTATGGAAAAATAAGTCAGGAGAAGAAACCCTTCAAGTTATCCATCCATATCTACTGTATTTCTGGCAGCAGAATGATGGTTTAAGGCTTGTTTGATACGTCAGACCCTTGATGACTTAGAGCCATTTAGCCAACCATGTGTTCCATACTGTTCCAGTGTAATTTACAGCTAAATCTAGTCCCACCCTTAATTCCATAGAGATCCATTCAAATGCAGTGACGTTATAGTATCGCTTGTAAAAGTACCAGAAAATAAGATATCAAGAGTCTTTTGATGTTGTTGGGTCACAGACATCAGGAAGTCATGGCATGCAAAGGATATGCAACCAAATATTATCAACTAACTTGTGTAACTTTCTAACTTGTGTGACAGTGATCACAGGTGTATTCACTTTTGTTGCATTGAGTTTCTACTTTGAGGCCTGTATTTTCACTATAGTCTTTCTAAATTATTTGTTTTTGATTGTTCATAAGAGGAAACCCTTTCACTCTTTGACCATATGAATATTCATAATATGACTACGTGGCACCATCGTCATATGACCACACCCACTCACGAGTTCCAGTTCAAATTGAAGTGGTAAAAAAGGCCTCAGAAAAGCCTCTGCAGTATCTCTAAGTGATATTGCACAGGGGTGTACTCACTTCTGTTGTATACTGTATAATATATTATAAAATATATATTATTATTTTTGAATGAATCTCTATGTTCATAATTGCGTTTGCATTAAATTATGACAGTCTCTGATAAACTCTGATAGACTGACCATAGTCTTGCATTTAAATTGAACTGTATTGTGTTTGCGCTGGCTGTGGTGTTGTGTGTAGTGTGACCTTTGACCCTGGCTTTGCAGAGACCCATAGTGGAGTTCTCTCTAGAAGACGGGAGGAAGCTGAAGCTGAAAGAGATGCGCTCACAGAAGCACCAGGTGAGAAATTTCAGCAGAGACGCTATAATCCGCTGATTTTAAAACCACTTCCTTAATTCTCCATTTAGGACCATATGAAACTGTTAAAAGCATGGCTGTTCTGCTGCTTTAGTTGACAGCAAGTGGGTGTGTTGTCTGTGGTAGTAGGTGGGTGTGACCTGTCTTGGTAAGTGGGCGTGTCTAGATGTAGAGCAGGCAGTGAGTGGATGTGGCCAGGCTCAGAGCAGCCCGTGAGTGGGTGTGACTGGCACTAGGACCTATAGTGAGTGGGCGGGGCCAGACACAGAGCAGGCAGTAAGTGGGTGTGGCCAGGCTCAGAGCAGCCCGTGAGTGGGTGTGACTGGCACTAGGACCTATAGTGAGTGGGCGGGGCCAGGCACAGAGCAGGCAGTAAGTGGGTGTGGCCAGGCTCAGAGCAGGCAGTAAGTGGGTGTGACTGGCACTAGGACCTATAGTGAGTGGGCAGGGCCAGGCACAGAGCAGGCAGTAAGTGGGTGTGGCCAGGCTCAGAGCAGCCCGTGAGTGGGTGTGACTGGCACTAGGACCTATAGTGAGTGGGCGGGGCCAGGCACAGAGCAGGCAGTAAGTGGGTGTGGCCAGGCTCAGAGCAGCCCGTGAGTGGGTGTGACTGGCACTAGGACCTATAGTGAGTGGGCGGGGCCAGGCACTGAGCAGGCAGTAAGTGGGTGTGGCCCGGCACAGAGCAGCCAGTGAGAGGGTGGTTGTGGTGTTTGAGTAATCTGCGTGTTTCTGTTTTGCAGCAGCATTTGAAAAAAGGCGGGGCCCAGGGTGTGGCCCAGGGTGTGGCCCCAGACGGGGCAAAGCCTCCGCAACAGCGGGGGGGCAAAGGTCCGAAGGAAGCGGGACTCCAGGGCGGAGCCAGGGGTCCTCAGGTGGGCGTGTCCACACCTTTCTCAGGGTTCAAGACCAATCCAGAGGTGGAGGACGTGGAGCTACCTGACGGGAAGAAACGCAAGAAAGTCCTGCTCTTCCCCTCGCACCGAGGGCCAAAGATCAGGTAACCCCGCCCCCTCCCCTCGCACCGAGGGCCAAAGATCAGGTAACCCCTCCCCTCGGGTAATGGAGCAGGGTTCCTTTAAGAGAATAAACTAGGAGTAAAGTAGAGAGTCAAAATGTCATATCAGGAAATAAAACTTAAATTTCATTAAATGATAATTAAATTTAATTGTGACCTAAGGGGTCAAAGCGTTGACCGCCATGTGATGAAATAAAAATGTCCCTTTTTATCAGGGGCGTCAGTAAGTGTGAATATTTTATTCTTTTTGGAGCAAAGCTCCTGTTTCTCATTAATGCTAATAACAGCCTTGCCTGTGGGGAAACTGGTCATTCAGGTGATGTTAATAGCGATGTTGTGGTTGTTTAACTGTCATTTTTAAAAACTTGTTTCCCAGGAAACGGGACCGGGGGAAAGCTCAACCCATCCCACCCAAGAGAAAGGAGGGCCGGCCCAGCCGGAACGAGCGAAAATCTGCCTTCTCTCTGGAGAAACAGATACAGCCCCAAAAACGGGTAAATTCTACTGCCACTCAGTCTCTCTACTGCCCCCCTCAGTCTCTCTAATTCCCCCCTCAGTCTCTCTACTGCCCCTTCTGTTTTCCAGTGCCCCTCTCCCTTCCCACACTCACTGTTTGATACAATATAAAAGGCCTGATATATTGCTGTTTTGCGCACACAACAGCGCTATAAATAAAATGTAAGTTGTAATCAGCTAAAAATCCAGACTAAGATGAGTCGGCACATGAGAACAGGTGAGTGTTGGGACCTGATTTAAAAGAGCCAGTCGAAGCTGCATCTCTTATGCGGCTCAGAGACGAGGTGGGGAGCCGCTAAAGGCTTTTTCCCTCTAGTCCACTGTGAGGAACCGCCAGGAAATCAGCCGTTGCTGAGCGCAGGGTGTGACTGGGAGCGTGTTGATGATGATGATGATGATGATGGTTATGATGGTGATGAAGAGGGGGGCACCCTTTGGGTTTTGATGACGGTTGTCTTTTGGTTTGCAGGCTGCCAAGATCCCCAAGAAGAAGATGTTGAGGAACAAGGAGGACCAGCGGTTCGACAGTCTGGTAGAGCAGTACAAGAAGAGGATTCTGGGAAATCCTAAAGCGCCAGCAGTCAAGAAGAGCAAGTGGTTCAGCAGCTGATCCCTCAGTCGTGTGTGCGTGTGTGTGTGTGTGTGTGTGTGTGTGCGTGCGCGCGTGCGTGCGCGTGTTTATGAATGTGCGTGCGTGTTTATGAATGTGTGTGCGTGTGTTTATGAATGTGCGTGTGTGTACATGTGCTGTTATTTTGAAAAGATTAGGAACTGTAACAGAATGTGGTGTCAGTTTTTACATTTTATAGAACTCATACATTTGGAACGTGTTTGTACAGGTAGCCACATTTTAAAAACTGTATGAAAGAAACCGGGCTCTGTCTGTGTTTTTGAAATGTTTCTACTTTAATAGGGGAATACATCGGTACAAGCTGGTATTTTTACTTTTGAAGTTTTCTGGGGTATTTCATATTTAGAAAAAAGAAAGGAAATGAAGCTATGCTTTAGAATAATAAACTGCTCTTCAAACAGTGACCACAAGTATGAGATTTAGATTTCTTGGAAGATTTGCTCAGTATTTTTTTTTTCTCAAAATTATCTTCCTGGAATGTTTTTCAGTCCTAACAGTCTCTAGGGGGGGGGAGGGGCGGGGGTGTTAAGGAATGGGCTGGGGGGGGGGTGGGGTGTGTTAAGGAATGGGCAGGGGCTACCTCTGGGGGTGGGGGGGGACTGGAAAAACTCACCCAGAATATATTTATGAATGTAGAATAGCCTGTTTTGTTCAATTTGTGTTATTAGGGTATTAGTTCAAACACAGCTCTGATTATATCCAGTTAGGCTTTCATATGGTGGTCTCCTTTGTCTCATTCTGTTGTGATCATATACATCTGGTAAATTCATTTTGACTGCTGGAGGTTTTGTCGTCTGCCTACTTATGTTTGGATAAAGCATTCTTAGTGCGATTAAAATTTTATTCAAATATGACTACTTTTAAGTGTACAAAGTTAGAGGAACGTAGTGTAGTCTACTATAATTAAATGGGAGTTCACATCAGTATAACCCCCATCATTTCCTTCCAAGCACCCTTCTGACACCTTTTTTGCAAAATATCAGTTTAGAACCATATTTCCCAGTTCCTTAGGCCTGATACTCTCAGAAACATATTTGGAGGGAAACATTTTCAACTGTTACACAGAGTGACTAGAACACACACAACATGGCCTCCTCAAGCAGATCCTCTTTGTCTCTCATAACATCTGGACTTCCTGATGTAAATTACCTCCAATATTTTTTATTGGGATGCCAAATGTGTGTAGTACATGTGGATAATTAATTTGTGTAAACAATGTAAGTCTTACTTTGCGGTAATTTTGACCATATTGAAAAAATGCAACATTCGGACTCAGTTGTAGCACAGTGATGGGTGTATGAGCATACAATAGGCTATAGTATGGACTATATTATGCGAGAACTGATGTGTTATGCTATGCTTGTGTAATTAGCATAACACACTGCATAACACACCGCCCCCTTTAAAATACAGGAATGATAGTATTACCTGTCCATTTTCCATGAGGTGTAGTGCATTTTATGCTTTATTATTGTCATTATTGTGTTCGCTATAGGGTTTCTTCTCCTGACTTATTTTTCCATAGAGTTCAATAGGAAAATTTGTCAGGAGAAACAACCCTTAAAGTGATCCATCCATATCTACTGCATATCTGGCAGCAGAGTGATGGTTTGAGGCTTGTTTGATACGTCAGACCCTTGATGACTTGCAGCCATTTCGCCGACCATGCATTCCGTACTGTTGCAGCAAAATTTACAGCTAAATCTAGTCCCACCCCCCAATTCCCATAGAGATCCATTCAAATGCAGAGAAGTTATAGTATCGCTTCTAAGAGTGCCAGAAAATAAGATATCAAGAGTCTTCTGATATTGTTGGGTCACAGACATCAGGAAGTCATTGCATGCAAAGGATATGTGACCAAATATTTAAAATGAGTACTTTATTCTACATAACTCCAGTATTTTTGATTTTTGATGGGGCGGGGGATGTACTAAAGGTTCTTTAATTTCTAAACGGTTCATCAGATATAGATGAAAATACCCTAAAATTAAAGCTGACAGTCTGCACTTCAATTGTCATTGTCATTATGTCCAAAAATGTGTCACTGTCCAATGATTTATTGTGCCCACTGTATATAAACAAAAACATTTTGAGAAGTTAATAAAATAACAATAAAAGTTAAAAAAAATAAAAATTTTAATCAATGTTATTATCGCAACAAACTATAAAGTTTGAGTTTTAAAAATAACATGAGTGTTACTGCATGAGTGTTACTGTGATGCATAATGATAATTTCTGCTACCACTCAAGCCCAAGGCAAGGCCACAGCACATAGTTTGCGCGCTACAGAAGTGATTGAATTTGAGGATGCGCGCTGCAGTAGGCGACCTCACGTCAGGTGTACGCTCTGGAAGAATAAAGTATTGCGCGATTAAACAAATAACCTGGCTGCACTCATCAAATCGACTTTCTTTTACAATAGATTTAAAAAAGTATATCGAATACTCCATATCCACTGTTGCTGTGCGGCGACATATGAAGAAACACGTAGAGGGTACATGGTTTTTCGATTGTAATCTTATTTTTCGCCTTTTTCGCTATATAATTCACTTCTGCCGACACGGAGTTATCTTTACCGGATGGCTCTTATATGGCTGTTTTAGCTTGTATGCGTAGGCTGCGGAACTTGTAAAATAAATTAGACCTTTAAGGTTTCATTTTGAGTGACTGTCTATAACAAGTCATGCAACTTATTTTGTTATGAAACGGGGCAAATGGTCGTTTGGAAGAGACAACACAAACACTTGAGAGGGCAAAAAAAAGAGATCTGAACAGTCAGTCCCAAATTACATGGCCAATAATCAGATATGTGTCGGATTTAAGACCAATTATGGTCCAATATCTGAGTCCATGTGATTATTTGTTGTTTACGCTTTAGGGAAAATATGAAGCGTATAGGATTTGTGGGTCACTTCAAAAACTGCCTGTCTAAAATTCTGAGTCTCACTCATTTGCTTTGAAAACAATACTTTTAAGAGCATATGAAATGATACGTTCAAAAAACAAATAATAGGCAAATGTACATTAAATGGGCACACACTTAGGAAAATATAACATTTTAATACCCTAGAAAAAAAAACATTCATGGGTATATACTCATATAACCAGGAGATATGATTCATAGAATACAAAATCATAATTGAAGAAAAATATAAGTTTGACTGTATTAAATTGTGTGTGAGATAGAGAGAAATGCAATAATATACAATAAAAATATATATCAAAATACTTACACAAGTAATTTAAGTTTTTGAATTCTTTAAAAATAGTTTTCATGAAAATAAAACAAATCATAAATAATAAAAATAGTTTTCATGAAAATTTGTTTAAAAATGTCAGTGCTCTTGTATAAAAATGGTATTAACACAGTGCATAACCTTTTATAAATAGTCAACCTTAAACCTTACCTGGTGAGAAAGGAACACACACACACGCGCACACGCACGCACATGCACACACACATACACACACACAAAACATGCATGCACACACACACACACACACACACACACACACACACACACACACACACACACACACACACACACACACACACACACACACACACACACACGCCACACACAACCACATTTTAAAAATTTCAGAATTTCAATTATGACCCAGAAAGAGGGGATCAGCAATTTTTCAGTTGGTCTAGGCTGTTGGTTAATTTGCTTAAGAATTCCTGTAGTCGGCTCAAAGCAATGTTGGCAATGGAGAGGCGGAAGGCCACGTTGGTCTTGAGAAAAGCGTCCAAGCGGCCATCGATCGTGGGCTTCTTCACGGGGCAGCTGCAGGAGGTCGCCAGCCAGTGCACGATGTCCAGGAGGCCAACCAAGTCACTCTGGATTTGGGGCATGCCGTCCAGGGGCAGGTTCTGCAAAATTACCTGGAAAGTGTTGAGCTTCTCTGCTATGGAGGACAAGCCCAGGTGTTTCTCCAGCGTGATGTTGGGGATGAACTCCACACCGCTGAAAACCATGTTCGGGGAAATCTTGAACTGTTGCAGGGGGACAAAGTTTAAAATAAATACTATATATGGAAGATATAATATACAGTATACATGGAAGATTGCTGGTCCAGAACATATGCTTTCCTTTTAATATTAAACCAAGAAATTAAAATACACTCATATTTTACATATTACCTTCCCATGTAATACTTTCCAAACTTTATGCACCAATTGTGTTTAATATTTAATCCTAAGTCTTTCATATTTACTTTGCATATATGGTGCATTATTTGTCTTTTTTTACTTTAAGAGAGTAAAGGATTACCTCATTAGTGAGTTTCTGTATCCGTATTAATGCTGTTTCTGCTAGCAGTTTAACGTTGTTCCTCATTGTGTCTACAGGAGGCGGTATGCTGGTACCCATGGTCAACAGGAAGAGGAGTGAAGAGCAGCAAAGAACGATGAAGTGATACATCCTTCAGGTGTGAGCTTGTCCTGGAACAGTCCATTTTCTGTTTACCACTCATGGTCATGACAGCAGCAGAGATCAGAAATCATGCAAGTCCCCCCCTGACCAAGGAGGAATGGTACATTCCGTTCAAAAAGTGAACCTGACCAAAAACCTTAATTTCAATTGTATGATGTTGTTGCTGTCATACAGAGTAGGCATACTACATTTTGATATTCTATTTCACTCCATTTTATTACAGTTATCACTAGCATCTGTGTGGCTTGGAACAATCCCAAGCTGATCCTGACACTCGATTCTAACAGATTTCTCAGAATCCAGTAACTTTGCTGTTTATTATTTATTTTTCTTCCTTTCTTTCTTGTTTTTGTTCAATGAAATTCAGTTTTCCAAGCTCATAAACATCCTGGCAGATATTACCTTACTTTTTAAACTTTTCCTGTTGCGCAAGCAGGTTTCTTGGAAATACAGCAAATAGAACACCCGTTTTGGGACAGGCTGACAAAAACAGTAGCACAGCACTCTACAATATTATATAATAATGCCCATTATATTTGACCTTGAGCTTTAAGAAAAAAATAAAATAAAATCTGCACTGATTAAAGGTGACAAGGGAGAGAAAGATTAATGAAAACAGACGTAATTACTTTTTGGTTTTTATGATGGTTAACCGTTCAATTAGTTTATTGTAAAATACATTTTGCTGCAGAATATGTCATTCCAATGAAGAAATTATAATTTAAATAGGGAGTGAGAGAGTTTGAGAGGGAGTATGCAAGATTGAAAGAGAGAGAGAGAGAGAGAGAGAGAAAGAGAGGGAAAGAGAGGGAACACAGGATGAAGTGAGTGCTTACCTCTGGTTTGGAGGTTTGAGTCTCCCTTGGTCTCCATCAGTGTTCATATTTTATACTGTAGCAGTGGGATGTTGACTCATGGCTGTGACTCACCTCTTACCCCGGTCCCCTGCCCCTCTGTCTGGGAGATAAACAATCCCCCTGCTCACAGTCAGGTACACATGCCCCCATATGGCCTCTTGCCCTCCTTTCTCTTTTCATTCACATGGATATTTCTTCTCAATAAATATGATCTATGGACCTCCTGCATTAGCCAAATGCTAACGTGGCGTAAGGTTTTTTTGTATATATTTAATTTTCACCTTTCAATAACACCTGTACTGAGATGGTTTCCATAAAGTGTCTGACATTAGGAGAGCTGATCTAGAATCAGTATTCTTTTTTAGCCCATATTGGATAAAGTTGGAATGTGGACAAGGGAAACCTGGTCCTTGATCAGCACTTCTTGTCCAGTATATGCGCGCAGCGTTTGGCAGTTAATTATATCCTAAAATGAGATGCTGCCCAATCAGAGCTGTGTGCTGTTTCACCGCAGAGTCCTCCTCGCCCAGTCAGAGCTGTGTGCTGCTTCACCGCAGAGTCCTCCTCGCCCCAATCAGAGCCATGTGCTGTTTCACCGCAGAGTCCTCCTTGCCCAATCAGAGCCGTGTGCTGTTTCACCGCAGAGTCCTCCTCGCCCAGTCAGAGCTGTGTGCTGTTTCACCGCAGAGTCCTCCTCGCCCAATCAGAGCCGTGTGCTGTTTCACCGCAGAGTCCTTCTCGCCCAGTCAGAGTCGTGTGCTGTTTCACCGCAGAGTCCTCCTCGCCCAATCAGAGCCATGTGCTGTTTCACCGCAGACTCCTCCTCGCCCAATCAGAGCTGTGTGCTGTTTCACCGCAGACTCCTCCTCGCCCAATCAGAGCTGTGTGCTGTTTCACCGCAGAGTCGTCCTCGCCCAATCAGAGCTGTGCTGTATGCTGTTTCACCATAACTCCACCCCCTCTTGGCAGAGGCTATTCCCAGTGCTGGTTTTTATATGTTTGTTCTTTGTCAGGCTTCTGCTCCCATTAAAAAGGAAAGGAACAACACACAGAAGGAATGACGTACTGCGGAAACGACCAGTGTGTAATCAGTGCGTCACTGCCACAGGGAAAGTGTTACAGGTGTGCATTTCCAAAGCAGCCCAATGACCATATTACACATGCTAACATATTAATGTATACTGAAATAAAGAAATGCTGAAATATGAATACACTTCAGAAATATTCAAACGTAGGTATCTGAGCACACAAGCGCGTATACGCACGCTGCCTCTGAATCGCTTGCAGCCGAACGCTTCCTATTTTGACCACTGCCAGAGCTGCGCAGTTACTGAACCAGTGGCAGTAATGCAGACACACAGGGAAGTGGCAGTAATGCAGACACACAGTCAGGAAAGTGGCAGTAATGCAGACACACAGGATAGTAGCAGTAATGCAGACACACAGGAAAGTGGCAGTAATGCAGACACACAGGGAAGTGGCAGTAATGCAGACACACAGGAAAGTGGCAGTAATGCAGACACACAGGAAAGTGGCAGTAATGCAGACACACAGGGAAATGGCAGTAATGCAGACACACAGGAAAGTGGCAGTAATGCAGACACACAGGAAAGTGGCAGTAATGCAGACACACAGTCAGGAAAGTGGCAGTAATGCAGACACACAGGGAAGTGGCAGTAATGCAGACACACAGTCAGGAAAGTGGCAGTAATGCAGGCTCACAGTCAGGAAAGTGGCAGTAATGCAGACTCACAGTCAGGAAAGTGGCAGTAATGCAGACTCACAGGGAAGTGGCAGTAATGCAGACACACAGGAAAGTGGCAGTAATGCAGACACACAGGGAAGTGGCAGTAATGCAGACACACAGGGAAGTGACAGTAATGCAGACTCACAGTCAGGAAAGTGGCAGTAATGCAGGCTCACAGTCAGGAAAGTGGCAGTAATGCAGACTCACAGTCAGGAAAGTTCAATTCAATTCAATTCAATTTTATTTGTATAGCGCTTTTTACAGAGAACTGTCACAAAGACGCTGCACAGGGAAACAGAAGGAAAATTGAGCAAAAAACCAGGCCATAGCCCCCAACCAGCAAAATGAGGTAAAAAACTCCCCGGTAGGGGAGAAAAAGTGGCAGTAATGCAGACTCACAGTCAGGAAAGTGGCAGTAATGCAGACACACAGGGAAGTCGCAGTAATGCAGACTCACAGTCAGGAAAGTGGTAGTAATGCAGACTCACAGTCAGGAAAGTGGCAGTAATGCAGACTCACAGTCAGGAAAGTGGCAGTAATGCAGACACACAGGGAAGTCGCAGTAATGCAGACTCACAGTCAGGAAAGTGGTAGTAATGCAGACTCACAGTCAGGAAAGTGGCAGTAATGCAGACTCACAGTCAGGAAAGTGGCAGTAATGCAGACACACAGGGAAGTGGCAGTAATGCAGACTCACAGTCAGGAAAGTGGTAGTAATGCAGACTCACAGTCAGGAAAGTGGCAGTAATGCAGACTCACAGTCAGGAAAGTGGCAGTAATGCAGACACACAGGAAAGTGGCAGTAATGCAGACTCACAGTCAAGAAAGTGGCAGTAATGCAGGCTCACAGGAAAGTGGCAGTAATGCAGACACACAGGGAAGTGGGAGTAATGCAGACACACAGGAAAGTGGCAGTAATGCAGGCTCACAGGAAAGTGGCAGTAATGCAGACACACAGGGAAGTGGCAGTAATGCAGACTCACAGTCAGGAAAGTGGCAGTAATGCAGACTCACAGGAAAGTGGCAGTAATGCAGGCTCACTTGCAGCTGTCATCATTAAACCTGTTTATCACTCCGTGTTCCTGTCCTTTTAAGCCTTTTCCTGATATTTAGCAAAAGTAATAATCATAATAGTCATCATCAAAATAATCCTAGCTTTAGGTATTTGTGTTTTTGAAGGATTTAATGCACAAAATAATCAGAATAAAACAAATATGGGTCAAATAAAGGCATTTTTCTAAAACAGGTAAAAACCATGAATCATAGTTTGAAAATGACTTTATGTAAACAGTTCCACTGAGCAGTGAGTGTAAGCATCTTTTCTACCCAGTCTAATGTAGCTCTGCTTAGACTGAGGTCCTTGGCTACTTTGCTTAATAACTCTGATCTCTCTAATTCCAGGGGCACCGGCACACTACTTTATTTGTGTTTACGTTCTTCTGTACACTGTACCATGTACCAGTCATGCATTTGCTAAATTTTACACCCCTCCTTTATAAATTGGAGGACCAGTTGTTATCCTGTTTTTATGTAGGTGTTGTTTGTTCTGAAGGCAAGAATGTTATTTATTTATTAAGGGGTTGGTTCTGTTGCTCAACATGTCTTGCTGTGGAACTGGAGCATTTTTGGAAATCCTGTCGTGGTTGTGGTTCCCTTTTAATGAAGTGATGTGTGTGTCTACGTTCCTCAATATCTGTTTACAATATCTGTTCGTTTTCTCCACAGAAACGAAACCTCAGGATAATGTATTTGACCTGAATTAAACACATTTTGAATTCTTTGAAAATCTGATTCACTCAAAATACAGTGTCTTCTTGCTGGGTTACCCTGTGTCTGTCTTCCAATATGTATTTATTTATTTATTTATTGAATCACATTCAATGCCAGACATAAACATTGCCAATTATAGATATAGATTTTTTTGGTTCACAGTCTTATGATAGAAAATAATCTTTCGTCTCAGCTATGCTATAACGCGCGTAGGAAGATGTGGAGATCAAAAGATCGAAACGTGGTTTAGAGACCACAGAAACACGTAAATATGTAAACAAATCAATTACACATGTAGCAGATGTTTTTCAAGACCTGACCGCCGAGGTTTTGATAATCATTCTTCGTGGCTTATGGAAACAGTAACTACCCCGCCGTACGCCAGTGGCCAGTCGTTGGCAGAATCTCGTTGGACGGGGTTCTCTAGTTTCCTAATTTTTTTGGAGCCGTTCCCTCGGGGGCAGCCTGATAGGCTGAATCCCGCTGTTTGACAGTCGCTGGTATGGGCATGAAGAAATGTCTCCTTATGAAAGATAATATTTTTTATAATCGTTGAAACTGTTCGATGATTGTGCAATATTTGCCAACCGAATACACCACCGGGTTTACGTTTAAAAAAAAACTTCTGAACCAAAACAAATCGGAGTTGCCCAGTCAGTCAAACGGACACTCTGCCCTCTGTCTGTTTTCTACACTTTAAACGGTGAAATTCGTTCACAATGACTGACAGATGTCTGTCCAATGCGTTAGAATGGTTTAGCGTAGGACTAACTGACTACTCCCCTGAGTTGGTAGTTAGTCTGACGTGTCGGTATAAATTTATGCTACATCTGAGGCTCATTTGTGTGAAGAATGTGAGTAATGTATCGGTCAAGAGAGGGAAGTGTGGAGGAAGAGAGGAGGGGTGTATGTGTGTGTGTGTGTGTGTGGGGGGGGGGGGGGGGGGGGGGGCTCCAGCCTCAGTCAGTCATTTAACAGTAACATGTAACATCTGTCCAACAGACTTTCAGGAAATATATAATATATAAGGCATGAACTGGCCGTTTCCCTCTATGATATTAACTATATGTCCTTCTTTTCTGTTGAATAACTGAAGCTTTAGTAAGATCCAGTGTGACTTTCACCTAAACACTGTTAACACGTTGAGATGCTCAGGCTTAACGCACTTTATTTCTGGATCCGGTCTTGGTTTAGTGAGTCTGGCTCTGTATCGGATGTCAGGAGCCGGACTTAGAAGCATATGGTTTGTGTTATGATGTCCTGTGAGACCGATATATGTGAAGGTGATTCAGTTTCCTTGCCGTTTATGAGACAGAGAAATGAGTCCGCTCATGGCCTCTAGGGGGATCCAGAGGCAAATGAAAGCGGCATCCAGAGGCAAAACAGCGTTTCTACTTCATACCTTTCAGACCGTCAGTACGGTTGAAAGTATGGATATTATCCCTCGCGCTCCGCGCAGGTCGAGTAATTATATCAACAAAGTCACGTCAGTGACGTGACCGCGTAGGGTGACGTGCCCCCGTGGTATAAAACCATTCGTCAGCCTACGCACTGCCTCTTTGACGGAAATTCAAAATTCTGTAGGAGCGGGAGGAAAACGACCGGAATCTTATCAGAGAAACGAAATAGATAAACACGCTAAACACGATTCACGTCTGGGCTTTATGCCTGTCGGACGTGAATCTAGATTAAAACGGGTGCGCGAGAAAAGGAAAGAGGTCTGGAAACTCTGTTTTAACGAGGAACCAGGAAGCAAGGCGGATTGCAATCAACCGTACCGTGAGTGTAGAATGGGTGACAGCTCAGAGGGTGGTGAAGAGGAAAATATGGAGTGGTATACTATGTCGAATAAAAGGAAGAAACCGAAGGAGATGAAAGGTAGAACAGAAGATTGGTAAGATCATGGTAGTCAAGGAGAAGGGGGTGCTGCTAAAAAAGTAAAAGATAATCGGGGCAATACAGGACAGTTGGGAAAGGTGCAAGAGATGGAAAAGGAGTGGAAGGTCGTAATTGTGTTTGGGAGGGAGACAGGTCAGTTTCACCCAGTAAAATGACTAAAGCAATTGAAAAAGAAATTGGAAAGATCAGATTTGCCAAATTTCTTAACAACCGAAAAATCCTTATCTCTGCTACAAATAAACATCAACAAGACAAAATCCTCAAGTTAGATACACTTGATGGTACAAAAATCACAACGCATATTCCCGGAATAATAGCTAAACTGAGAGGTGTAATTTCAAATGTTCCAATAGAAATGACCGAGGAGGAAGTCAAGAAAGAAATTAGAGGGGGGGAAATAATAGAAGTTAAGAGGTTGCAGACAAACAAAGATGGAGTAAAGAAAGATAGTCTGTCAATGTTGGTGCAATTTGAGAGCACACTTCCTAAAGAAGTCAAAATGGGGTGGATCAATTATAGGGTGAGAGAATATATCCCAAAACCAATAAGATGCTATAAATGCCAAAGAATTGGACACATAGCCCAACAGTGCCGCGGTAAACAAAGATGTGCAAAATGTGGGGGAGAACACGATTACGGCAAATGTGAGAAAGGCGCTAAACTGCGATGTTGCAACTGTGGAGGAGATCATAGTGCTGCGTTTGGGGGCTGTGCAGTTCAGATTAAAGCAAAAGAGGTACAGAAATATGAAGTGATCAATAATATATCCTATGCAGAAGCTTTAAAGAAAGTAAATGGAAGAACTGTAACATATGAAGAGGTGGGGAGAGGTGAAGAAGGTAGTGGTAGGCCTAGGCCTTTACCCCAGAGAACAAGCAGACCAAGAATACAGCAAGAAGACAGAAGTGATCCGATTGTACAGCAGACTCAACGTGCCCATAAATGCAAGGTTAAAGGTTGTATCAGCGATTTTGGGTGGAAACATAAATGATCACATTCATCTGATTTTTCCTCACGATCCGCTAGCTGCCCGCCCCATAAGCAGGCCGTCAAAAAAACCGCGTCTCTGTAGGCAGCCTATGCTCCGAGATCGTACACAAAAACAATGGTACTACCAACTACTCAAAACCAAAATAAACAGTATTCCAACCAATCACAATGATCTGCACAAACGTGACGTCACTTCTGAAGCGAAATCCCAAGCAAACATACTTATGAATAATTATGTTATGTTTTAAAAAAATAGTGTTCAAGCATCCAGAATTATAACCACGTTAATAACGTTTGTAAGAAACCAAACCGTTTGTAAATCCGTCAAGATTTCAGCGAGATAAGAGTATTAGCGTTTGTGCAGATCATTGTGATTGGTTGGAATACTGTTTATTTTGGTTTTGAGTAGTTGGTAGTACCATTGTTTTTGTGTACGATCTCGGAGCATAGGCTGCCTACAGAGACGCGGTTTTTTGACGGCCTGCTTATGGGGCGGGCAGCTAGCGGATCGTGAGGAAAAAAAAAAAATTTATGTTTCCACCCAAAATCGCTGATACAACCTTTAAAGAAGACTCGTTGGTAGTGGATCAGATAAGTTTCATAGCCTTCATTTGCAAAATAATTAATGTGGCTACCAAGCAAGAGAAGAAAAGTGACAGAATTAAGACAGTGGTGAATGCAGCAGAATAATTTCTGGGTATAAAAGACCTGAAAGCAGAAGATATACATAAAATGCTGAAAGTAAACTCTGATGGAGGGGGGCAGGCTATTGATTAAAATTGTTATTATGGTGATCCATTTATTACAATGGAACGCGAGAAGTCTCATTGCAAATGGTCAAGAATTAAAAATATATATAACTGACGCAAAACCACGACCGGATATTATATGTGTACAAGAAACCTGGTTACGGCCCAATCTAGGTTTTATTATTCCAGGATATACCTCAGCCCGGTATGACAGGGTAGACAATCAAGGCGGCGGTTGTGCTACATTTGTTAAAGATAGTGTCGTCTTCCGAAGAATACCATCACCAGCAGACATAGAATGCGTAATTATTGAAGTGTGTAATTCAGGTGTCAGTCTCAAAATAATCAACTTTTACAACCCGTGCAAGAAGCTGAGTGCTGAAATGTTTAATACAATTGAACATGGTAGAGGAGAAATCTGGTGCGGTGATTTCAATGCACATAATAGCTTATGGGGCAGTATACATACAGACAATAATGGCAATGTAGTTGAAGAACTGTTGGAAGAAAGATCTTTAGTATGTCTTAATGATGGAAAAGGAACACGATTAGATATATACACAGACATATTCTATCATGTCTAGATCTAACGTTAGTATCTCGAAATATAGCATGCTCATACGAATGGAACGTGGATGATAGTTCTAGTATAGGAAGTGATCATTATCCAATCTTCTGCTCTATATAAATTAATATGCATGCCCAAGAAAGGTACGTGTTAGAAAAATGGTGCTTTGAAAAAGCTGACTGGGAAAAATATCAAGAATACTGCATAGAGGGAACTAAGTCAATTTCAATGAATGGTAGTATAGAAGAATGCTATACTATAGTGACTAATTTAATTTTGAATGCTGCATCAAAGAGCATACCATACCCATGAGTAGAATAACAGGGAAAAGGAAAGCGGTACCATGGTGGAATGAAGAATGCACTAAAGCTATTCAGAGAACGAAATAAAGCATTACGAGTATTAAGGACTAACTTGAATCGAGAAAACTTAATGGATTATCAAAAGAAAAAAGCTCTGACTCGTAGAATTATGAAATCCAGCAAAAATAATGCATGGAGGGAATACTGTTCTATTATAAGTAGAGAAGTGAAACTAGGTGATGTATGGCAAATGTTAAAGAAAATGAGTGGCAAAAGGAAATATACTAACGTTCCAGTGTTAGAGGATGGAGAAACAATAGCTGTAACAGATAAACAAAAGGCTAATATATTGGGTAAGAGCTTTGCTAATGTACACAGTGGGAATCACTTTGACGATTTGCATAAAAAGAGAAAAGAGACAGTGATAAGGGAAAATCGTAATATACTTAAGGGAAAAAATAATAATATAGACACAAATCTTGATGCTGAGCTGACTATGAGTGAGTTAGAAATAGCGATAAATAACACTGGATACACAGCAACGGGGCAGGATCAACTAAGTTACGCTATGTTTCGTAAATTACCCGATCAAGTACTGAGAATAATACTGGAACTGTTCAATAAAATATGGAGAGAAGGATTGTTACCAAAAAGATGGAAGAGTGCTCTCATTTTACCTTTTAGCAAACCCGGTAAAAACCCAAATAATGCTGGAAATTATAGACCCATTGCTTTAACTTCGCATCCGTGCAAATGGATGGAAAAGATTTTGGTCCGAAGACTTAACTATTTTTTAGAAAGGAGAGGTTTAATTGCATCATACCAGAATGGATTCAGGAAAGGTAGGTCTTCCATGGACGCACTTGTTAAAGTTAGCAATGAAATAGAGAAAGCATTTAAAATGAAAGAATTGATGGTGATTGTTTTCTTTGATATCGAAAAAGCGTACGATTCTATGTGGACGGAAGGGCTGTTAATTCAAATGAATAGAATGGGCATTAGTGGAAGATTTTACAACTGGGTACTAGATTTTCTATCAGAACGAAAGTTTAGAGTTAAGGTAGGACCAGAGTTATCCGATGAGTATGATATTAACGGAATTCCACGAGGAAGCGTCATTAGTCCGGTGTTATTTAACATTATGATCAATGGTATATTCATGAATCTTGACAGAAGGATATGCTCATCATTATATGCAGATGACGGAGCTATATGGATTAGGGGGAGAGACAACACAAGTGTGCTGAGAGAGATTAAGAAAGCTATTTTAAAGGTAGAGCAATGGTCATACAATAAGTATGTCTTGCTGCATGTACATAACTAGAAAGAAAAAGATAGAAGAACAGTGTCTTCTTTTATATGGACAACCAATGGAAAAAGTAAAGGAATTTAAATATTTGGGTAGATGAGAGATGTACATGGAAGACACATGTGGAAAAACTAGAAACTAAATGTAAAAAAAGTAATAAATTTAATGAGGGCTATATCTGGATATACATGGAGAGCAGATAAGCAGGCATTAATAGATATATATATAGGGCTTTGATGAGATCAGCAATTGACTATGGGTGTTTTGTTTATGGGGCAGCAGCTAAATCGTACTTAAACCGAATTGATAGAATGCAAAGCAAAGCCTTGAGGTGCAATGAGATCAACGCCATGTAATGCCGTGTTAGTAGAATCAGGGGAAATCCCACTAGAGCTCAGGAGAGACAAACTGACTCTAACATATTGGATTCGGCTTAGAGGATGTGGGGATGAAAATGCCACTAAAAGTGTCCTACACGAATGCTGGGAGTATATAACGGAAATGGTTTTGGATGGAAGATAAAAGACAAATCAGAAGAATATGACGTAGATAGAATACATTTCAATTCCCCTACTCCAATAAGTAATGTTGGAGTATATATTTCACAATTTAAAATACATATAGGAAAGAGAATTTCTGATAAATTATCAGTATTTACAGCCGAGATGATGGCAGTGATTGTTAGTCTTCAATGGGTGGAAGAAATGAGACCAGACAGGGTTGTGCTGTGTATTGATTCTGCAGCAGTTCTTTTTAGCCTACAGACGATGAACTCAGTTAGGGAAGACCTAATATATGAAATGTTTCAATGTTTATTTAGAACGCAGAGAATGGGAATAGAAATAATATTTTGTTGGGTACCTGCACATGTGGGATTAAATGGTAATGAAATTGCAGACAGGATGGCAAAAAGATCGCTAAATATGACGCACATAATTAATATAGCATTTGGAATAGGGGAAGGTAAAGCATTAATTAAAAAGAAAATATTGGAACGCTGGCAGAAAAAATGGGACGAGGACAGTAAGGGTAGAACATACTATAGGGTACAAAAGTCCGTTAGAGCACAGAGTGTTAAAGGGCGAAGCAGAAGAGAGGAGGTAGTTATATCGAGATTAAGATTTGACCACACTGGTTTAAACAAAACTTTATTTTTATTGGGTAAAGTAAATTCACATGTTTGTGCACATTGTAATATAACTGAAAACACTGAACACGTAATAATGCATTGTATCAAATATAAAGAAGAAAGGGAGCGTTTGCAACAAAGGGTAAGAGAGGTTGGACGAGGTTGGGATTTGGAAGGGATACTATAGGAACAAATGGAGATAAGGTGTGGGAAGTACAGAGAGGGATAATAGAGTTCTTAATAGGCTCAGGATTGTTTAATAGAATATAGAATTTTACTTTACACTTATAATTTTATTTATTAACTTAATTTAATATAATATAAATAGAATAAACAAAATAATTATATTATTTATTCTTTTCTTTTTTCTGGAATCCTGTTCTACATACTCCGGTATGGTAGGTGGCGGTATGCACCTAAAGTTGGTATTTAAATCCGCCAAAAAAAAAAACACAAAGAAGAAGAAGAAGCACTGCCTCTTTTATCTTCTCGCAATTTCTGCTCCGCAGCATCTGTTATTCGGATTGCTAGCTTGCAGGTCCAGGTAGGGTAAGCGCAAGGTAGGGTAAGCGCAAGGTAGGACGCAAGGCAGCTAAAGAGAAAAAGAGACTCTCTGTGCAGGTGGCCTCGCTGACCTCAGAAATTGAACAGCTGAAGGCATACTTGCATTCCTTGGCACCCCCAAAACCGGTGCACTCTGCTGCCCTCTCTTCCACCCCCCCCCCCCCCCCCGATGTAATGGGGGATGAGTTGGAGGACACTTACTACCATGACATGGATATGCTTTCTACCCAAGCATCCAATCGGGATTTTTCAGAGCACGAGCAAACACCTAGGTCTGAGATTTCAGACCTCCCCTCTGCCACGTTGGAACCATCTAGCGTCAATGCTAAAGATGGTTCAGGGAGCTCACGGCAAGGGTCAGAGCAGCCTGACCCAGGACAGAGCCCCTTATCACTATGCACCATTCTACGCAGTGCGCTAGCCAGAGTGGGCCTAGATGATGCTCAAGTGACTGCCCCTGCGGCAAACCCCTTCTTTAGAAGGCTGCCTCCAACTACACCATTCAGTGTGCCCCCATCACCTCATTTTCTCCGGGAGCTGCAGATGTGTTGGGCAGATCCGCGTGCCTTCGCCCACCATAGCAGAGATAGCAGACTATCTACTATGCGTAATGCAGAGGAACATGGCTTAGACCACATGCCAGCAGTTGATCACTGCGTGAGAGCTCTAGTACTCTCCCCAGATGGAGCTTTGAGAGATGAGGCTCGCTGCCCTAGCCCTCAGTGCCGGGTCACTGATGACCTGTTGACATGGGCATATGACACAGCGGCGCGCATGGCACACCTCGGGAATTCTCTCTCTGTGCTCATGCTGGCCCAGGCCCAGGTGTTACAGCCTCACCCTGTAGACTCAAGCATCGGTGACCTGAATGACGCTTCTCTTCAGGCTTTCGCCCTGATGAGCAGAGAGCTAGGCAGGCTGATGTCCACCCTGGTAGTAGCTCGCCGTCAAGTCTGGCTTGCTCAGGCCCCCCTGTCAGATGACTTAAGGGGGACTCTGAGGAAACACCCGGTGATCCCGGGCCGCATTTTCGGTCCCGCAGCTGAGCGGGCCCTGGAGAGTAGACAGCAGGTGAACCAAAACCCACCACGCTGGGACCCATGGCAGAGAGGTGCTGCACAGACGGTCGTAAGGCGCAACAGGAGGAGACCTGAGGGCCGTGACCCTCATTGTTCTCTCCAAGCCCTCCCGCCAGCAAGGCGCTCACCCACCACCCAGACTACGGCACGTGCTCGCCCACAACCAGAACCCAGACAGGCAATGCTACCGCCTGCCCAGCCCCCACAGGGCCCTGGTTTTAAATAGCGCCCCCCCAAACCCAAAATCAAATGGGGCTCGCGGAAATGAGAGGTCGGGGCCGGCCGTCGGCAGGTTCACCCAGAGGCAACTGGCCTATTGAGCAGCTCACACGACCGACATGTGGGTGCTGACTACCCTCTCCCACAGTTACAGGCTGCAGTTCCGACGCCGGCCCCCACGGTTCTCAGGGGTCAGAATGACCTCAGTCACAGACCCACTGAAAGCTCATGCCCTCTGCCAGGAGATTGTTTCTCTCTTGGAGAAAGGTGCAATCACAAGAGTAAAACCATCAGAACAGCTAGATGGGTTTTACTCAACCTACTTCCTGGTTCGAAAGAAGGAAGGGGGTTTTCGTCCAGTTCTGGACTTGAAGCAGTTAAATGTGTTTCTCAAAGTTCTCCCCTTTCACATGTTGCGGACGGCCGAGGTTCTTCAGTCCATATCCGCAGGGGAATGGTTCACGTCCCTAGATTTAAAGGACGCTTATTTTCATATTCCAGTTTGCCCAGAGCACAGGCACTTCCTGCGGTTTGCCTATCAAGGCCAGGCTTACCAATTCACAGTGCTCCTCATTCAACGCTTTCAACTGAATGTGTTGGTAGAAGTCAGAACTTTCCTTCGGCTGATGGGCATGTTGGCAGCAGCCTCGGGGGTGACTCCACTAGGCCTCCTGCTACTACGCCCTTTACAAGTGTGGTTCAATGCACTCCACTTGGACCCCAAGTGAAGCAGGAACACCTCCGTCAGAGTGACAGAGGCTTGGCAAGCATGTCCTCGTACGAACAGACAACACCCTCCACAGTGTTTCATATAAACCACCAGGGGGGTACAAAGTCAATGGCTTCTCTACGGGTAGCCCAGCGATTACTAATGTGGGCCTGGCCGCGACTGGCCTCACTGCGAGCCATTCACCTGCCAGGCTCGGTGAATCAGGCAGCGGATTTTTTGTCGCGTCAGAACCCACCTCTGGGAGAATGGAGACTGCATCCGCAGGTGATGGACATGATTTGGCAACGGTTTGGAGCAGCTCAAACAGACCTGTTTGCCTCAGCACAAACAACCCATTGCCCCCTCTGGTTCTCTCTGGCAGAGAGAAACAGCCCACTGGGAATGGATGCTCTGGCCCACCCATGGCCAGAGGGGCCTTTTGTATGCATTTCCACCGACCCCGTTGATCCCAGCAACCCTACACAGGATTGCTCAGTCTCATCACAGAGTGCTCCTGGTGGCCTCCAGGTGGCCAGCGAGACCATGGTTCACAGCCATACTCAGTCTCCTGGCAGGGGAACCATGGCAGCTCCCGCTTCGCCAGGACCTATTGTCGCAGTTGGACGGCAGGATATGGCATCACAATCCAAGCCTGCTGCAGCTGTGGGTGTGGCCTCTGAAAGGGCCAACCCCTTGATAGCTGGTTGTAGCCCTGCGGTCATGGAGACTTTGCAGAATGCCCGAGCTCCATCGACTAAATCACTTTACGCCTGTCGCTGGAAACTATTTACCACTAAGCATGAGCGCGTTGATGGCCAGACAATAGGGGCTCACTACCTTATATCCCAGTTTCTCCGCGGGGCCCGACGGTTGCGTCCCCCAAGAACTGCCCGGGTGCCTTCCTGGGATCTCCCTTTGGTCCTAGAGGCTTTGTGCAAACCCCCTTTCGAGCCCATGGGTGAGACAAGCATAAAATGGTTGTCCATGAAAACGGCCTTCCTCTTGGCAATAACGACGGCGAAGCGTGTGAGTGAACTCCACGCCCTCTCCGTGAGCCCAGTTTGTGTGCGGTGGAAGGCAGACGAACTGGGGGTGACCTTATGGCCCAACCCAGCTTTTTTACCTAAAGTTCTGTCTCCTTTTCATATGAACCAGCCTATAGAACTGTCTGCATTCTATCCTCCCCCCTTTCAGAGCGCAGAGGAAGAGCAAGCAAATCTCCTGTGCCCTGTTCGCTCACTGAAATGCTACATGCGAGCGATGTATCAGATCAGCTTTTTGTAGGATTCAGTGAGAAGGCTAAGGGCTCTGCTCTGTCCAAGCAGAGGCTTTCACACTGGATAGTGAATGTTATCGCTCAGGCCTATGAGACCATAGGTCAAGCGGTGCCAGAGGGTGTGATCTGCCACTCCACCAGAGGTGTTGCTACATGTTGGGCAGTGTTGAGAGGTGTCCCAATGACTGAGATTTGTGCAGCGGCTGCTTAGTCATCGCCTTGCACTTTCTCTAAGTTCTACAAGGTCAACGTTGCATCCCGTCACACATTGGGGGCTGCTGTTCTTCCAGTGGCTGCGGTGCAGTAAAAGGAAGCTATGCTTATTCCTCGTGACCTTGCTGGTATGAGTCATCCATACTTTCAACCGTACTGATGGTCTGAAAGGTATGAAGTAGAACGGAAGTTACGAATGTAACTATGGTTCTATGAATACCTGGAAGACCGTCAGTACATCCTGTCACTCGGAATCTTTTGGGCGAGAAGATTCTGTGAGGCAGTGCGTAGGCTGACGAATGGTTTTATACCGCGGGGGCACGTCATCCTACGCGGTCACGTCACTGACGTGACTTTGTTGATATAATTACTCGACCTGCGCGGAGCGCGAGGGATAATATCCATACTTTCAACCGTACTGACGGTCTTCCAGGTATTCGTAGAACCATAGTTACATTTGTAACTTCCGTTTGTATAAACTGTAGAACTGATCCATGCGTGCCCATGATGATTCAGACACGTTTAAGAGGACCCCCTGCATGTTTATGGTCTTTTTTTTTACAGAAATTGATTGTGTTCATATGTCAGCCTTTTGCATTAAAATCAGACATCGTAGATCCAAGGATTTTGGTAACTAACGCTGCCTAACATAAAAATGTTAGCGCAGGTGTACAAAGGCTAACTGGGTTTTTAACCAATGAAAAAGTGGTCGATCTGTTTATATTTGAAACTTTTTGTATTTGCAGGCATGTTAACTTTATACCTGAAGATAAGCACTTCCTCTCCAATTAGCTTGTGGTGATGCTTTTTAATAAGGAATTTAAGATGTGAAAGGTAAATTAATATTATGTGGTAAGGTAGGGCTATATGTGAGATCTGAGCATGTGTCTGTGAACATGTGAACAATCTCATATTATGTAAGTCTATAAAAATATCATACCATATTATGATATGTGTAGTTTTGTATTTTTTAGAAATAGTCCTGGATCAAATTGGATTCATGTTGCAGCTCTGTTTGAGTGAGAAAAACAGTTATTCTGCATTTGAGGGTGACTGTGTTTGGGGATGCCTTTCTCTTGGGGGAATGGCTGTATTTGGGGGCGACTGTTATTGTGGGTGACTGCATTTGGGAATGACTCTGTATTTGGGGGTGAATCTATGCTTGCAGATGATGGTTTTTTGGTTTTATTTTATGTCCCTGTAATGGTTGGTTGTGGGAGGGCTCATCTCAGTGAAGATTTTCACCAAAATTATATCAGAAAGGCATCACTGGGACATGTTGTACACAAATACAAACATTGCACTGCACGCTACCCCACTCCTCCTGCTGCAGTTAGTCATACCATGCAAATAGCAACAAACACAATGAGTGTTGTGTGACTCAAAGCCTTACACACAAGGACCAAGGTGAACCCTCTGATCAGACTTTAGATGTAGTCACTTCTGTTAAGTTGTACCAGTGGCAATGCTTCTTCAGTTATTTGTTTAAATATGTGAAATGCACAACACCAAGCAGTAGGCTTTTAAAAAGTGATATAGTGCACTGGTTCTGCTGAGGGAGATATAGCACACTGGTTCTAGTGAGGGAGATATAGCGCACTAGATCTGGTGTGGGACATATACCACACTGGTCCTGATGAGGGAGATATAGCACACTGGTTCTTTTGAGTGAGATATAGTGCCCTGGTTCTAGTGAGGGGGATATATAGCACACTGGTTCTGCTGAGGGAGATATAGTGCAGTGGTTCTGCTGAGGGAGATATAGTGCACTGGTTCTAGTGAGGGGGATATATAGCACACTGGTTCTGCTGAGGGAGATATCGTGCAGTGGTTCTGCTGAGGGAGATATAGTGCACTGGTTCTGCTGAGGGAGATATAGTGCACTGGTTATGCTGAGGTTATGCTGAGGGAGATATATAGCGCACTGGTTCTAGTGAGGGAGATATAGTGCCCTGGTTCTATTCATTGTTCTTCTACTTGGGCAGACAAACTCTCCTTCTCTCCCTGAATAACTGGTGAACTACGGCAGGCTGCAAGTCCTTAGCATCCTAATAGTGCATTGTGCTATAGAATAGAATAGAATAACTTTTATTTTCCCGCTAGGGAACTTCTGTTGTAGCCCCAGCAACAACAAAAAAGACATAGACAGTGGGGCAGACCCACAACCCACAAACATATCAAACAAAGACATTCAATATAATCATTGCATTAATCAAACTAATTAAGTGAATTAAAGTGTAATAGCCTACAGCCAAACATCATGATTAAAAATAGCCCCCACTGTCCTGAGATGTCCAGTGTTATCAAGCAGTCCAACACACAAACTCTGCCTCCACGACGTTCCTCCATACAGGCAGTGTTGCGGTCTCTGTCCACTGTCAACATGGAGCACCAAACTGTGTCAGCCTTCCCACTCGTCGCCTCACACCTCCCCTGCATTATCTTCTCCTTCCCCTTCCCTGGTGGCCTTTTGAAGATTGCCTGCAGTCCTAGATCAGTCCAGAGTCCTGACATCTTCAACTCCGGTGAAGAACGATGGTAAACTTTGTAGCTGCAGATCCAACGGACATTCCCGAGCATATGTTGCAAATGCATCTCCATGGTGATGACCACAAACAAAATTATCCCGAATATACAATTCGTCAATATTATCAAAACAACCAGCATGAGTGCCCTGAACAATCTCCAGCCCGCTTCCCCGTCCCACAACACACACAGCGCATGAAAAAAAAACAAAAGACAAAAGCCTGACACAAACAAAATACATTCAAATTAACAAACACGAACATGAGAGACAGCTGGACTACATGTCGCCATTACAGCACCACGTGACGTTATCCGTCATTATGATGTCCCTAGAGCATTGTGCTATGGTGTCTCTAATAGAGCATTGTGCTATGGTGTCTTCCGTGGAGCGGTGGAAGCCGTTTCATGAATCCCATAATGGGCAGAGCCATATTGAGTTCTTAATTACTGACCATGGACTAATCAAGATATTTGGCCCTCCACAGCGGAGTAGAATTATTGTTTCAGGTCAGGGAGAGGCTGATGGCTCCATCTGTTTTTAGTGTCGAGAAGCCTGATCCTCACACTGCTGCTTATTTACCCCTCTGAGAAAGACTACAGGGCGGGGCTTATTTACCCCTCTGAGAGACTACAGAGTGGGGCTTATTTACCCCTCTGAGAGAGACTACAGAGTGGGGCTTATTTACCCCTCTGAGAGAGACTACAGAGTGGGGCTTATTTACCCCTCTGAGAGACTACAGGGTGGGGCTTATTTACCCCTCTGAGAGAGACTACAGAGTGGGGCTTATTTACCCCTCTGAGAGAGACTACAGAGTGGGGCTTATTTACCCCTCTGAGAAAGACTACAGGGCGGGGCTTATTTACCCCTCTGAGAGACTACAGGGTGGGGCTTATTTACCCCTCTGAGAGAGACTACAGAGTGGGGCTTATTTACCCCTCTGAGAGAGACTACAGAGTGGGGCTTATTTACCCCTCTGAGAAAGACTACAGGGCGGGGCTTATTTACCCCTCTGAGAGACTACAGAGTGGGGCTTATTTACCCCTCTGAGAGAGACTACAGAGTGGGGCTTATTTACCCCTCTGAGACTACCGGGTGGTTATTTACCCCTCTGAGAGAGACTACAGGGCGGGGCTTATTTACCTCTCTGAAAGAGACTACAGGGTGGGGCTTATTTACCCCTCTGAAAGAGACTACAGGGCGGGGCTTATTTACCCCTCTGAGAGACTACAGGGTGGAGTTTATTTACCCCTCTGAGAGAGACTACAGTTTGGGGCTTATTTACCTCAGGGCAGGGCTGTTGCTGCTCCAGTGTTTGAACATACCACCTGTTACTGTATTTCAGCCACACATTATCTACTAAAAGCAGAGGCAGTTGTGACTGTAGCAGGAAGGATGTCCTGACCTCATCAGATGGTATATTAATATTACAGCCAATGCCGAGTTATTCAGAACATCGGCGTGCTTCTGTGGCAAAGGCAGAGCTGATTAGAGAGCACGAAGGGTCCGCTGCTTTATTTCACCTTAAACCAGAGCAAGCAGATAAGGTCAAATAACTGTGTAATCCACTGGTGTAATGGACCGATTAAATGCTGATAAATAACGAAAACCAGCATTTGCCAGGGTTAGATTATACTGCAGTAACGGACCTGACTATCCTTGTGATAGCCAAGTTAATTTTTTTCAAATATTTTTTTCAGGTAGTGCAAAGGTGTGAAAATGTTGTTCTCATGATTTTTTGGGTTTCCAAATATTTCAAATGTTTGCCTGTAAAAAAGTGTAGCTGTACAGTTGGGGCTGCTAAGAAACAGTGTGTAGTATTTTCTAGTGTTGTTATTCAGCACAGCACCACCATACATAAACTCATTGCATTGTTATAAAATAGTAATATAGTTACAATAACATTTTTTTCTTGCTGGGTATCTGCCTAAGCAAAATTTTAAAGATTTATGGGGTTTTCAGTGCATAGAAAGCAGGAATGTATATTTATTCACCCATATGCTCCACTTGTATCACATACAGTGCCCTCCGTAATGTTTGGGACAAAAACATACATGTATTTAAAATTTTCTTGATTTGCCTCTGTACTCCGCAATTTTTGATTTATAATCAAACCATTCATAAGTGGTTAAAGTGCAGATTCTCAGCTTTCGTTAGTGATTGTGTGCAAAGGATATGAGACAAAGTACTAAACATGAACTACTTTGCCCTGAAATGGGGCGCTGTGTATAAAACGTGCTGTCATTTCTACATGGTGAAACCAAAATGTATAAAAATACCCTTGAATAAAAGCTGAGAATGTGCACTTTTACCACACGTGAACTGTTTGGTTACAAATTTAAAATTGTGGAATACAGAGGCAAATGGTGTTGTCCCAAACATTATGGAGGGCACTGTATATACACCTCACATGGCCACACATTGCACATGGGTTCATAATGTAACATTATTCATGATCTATCATTTATTGGGCGACATTAAGATGAGGCAGAAAGATTTAAACATTTTGCCATATTGTCTTCAGCAGTGAAATGTTGTGTGCTGATCTGTGTGCTGTGTCGCTATAACTGTACAAATTCATCTGAGAGGAATAACCAATCAGAGCCACGTCTTCAGGTCAGTTATTAAAGGCATACCAGAACATTTTCAAAAAGTTTCAAACGTTCGGTTCTGGATGTCGCGATTTTATATATCGGCGTAATCTGCGTTGTTTGCTTTCGTTTATGTGCTGAAAGTGTGCTTTTGAGACCTGTTTCGCCATGCAATGGGAGTGAATGGAGAGAGAGAAAAACGTCACTCTCCGTTGGCCAGTTGCTGAGGAAGCAAGATGAGCGTGAATATTATGACTCATATTGCGGCCAGGTAGCTATACAATATTATGTTCTTACAAAGTTCAGCATGCCTTTAAGGAGTACATGACGCAATGCAGTGAATATAAAAATGATTCAAAATGTAGTTCAGTTATTTTAAACTGTGTCGATAAACAGCAAAGAGTGTTTCGCCACTGTGAACTTCCTGCTGTCTCCCAGGGAAGTTTACCCCCCCTCCCCCTCCAAATGCTTGTACAATCTGTCTCTTTGTGTATCTTCTTAAAGCAAAAGGTGTACAGATCAGACAGACAGAAACCAGTGATCACGTCTTTAGGTTTTATTGTTTCCTGTAACACACTTTAAATCATACAGGGAAAAAGTTTTTTCGACAGAAAAACACTTTAGTCCAAGTGCATTGATTATTGATCAGAAAATATAATTCTGATTTGAACTGCAGCAAAATAATTAGCTGCAATAAAAATAATTAAATGTGTATGTGTGTGTAAGCATGTGTGTTTGCATGTATGTATTTGTGTGTATGTACAGTGCCCTCCACTATTATTGGGACCCCTGGTAAAGATGAATAAAAAGGGTTATAAAAAATTCACTATTATGACAAAAAGAATCCCTCATCAAGAAATAATAATTTTTAACAAAACCATGTGTGCCACAATTATTGGCACCCCTGCATTTATATATAGAATAAAGTAATCATTTTTTATATTTGGTCGCATATCTTTTGCATGCCATGACTTCCTGATGTCTGTGACCCAACAACATCAAAAGACTCTTGATATCTTATTTTCTGGTACTCTTACAAGTGATACTATAACGTCTCTGCATTTGAATGGATCTCTATGGGAATTGGGGGGTGGGACTAGATTTAGCTGTACATTACACTGGAACAGTATGGAACACATATTTGGCTAAATGGCTTGAAGGGCTTCTTCTCCTGACTTATTTTTCCATAGAGTTCAATAGGAAAATTTGTCAGGAGAAACAACCCTTAAAGTGATACATCCATATCTACTGCATATCTGGCAGCAGAGTCATGGTTTGAAGCTCGTTTGATACCTCAGACCCTTGATGACTTACAACCATTTTACTAACCATGTATTCCGTACTGTTCCAGCATAAATTAGAGCTAAATCTAGTCCCACCCCCCAATTCCTATAGAGATCCATTCAAATGCAGAGACGTTATAGTATCGCTTGTATGAGTACCGGAAAATAAGATATCAAGAGTCTTTTGATGTTGTTGGGTCACAGACCTCAGGAAGTCATGGCATGCAAACGATATGCAACCAAATATTAAAAATGATTACTTTATTCTATATATAAATGCAGGGGTGCCAATAATTGTGGCACACATGGTTTTGTTAAAAATAATTATTTCTTGATGAGGGATTTTTTTTTTCTCATAATAAATTTACTTCAATTAAAGGTTGGATTTTTCTCATTTTTTCAGTGTGAGATTAAGCTAATTCACCAAATGGTGAATTTTTTCAAACCCTTTTTACTCATCTTTATCAGGGGTGGCAATACAGTTTGTTTCAATCGCTTTGGTTTCTGAACCTTGATGTAATTTTTCAAAACTCTAGACACAAAAATCACAACCAATGATCAAAATGCACATTTTTCAAAACTCTTTTTCCAATTTCTTGGATACAATACACATAAACCAAAGATCATTTGTTCATTGAACTAAAATCACCTGTTTAAAATGACACAACTTAACATCAAAGTATAACCATTTCAAAATGCAATTCACACATTACATTTGAGATGACTGTCTACTGATTTCATTACAATGATCTAACTATCAATTGATACAACTGCTCAAAATGACAAGTAACTGTTGCATTACTCTTAAAGCACAGTAATGGAATGGAAACTGAGGAACAATATCCCATGTTCAGATCATGAAAGTTTCAGGACAACGAGATTGATTGACAGCACCATTGACACCAATTTGTTACTGATGATTGATTTCACCTTGTGGTATGGGTATAAATAAGTGGCATCCACAGCAACATAGTGATACAACATGGAGCAGGCAGGTGGGCACCATAGAGGTCAAGCAGGAGGAGGAAGAGGAGGAAGACGTGGTGGTCAAAGGAATGGCAGGGGACAAGCACCCCTTCTGAGAGGTGGCCATGGGCCCCGTTTGAGAGGTGTGGGGGAACGGGGTCGAGGACAAGGCCACAGACCAAGACAGCGGCAGCAACAGCAAAGAGTCTCCAATGAGATCAGAGTAATGGTTGTAGACCATGTCATAAATCATGGCATGACAATGATTGAGGCAGCTAGAATGATTCAAGCAAACCTCAGAAGATCAACCGTGGCATCAATCATCAGAACTTTCCGCAATGAGAACCGGTAAGTCTTCAGCATGCACTACAGTAAACATTACAGTACTGTAGGCTACTCTTAATTGTCAAATGACTGTACACTGCATGCCAATATGTAGCACAGAGTAGGTAATGTGACTATGAAAATGTATTCTACAGTATGATGGCATGTTCTTCCTGTAATTTTCCCTACAGAATTGAGACTAGACCCAATAGTGGAGGCAGAGGCAGACTCCTGACTGACGAACAAGAGCGGGCTGTGGTCAACTTGGTCCGGGCCAGAAATGACATTCGCCTTACAGAAATCAGACAGCACATCCTGACAATGAAGACATCTTCAACAATGTGGAAGCCATAAGTTTGCCGACCATTGCACGCGTTCTGAAAAGGCACCAGGTGTCCCTAAAACAGTTGTACCGTGTGCCTTTTGAGAGAAATGCAGACAGAGTGAAGCAACTGAGGATTGAGTATGTTCAGGTATGTTCAGTTTCATGATGCCTGTTTGTGAAAAATTCCCCATCATTGTACTGTAATCAATAATTATCTTTCCAACATGTCTTTTTAAATAGAGGGTGATGGCCCTGGATGCTGACGAAAACCATCACAAATTGATGCCCGAAGGTTCTTTCCAAGATGTTTGGCGAATTAAAACATCCATTTTGATGTGGATGAGAACCTGTGGCCAAATCCACAAGACAGGGTTGATGGGAATGATGAGTGATTGATCCTTTGTTTTGCTTTTTTTTCTTAGCCAGGTGAGGAACACTGCAGTTTGTTTTGCAGGATTTATTTTTTTTATTTTTTTTAGCTAATTGTTTAATTCAAAGGGAACCTATGTTGTCATTTACAGTTTGTATTCATCAATACATTTCAGATTTGTTCAATGATTCCACTGCGTCTGTGGTATTCTCTCTACTAGTCCTTTTACAGTGACATTACGTCTAGCACCTGATGAAACATGTATCACATATTTTGTACTACAATATTTAATGGTTGTATGAACAACTTAACAGTGAAACTATCTGTATCTTGTGTGTGGGTGATCTAAAGAAATGTCCCTATGGTATTTCATGATAAATTAGTTGTTTGAACCAATGATTCTGTGAGGGCAAGGTTTCTTTAAAGATATGAATACACAATGCAATGTTTTGAAAGTTGCACAGCCTGTATTACAAGTGGTGACCGTTTTGAGTTGTGTCTAGAGTTTTGAAAAATGACATCAAGGTTCTGAAACTAGTGCCAAAGCGATTGAAAAAAACAAATAGTGGAGGGCACTGTATATGTGGGTGTGTGTGTTTGTGTGTGTGCGTGCGTGCGCACATGCATGTGTGTTTGTGTGTATTTATGTATATGTGCGTCTGCATGCGTGTGTGTATGTGTGTGCCTGCGTGCACGTGCGTGTGTGACTGTGTATGTTTGTATGTATATGTGCCTGTGCATGCGTGTATGTGTGTGAATGCGTGCATGTGTGTGTGTCTATATATATATATATATATATATATGTGTGTGTGTGTGTGTGTGTATGTGTGACTGTGTGCATATGTTTGTATGTGTGTGTGTGTGTGTGTGCTGTAACTTACTGAATGCAGGATTAGGTCTGAGTCCTCGAGGCTGGGGTCCTCTGTAGATGCTTTTTGGGGTAAGGGCTTCCTGGCTACAGGCTGAAGGAACAGCAAGCCCAGACCGCAAAAAGATCCACAGAGAACAAGAGAGCTTCTGTGGGCCATCTTCTGAAACACACACACGCACACACACACACACACACACACACACACACACACACACACACAGACAAACAGATGTACATACACGTGCTTATGTACACACACACACACACATACACACACATATATACACACAAACACATATACATACACATGCTTATGTATATACACACACACACACACACATACACATATACATACACATGCTTATGTACACACACACACACAAACACATATACATACACATGCTTATGTACACACACACACATACACACACATACATACACATGTACACACACGCATGCACGCAGGCATACATACACACACATACATGCGCTAGCACATGGTACACGGGCAAACACACATACAGACACACAAGCACACACTATGTTCATAAACTATGTTATCCTCCTCCATTACATCTTAATTATTCAGATCTGACCCTTATTTACACATCGTTTTACACTGCTACTCTAACCACTACGGCACACTATTTGAGCAAGGTTACAGGTGTAAAATCCAGTTTTTGAAAATACTGCACAAACATTAGGGTGATTTGTCTCCCTGTCACCTAAGGTGGCTAATAACATTCAAAGCATAACATTTAAATTCTCGCAGTACATGCCAACATTCCAAGCTTTCGGAACCAAACCATAGTGTCATCAGCACTAGATTAGGCTCCTACACTGCAGCCTTAGAGTGCAGCTTTAAAAGACAGGTTTTACAGTGCAGTCAGTGTACATATGTCCTACAGGACAAACATTGCAGTCTTACAGTATGGACTTACACTGGAGTCTTACAGTGTGGACTTACAGTGGAGTCTTACAGTGTGGACTTACAGTGGAGTCTAACAGTGTGGACTTACAGCGGAGTCTTACAGTGTGGACTTACACTGGAGTCTTACAGTGTGGACTTACAATGGAGTCTTACTGTGTGGACTTACACTGGAGTCTTACTGTGTGGACTTACAGTGGAGTCTAACAGTGTGGACTTACACTGGAGTCTTGCAGTGTGGACTTACATTGGAGTCTTACTGGCTGTGTGAACAGTCATACGTTTCTACACTTAATTAGTCTTACTGCGGCCGTTGTGCAAAATGAAAAGCTCTCACTAATGCACATTATTGGATGGATCCTAAATCTTTAATACACAGTGTTCTAGAGCAGCAATACTGTGAGAAACTACAGAGCTGAACTAAGGAAACCAAAACCTTGAACCTTAAACACTTAAAGATGAACTGTGTTAATGCTAAAAATGACTTTGATGTTACACAATAATGCCACGCAGAATAATGACACTCTCCCAGTGTCAAGGGTAACTTTCTTTAAAACTTGGATGTGGTGTACAACGTGATTTTTTAAGGTAAGAACAACTACAAGTGGTCATTTCTTAATACTTTCTGTGGCCTTCAAAATGTTAACTCGAGGACATCCATCACAAATCCAAGGACAATTTATGCAGAACCTGTCATAACGCTGCATAAGACCTGATGTTTAGATCTTGGTTCCTAAACACACCGTGTTGGAATAGCATGTGGAATGAGTAAGACTGCAGCTGAGGAATGAACCCATTACCGTGCTGTACCATACCATCTCTGCGCTGTTACTGTGCCGTACTGTCTGTGCTCTTACTGTGCCATACTGTCACTGTGCTGTTAATGTGATGTTACTGTGCCATACCATCACTGTGCTGTTACTGTGCCATACCGTAACTGTGCTGTTACTGTGCCATACTGTCACTGTGCTGTTACTGTGTCGTACCAGCTCTGTGCTGTTACTGTGCCATACCGTCTCTGTGCTGTTACTGTGCCATACTGTCACTGTGCTGTTAATGTGATGTTACTGTGCCGTACTGTCTCTGTGCTGTTACTGTGCCATACTGTCACTGTGCTGTTACTGTGCCGTACTGTCTGTGCTGTTACTGTGCCATACCATAACTGTGCTGTTACTGTGCTGTACCATCACTGTACTGTGCCGTACTGTCTCTGTGCTGTTAATGTGCTGTTAACGTACATACCATTTCTGTGCTGTTACCATGCCATACCATCTCTGCGCTGTTACTGTGCCATGCTGTCTGTGCTGTTACTGTGCCATACTGTCACTGTGCTGTTAATGTGATGTTACTGTGCCATACCATCACTGTGCTGTTACTGTGCCATACTGTAACTGTGCCATACTGTCACTGTGTCGTACCAGCTCTGTGCTGTTACTGTGCCATACCGTCTCTGTGCTGTTACTGTGCCATACTGTCACTGTGCTGTTAATGTGATGTTACTGTGCCGTACTGTCTCTGTGCTGTTACTGTGCCATACTGTCACTGTGCTGTTACTGTGCCGTACTGTCTGTGCTGTTACTGTGCCATACCATAACTGTGCTGTTACTGTGCCGTACCATCACTGTACTGTGCCGTACTGTCTCTGTGCTGTTAATGTGCTATTAACGTACATACCATTTCTGTGCTGTTACCATGCCATACGGTCTCTGTGCTGTTACCATGCCTTACCATATCTGTGCTGTTACCGTACCTTACGGTCTCTGTGCTGTTACTGTGCCGTACCGTCTCTGTGCTGTTACTGTGCCACACCGTCTCTGTGCTGTTACCATGGTGTACCATCTCTGTGCTGTTACCGTACCTTACGGTCTCTGTGCTGTTACCGTGCCATACCGTCTCTGTGCTGTTACCATACCTTACCGTCTCTGTGCTGTTCCTGTGCCATACCGTCTCTGTGCTGTTACTGTGCCATACCATCTCTGTGCTGTTACTGTGCCGTACCGTCTCTGTGCTGTTAACATGCCGTACCATCTCTGTGCTGTTACTGTACCTTATGGTCTCTGTGCTGTTACTGTGCCATACCGTCTCTGTGCTGTTACCATGCCGTACCGTCTCTGTGCTGTTACTGTGCCATACCGTCTCTGTGCTGTTACCATGCCGTACCGCCTCTGTGCTGTTACCGTACCTTACGGTCTGTGCTGTTACTGTGCCGTACCGTCTCTGTGCTGTTACTGTGCCACACCGTCTCTGTGTTGTTACCATGCCGTTCCGTCTCTATGCTGTTACTGTGCCGTACCGTCTCTGTGCTGTTACTGTGCCACACCGTCTCTGTGCTGTTACCATGCCGTTCCGTCTCTATGCTGTTACTGTGCCATACCGTCTCTGTGCTGTTACCGTACCTTACGGTCTGTGCTGTTACAGTGCCATACTGCCTCTGTGCTGTTACTGTGCCGTACCGTCTCTATGCTGTTACTGTGCCGTACTGTCTCTATGCTGTTACTGTGCCGTACTGTCTCTATGCTGTTACTGTGCCGTACCGTCTCTATGCTGTTACTGTGCCGTACCGTCTCTGCGCTGTTACTGTGCCGTACCGTCTCTATGCTGTTACTGTGCTGTACCATCTCTGTGCTGGTACTGTGCCATACCATCTCTGTGATGTTACTGTGCCATACCGTCTCTGTGCTGTTACTGTACCTTTAGTAAAAGTAGTAAAAAGAGAGAAGAACCATACCTTGCCATCTCTGTTCTGTCTCTGTGCTGTTACCATGCCATACCATCTCTGTGCTGTTAATGTACGTACCGTCTCTGTGCTGTTCCTGTGCCATACCATCTCTGTGCTGTTACCGTACGTACTGTCTCTGTGCTGTTACTGTGCTGTACCATCTCTGTGCTGTTACTTTTCCATACCGTCTCTGTGCTGTTACCATGCCGTACCATCTCTGTGCTGTTACCCTACCTTACGGTCTCTGTGCTGTTACTGTGCTATACCATCTCTGTGATGTTACCGTACCTTATGGTCTCTGTGCTGTTACCGTGCTGTACCGTCTCTGTGCTGATACTGTGCTGTACTGTCCCTGTGCTGTTACGGTGCCGTACCGTCTCTGCACTGTTACAGTGCCGTAACACCCGTGTTGTTACTATGTTGTACTGCCTCTGTGCTGTTACCGTACCTTGCCATCTCTGTTCTGTCTCTGTGCTCTTGCCATGCTGTGCCATCTCTGTGCTGTTAATGTACGTACCGTCTCTGTGCTGTTACCATGCCATACCATCTTTGTAATGTTCCTGTGCCATACGGTCTCTGTGCTGTCACTGTGCTGTACCATCTCTGTGCTGTTACCGTGCCATACCGCCTCTGTGCTGTTACCGTGCCATACCGTCTCAGTGCTGTCACCATGCCATACCATCTCTGTACTGTTCCTGTGCCATACCGTCTCTGCGCTGTTACCGTGCCATACCGTCTCAGTGCTGTTACCATACCTTACCGTCTCTGTGCTGTTCCTGTGCCATACCGTCTCAGTGCTGTTACCATACCTTACCGTCTCTGTACTGTTCCTGTGCCATACAGTCTCTGTGCTGTTACCGTGCCGTACTGTCTCAGTGCTGTTACCATGCCGTACCGTCTTTGTGCTGTTACTGTGCCATACCATCTTTGTGCTGTTACTGTACCATACCGTCTCTGTGCTGTTACCATGCCGTACCATTTCTGTGCTGTTACTGTACCATACCATCTCTGTGCTGTTACCATGCCGTACCATCTCTGTGCTGTTACCGTACCTTACAGTCTCTGTACTGTTACTCTGCCATACCATATCTGTGCTGTTACTGTGCCATATTGTCTCTGTGCTGTTACTGTGCCATACCATCTCTGTGCTTTTACTGTGCCATACCGTCTCTGTGCTGTTACCATGCCATACCTTGTCTCTGCTGTTACCGTGTCATACCATCGCTGTGCTGGTACCGTGCCATACCGTCTCTGTGCTGTTACCGTGCCGTATCGTGCCATCTCTGTGCTGTTACCATACTTTACGGTCTCTGTGCTGTTACCTTGCCATATCGTCTCTGTGTTGTTACCATGCCGTTCCGTCTCTATGCTGTTACTGTGCCGTACCGTCTCTGTGATGTTACTGTGCCACACCGTCTCTGTGCTGTTACCATGCCGTTCCGTCTCTATGCTGTTACTGTGCCGTACCGTCTCTGTGCTGTTACCGTACCTTACGGTCTGTGCTGTTACAGTGCCGTACTGCCTCTGTGCTGTTACTGTGCCGTACCGTCTCTATGCTGTTACTGTGCCGTACTGTCTCTATGCTGTTACTGTGCCGTACTGTCTCTATGCTGTTACTGTGCCATACCGTCTCTATGCTGTTACTGTGCCGTACCGTCTCTGCGCTGTTACTGTGCCGTACCGTCTCTATGCTGTTACTGTGCTGTACCATCTCTGTGCTGTTACTGTGCCATACCATCTCTGTGATGTTACTGTGCCATACCGTCTCTGTGCTGTTACTGTACCTTTAGTAAAAATTGTAAAAAGAGAGAAGAACCATACCTTGCCATCTCTGTTCTGTCTCTGTGCTGTTACCATGCCATACCATCTCTGTGCTGTTAATGTACGTACCGTCTCTGTGCTGTTCCTGTGCCATACCATCTCTGTGCTGTTACCGTACGTACTGTCTCTGTGCTGTTACTGTGCTGTACCATCTCTGTGCTGTTACTTTTCCATACCGTCTCTGTGCTGTTACCATGCCGTACCATCTCTGTGCTGTTACCCTACCTTACGGTCTCTGTGCTGTTACTGTGCTATACCATCTTTGTGATGTTACCCTACCTTATGGTCTCTGTGCTGTTACCGTGCTGTACCGTCTCTGTGCTGATACTGTGCTGTACTGTCCCTGTGTTGTTACGGTGCCGTACCGTCTCTGCACTGTTACAGTGCCGTAACACCCGTGTTGTTACTATGTTGTACTGCCTCTGTGCTGTTACCGTACCTTGCCATCTCTGTTCTGTCTCTGTGCTCTTGCCATGCTGTGCCATCTCTGTGCTGTTAATGTACGTACCGTCTCTGTGCTGTTACCATGCCATACAATCTTTGTAATGTTCCTGTGCCATACGGTCTCTGTGCTGTCACTGTGCTGTACCATCTCTGTGCTGTTACCGTGCCATACCGCCTCTGTGCTGTTACCGTGCCATACCGTCTCAGTGCTGTCACCATGCCATACCATCTCTGTACTGTTCCTGTGCCATACCGTCTCTGCGCTGTTACCATGCCATACCGTCTCTGTACTGTTCCTGTGCCATACAGTCTCTGTGCTGTTACCGTGCCGTACTGTCTCAGTGCTGTTACCATGCCGTACCGTCTTTGTGCTGTTACTGTGCCATACCATCTTTGTGCTGTTACTGTACCATACCGTCTCTGTGCTGTTACCATGCCGTACCATTTCTGTGCTGTTACTGTACCATACCATCTCTGTGCTGTTACCATGCCGTACCATCTCTGTGCTGTTACCGTACCTTACAGTCTCTGTACTGTTACTCTGCCATACCATATCTGTGCTGTTACTGTGCCATATTGTCTCTGTGCTGTTACTGTGCCATACCATCTCTGTGCTTTTACTGTGCCATACCGTCTCTGTGCTGTTACCATGCCATACCTTGTCTCTGCTGTTACCGTGTCATACCATCGCTGTGCTGGTACCGTGCCATACCGTCTCTGTGCTGTTACCGTGCCGTATCGTGCCATCTCTGTGCTGTTACCATACTTTACGGTCTCTGTGCTGTTACCTTGCCATATCGTCTCTGTGTTGTTACCATGCCGTTCCGTCTCTATGTTGTTACTGTGCCGTACCGTCTCTGTGATGTTACTGTGCCACACCGTCTCTGTGCTGTTACCATGCCGTTCCGTCTCTATGCTGTTACTGTGCCGTACTGTCTCTGTGCTGTTACCGTACCTTACGGTCTGTGCTGTTACAGTGCCGTACTGCCTCTGTGCTGTTACTGTGCCGTACCGTCTCTATGCTGTTACTGTGCCGTACTGTCTCTATGCTGTTACTGTGCCGTACTGTCTCTATGCTGTTACTGTGCCATACCGTCTCTATGCTGTTACTGTGCCGTACCGTCTCTGCGCTGTTACTGTGCCGTACCGTCTCTATGCTGTTACTGTGCTGTACCATCTCTGTGCTGTTACTGTGCCATACCATCTCTGTGATGTTACTGTGCCATACCGTCTCTGTGCTGTTACTGTACCTTTAGTAAAAATTGTAAAAAGAGAGAAGAACCATACCTTGCCATCTCTGTTCTGTCTCTGTGCTGTTACCATGCCATACCATCTCTGTGCTGTTAATGTACGTACCGTCTCTGTGCTGTTCCTGTGCCATACCATCTCTGTGCTGTTACCGTACGTACTGTCTCTGTGCTGTTACTGTGCTGTACCATCTCTGTGCTGTTACTTTTCCATACCGTCTCTGTGCTGTTACCATGCCGTACCATCTCTGTGCTGTTACCCTACCTTACGGTCTCTGTGCTGTTACTGTGCTATACCATCTCTGTGATGTTACCCTACCTTATGGTCTCTGTGCTGTTACCGTGCTGTACCGTCTCTGTGCTGATACTGTGCTGTACTGTCCCTGTGTTGTTACGGTGCCGTACCGTCTCTGCACTGTTACAGTGCCGTAACACCCGTGTTGTTACTATGTTGTACTGCCTCTGTGCTGTTACCGTACCTTGCCATCTCTGTTCTGTCTCTGTGCTCTTGCCATGCTGTGCCATCTCTGTGCTGTTAATGTACGTACCGTCTCTGTGCTGTTACCATGCCATACAATCTTTGTAATGTTCCTGTGCCATACGGTCTCTGTGCTGTCACTGTGCTGTACCATCTCTGTGCTGTTACCGTGCCATACCGCCTCTGTGCTGTTACCGTGCCATACCGTCTCAGTGCTGTCACCATGCCATACCATCTCTGTACTGTTCCTGTGCCATACCGTCTCTGCGCTGTTACCGTGCCATACCGTCTCAGTGCTGTTACCATACCTTACCGTCTCTGTGCTGTTCCTGTGCCATACCGTCTCAGTGCTGTTACCATACCTTACCGTCTCTGTGCTGTTCCTGTGCCATACCGTCTCAGTGCTGTTACCATACCTTACCGTCTCTGTACTGTTCCTGTGCCATACAGTCTCTGTGCTGTTACCGTGCCGTACTGTCTCAGTGCTGTTACTATGCCGTACCGTCTTTGTGCTGTTACTGTGCCATACCATCTTTGTGCTGTTCCTGTGCCATACCGTCTCTGTGCTGTTACCATGCCGTACCATCTCTGTGCTGTTACTGTACCATACCGTCTCTGTGCTGTTACCATGCCGTACCATCTCTGTGCTGTTACTGTACCATACCATCTCTGTGCTGTTACCATGCCGTACCGTCTCTGTGCTGTTACCGTACCTTACAGTCTCTGTACTGTTACTCTGCCATACCATATCTGTGCTGTTACTGTGCCATATTGTCTCTGTGCTGTTACTGTGCCGTACCATCTCTGTGCTTTTACTGTGCCATACCGTCTCTGTGCTGTTACCATGCCATACCTTGTCTCTGCTGTTACTGTGCCATACCATCTTTGTGCTGTTCCTGTGCCATACCGTCTCTGTGCTGTTACCATGCCGTACCATCTCTGTGCTGTTACTGTACCATACCGTCTCTGTGCTGTTACCATGCCGTACCATCTCTGTGCTGTTACTGTACCATACCATCTCTGTGCTGTTACCATGCCGTACCGTCTCTGTGCTGTTACCGTACCTTACAGTCTCTGTACTGTTACTCTGCCATACCATATCTGTGCTGTTACTGTGCCATATTGTCTCTGTGCTGTTACTGTGCCGTACCATCTCTGTGCTTTTACTGTGCCATACCGTCTCTGTGCTGTTACCATGCCATACCTTGTCTCTGCTGTTACCGTGTCATACCATCGCTGTGCTGTTACCGTGCCGTATCGTACCATCTCTGTGCTGTTACCGTACTTTACGGTCTCTGTGCTGTTACCTTGCCATATCGTCTCTGTGCTGTTACTGTGCCGTACTGTCTCTGTGCTGTTACCGTTCCATACCTTCTCTGTGCTGTTACCATCACTGTGCAATTAATCATCACATTTAAAAACACACAGTAAATAATAATAATAATTATAATTTCTGTTCATTAAATATTTAAGTTCTCTGTTGAGTAAAACAAAATAGTGACATCATAAACACAGAATGTCATAAAATCAACAAATATTGCCAAAGGTATTTTCCAAATGTAAAACCTAAATAAAATTTTATACAAATTGCAAAGCTTTTTCCATGGAAATAGTTGAGAACAGCTTTAAAAGTGTCTGTGGTGGAGGTGGTGGGGGGTGAATGTCCAGTGGGGGTGTGTTCCTCAGTCACAGCCTGTTCTCCCTCACGTCTGGGCTTATAGTGGGGTTTACTGACTCTCCCTGTGTCTGTTACTGTGCCATTACCACCATGCCATCTCTGCATCACTGTGTCGTCTGCTGTCTGTGCTGTGACTGGACTGTGTCAGTGCTGTCTGTGCTGTTACCATGATGTCACTGTCCCAACACTGTGCTTTTACAGAGCTGTGTCTGTAACGTGCCAGTGAACTGTGTGCTACTGCGCCATCTCACTGCCATCATTACAGCCAGCACAGGGCTCTCAGGCTCAAACTGTGCTGTGCTGGTAATGGCACAGTGACTCGCTGTCACTCACATCCCTTATTAAAGGAGAATAAAAATCCCTGTCTTTTATTGCAAACAAAGAGAGTTCACATACACACACATACGTGCGCACACACACACACACACACACACACACACACACACACACACACACACACACAGGTACGTACTGCCATTCTCAGCTATCAGTATGCTCTAGACGTTGTGTGGTGTATTGTTCTGTAGTCACTGTGGTGTACTTACTGAAATTATAAGAATATAATTTAATGGAATTTATGAATTTGGGCTATTCTGAAATTTATTTTCACTAGGATGAGCAAGTGTAGTCATGGTAGAATTATCTTTCTGTACTTTAAACAAAAGGTTGCTGTTCTCAGATGGTTATATGATTTATTTTTTTAAATATTACTAAACATTTTGTTGGATTGTAATCGTTAATTTAAAAATTAAAAATTCCTCAATGAAGGCCGGTGACCTGAATTTCCTCACATAAGGCCAGTACATTCTCTTTTCCGTGTCCCATCAGACATATAACCCAAAGACCGAATCTTCTCTAGAAACACCTAGCTCACCAAATGCGTCATACCTCACCAAATGCGTCATACCTAATGTAGAACTGTGTCAGTTTCCTCCTCTGCAGTAGCGATGCCCTCATTGGCCAGTTTCTTGTACTTTATCGGATAGCTGTGTTTTTCACAGTCGTATTTAATACGTTCAATAGACGTAGTTATATGCTTTCAGTTGGGAAATAATACCTTATTTTGACGTACGTTCGGCGAATGTTTAACCGCAACTTCATTGACGTAAGTCTCGCCGACAGCTTCTGACGGCAAAGAGGGCTACGTGAATTTGTCGGTTATAATTATTGGGATAAAGAATATTCTACAGTTGTGTTGTTTAACAGTGTTTAGGCAGCTAGAAAATCAAACGAACAAAAATACAATAGAAACTGTGGGACTAATTGGAGGTGAATGCGCTGTGAATGGGAGCTGTCTATGGTTCTGAAATCAAATTCCTTCCCGCCGTGGAAAACGCCCTACATTTCAATTTATGAATGAGAAGTAAAATGTTTATTTTTAGTTTGTTATGTTATACAAGTCGGTTGCCTGGTCAAGAAAACTTTAGCATGCATATGTGCTGAGGTGGCATTTGTTTAATGTTTCAAGACGTATATTTTATTTTAATATATTTGTATCTGTTTATGGCATGGATGCATGCTGCAGTTCTAGATACTGGGTTGTGTCGTGAATCAAACCCGCCTGTATTCATAGTGAAATATAGCTTTACAATATGACCCCCCCCCCCCCCCCCACACACACACACACACACACACACACCCCCCTGCCAAACGCCTTCCACCCCCTCGTTTTAGGGGGGGGGGGGGGGGGGGGGGGGGGAAATCTCTCATACTTACCAGCAACCATGTACCTAAATAAATAATAAAATATAAAAATAAAACATACATATAGATACACACAGTATTGTTTTCAGTTTGATAACGTAAACGTTCGAGCAAATTAATCTTTATTCTTTGGCTGAATGATCCGTTCGAATACCGTTAAATCTAGATGTGTGAGACCAATGCTTGTCAAACCATTAATTATTCAGTAATTAAAATTTGCAGTATTCCTATTGCATCATCACGTACTAAAAAAGCTAAATCTTGTTACGTTTTTGGTTGCAACATTTTTGCCAAACGTTTTTTTATAAATAACATTCTGAAGAAAAACGATTTAAAAATTCAAATTCCATATAATCTAATAAAGCACATGGCGTACCGAAATGCAATCTCGCACACTGCTCATGTAACAACGATATGCAGTTCAGATAAAGCACCAGCATTACCTTTATGTGCAAACGCTGGCACGCTCGGAGGGTCGAGGGTCCCCGGTCCGCGCGAATAAAAGCGACCCCCTTTGCTCTTCCCATTAAAGCGGAAAATTCTCAATGGTTGCGCCACGCCACAGATATCTGAAACACAGAGTGAACGTACTGCACGAGGCGCCCCCTTCGCTTTTTTATAACGCTAGTTTTATCTTACCCTGCAACCATCGATCCGGGTTCCTGTGGTATTTTACAAAATCCCTGGGAAATTCAGAAAAATACACATCTCCTTGAACATATTTCTGTTTTCCTCGTCGCATGAGACGGTCGCTAATATTTTAATTAAGGATAGCATTCGGCGCATTTAAAACGCATCCATTTTTCCTTTCCTCGTTTCTGAAAATACTGCAAAATCTAGTGGAAGCAGTCCATTCCTCCGGTCTGCTGTTGACCTGCATTGACGTCATTGCGTCATTAGGTCTCCCCTGGAAACACTGGGGTTCTAAAAATAGTAACACATTAATTCAGCCCAGGCGCGAGGTTGGCGCGAGTGACTATTTGTATCAATCCATAATCCTGCATATGATTTTTTTTTTTTAACAATATGCAGCTTTCAAGGACGGACTGATCACGACTCTCTATTCTATTTTAAGATACCAGCCAGTTTAGAAAAAAAGGAGTCATTGGTTTGTTTTATTCCGGCCTGAGATAAACGAGAAACAGCGCCACTGGGATAAAAATAGAACGTGCCTAACAGTCAGCTGTCAGGAGGAGATCCTGCAACGGAGGCACGAGAACACGAAATAGAAAAAAACATCAGAAATAATCACACCTTTATATTTCCTACACGGCGAATAATAGTTCGGTTAGTGCATCGTTTAAAATACGTGTAGCAGTTCGGCGCGCGCGGGGTATAAATCATGTGCTCAAAATGGAGCTGGGGATTATAAATAAATGAAACATTTAAAATTCACTCTAGAATGGTGAACGGATCTGGCCAACCCTTGACCATTATTCCTTTAAACTGAGTTCATGCTTAAATCTGCATCATAATCAGTACATGACATTCATTCATTAATGCACTCAATCATTCAAGTATTGAATCATTAATTCATTATGCAGGTGCCTGGTTTAAAAAAAAACACTGTTTCCTATATTAACATTAACAAGGATAATATTTAATTTCAAATTCACTATAAGACACGATATTTATTTTTGAAAACCCCTTTTCTTTGTGGTGAAACACACACACACACACACACACACACACACACACACACACACACACACACACACACACCCAGCTGAAGTGCAGGTTCTGGCAGAAAAACTGTCTGTTCTGTTTAATCTGGAAATATGAACACTGTATGCCCTGCGCTAAAGAAGCCTGTAGAAATGTGAACATGCTGCACACTGCACTAGAGAAGTGTGCAGGAAGGCGAACATGGTATGCACTGCACTAGAGAAGTGTGTAGGAAGGCGAACATGGTATGCACTGCACTAGAGAAGTGTGTAGGAAGGCGAACATGGTACGCACTGCATTAGAGAAGTGTGTAGGAAGGCAATCACGGTACGCACTTCACTAGAGAAGTGTGTAGGAAGGCGAACATGGTACGCACTGCATTAGAGAAGTGTGTAGGAAGGCAATCATGGTACACACTTCACTAGAGAAGTGTGTAGGAAGACGAACATGGTACGCACTGCATTAGAGAAGTGTGTAGGAAGGCAATCATGGTACACACTTCACTAGAGAAGTGTGTAGGAAGGCAAACATGGTAGGCACTGCACTAGATAAGTGTGCAGGAAGGCGAACATGGTACGCACTGCACTAGAGAAATGTGTAGGAAGGCGAACATGGTACGCACTACACCATAGAAGCATGCAGACATTACATGTTATGCACTGCATGTTATATGTTATTTCAGGCAGGTATTGAATGTGGACCGTGTCCATGCTGGCAGTGGCTGGCAGCCCCTTGGGGTGGAGTTTGATTGACCTAGCTGTTACAGAAGGGTGGGATGTGGTGTGTCTCATCGCTCAGTAGCGCCCCCCCTCCGGGCGTAATGTGTCCTGCTCCAGCTTGGCTGCTGCGATGCAGAGAGAGAGGACGCAGTGGCTGACATCACACGTTTCAGAGGAGAGCCTGCGCACATCTGTGCTCTCCGGGGCTGTGTCCCATCACAGCTTTTTCTATTGCATCCTGTGTGCTGTGTGCTAGCATACTGTGTACTGATTATCTGCAAAGTGTTTGTAGTATGCAAAAGGTATCCACCATACTATTACGAGGGAAAACCCGGAAATAAATATATTATCTGAGGATTTTATTTATACTGCATTTAGAGAACATTTTGCCTGCTTAACAACTAATTCAGTGTACTCAACTAGCACTCAACTAGGACTTCAAAGAGTACATCAGGGTGACGGCTCGGTCCTGCAGGTTCCTCCTGTACAACATCAGGAGGATTCGACCGTACCTGACCACCTTCTCCACCCAGCTTCTTGTCCAGACCATGGTCACCTCACGCCTGGACTACTGCAACTCTCTGCTCGCAAGCCTACCGGCCTGCACCATTCTGCCTCTCCAACTGATCCAGAATGCAGCTGCCCGGCTTGTGTTCAACCTCCCGAAATTTTCACATGTAACCCCCCTGCTGAGGTCACTCCACTGGCTGCCAGTTGCAGCCAGGATCAGGTTCAAAGTTCTGACCCTGGCCTACACTGCAGCCAATAGGACAGGCCCCGCCTACCTGCAGGACTTAATCCAGAACTATGTTCCTGCTCGACCACTTCGCTCTTCTACAGCAGGGCGACTGGCACTTCCCCCCCTCCGTGTCAAAGGCTCTCGCTTGTCCCGACTGCGGAGTTTTTCCACCTTAGCTCCTCAGTGGTGGAATGAACTTCCCATTCCCCTACGTTCTACTCCAACCCTGCCTGCATTCCGTCGAGGCCTGAAGACACACCTCTTCAGACTCCACCTTGACTGATATCCTAACCTAGGAATATCAGTTCCCTGTGTTTACTAGTTCCCTGTGTTTTCCTGTCTGTTTATTATAGTTTATAATAGTATTTAGAATAGAAGTGTAGTATTGCTGATTTACCCACAGCTTACTGTGAACTACAGTCAATGTTCATTACTAGGGAATGATAGCTGCTACATTATGGGAAGGATGTGCTTTGTCTTGTCTGTTCTGTAGTGATCTTGATGATGTCTCTGTATGCACTTACTGTACGTCGCTTTAGATAAAAGCGTCTGCTAAATGAATGTAATGTAATGTAATGCATACTCAACAGCATAGAAAGGCGTTGACTAGGACATGACCTGGGACTCACAGAAGATGTTGGCGGGATTAACTTGCCATGGTAAAGACAGGCCATTCCAAACCAAGAGGAATTATGGGTAAAATAAAATGGGATCAATCTAAACCCAGGCTACATCACACAGGCAGGCAGGCAGGCAGGTTACCATATGCAATTTGGTGGCACTTACCCATGTTCAGGAGGTAGGGGATGGCAACAAGTTGCAGGCTTGAATCCTACTTCTGCTTTACCCATGAATATCAGGCAAGTGAAAAGGCAGCTGTGTAAACTATGAGCGTTGTCTTTGACACAAGGGTCTGCTAATGTTGTGCGCTAATTCTGTACTCTGGTTAAAACAGGAAAGCAAAGGCCAGTTCTACTCTCCTGGAATAGAGGCTGGTGTTCTCTATAATCAGGGTTAGAGGTTGTTTGTTTTATTGTTGTTTTTAAGCCTACATTTATGAATACTGACCTGTCCCAGGTTAATGTGTCTAATTCTAACTGGCACACTGATACAAAAGCCAGTGGAATGTTTTGTTTTAGTGCTGTGATGCTGCCAGGGGCGTGGCAGCGTGGGTGTCACAGAGAGGCGGGATGAGGAAGTGGGTTTGAGCCTTAGCGGCGTGTTCATTCACAAGAGGAGCGAGCGGCCATGCCGCTGGTGAGGGGGGGAGGAGTTGGGCAGGTACGCTCTGGCCTTTTGGGAGCTGTCAGGGCACGGCAGGCAGCGGGACCTCCTGGCGTTCGGTCTCTTCTTCTGTCTCCGCACCAGAATCGCAGGGAGTTGAGAGAGAGAGTCTAAGTGTAGTGAGCTCACTGTGTCCGAATCAAAGTTTAATGTGCACTGTGTAGCACGTGACGTGCAGTACGAGAAAAATATCTGCCATGCTACACTGCCTGGCCAAAAAAAAAGTCGCCGTTGCACCCGTCGTGCATAGTGCTCACTGTACAAGCCTCTGGAGGCAGTGTTATGATCTGGGGTTGCTTCAATTGGTCAGGTCTAGGCTCAGCAACATTATGCAGCAATACAATTAAGTGACTGACTACCTGAATGTACTGAATGACCAGGTTATCCCATTAATGGGCATATTCCAGGACGACAATGCCAAGATTCATCAGGCTCAAATTGTGAAAGAGTGGTTCAGGGAGCATGAGGAATCATTTTCACACGTGAATTGGCCACCAGAGTCCTGACCTTAACCCCATTGAAAGTCTTTGGGATGTGCTGGAGAAGACTTTATGGAGTGGTTTGACTTTCCCGCCTTCAATACAAGATCTCAGCCAAAAATGAATGCAACTCTGGACGGAAATAAATGTTGTGACATTGCATACGATTGTCAAAACAATGCCACGACGAATGCGCGCCGAAAAGCTAAAGGCGGGGCAGTGTATTTTCCAACCGTACTGTGGAAGTGTCATAAGATGTCCCACCTTTGCCATGTCATGTGTTATTTTTGTTGTATTTAAAATAAAATGTCAGCGAAGCTGCGCCTCATTTTTTTTAAGCGAAGCTTCACATCATATTTATGCAACAAAAAAGTTTGTGTACTTCAAAGTGTGCTCCCGAATATACTCAGCGAAACCCTGGAAGTAAGTGTATCATACGGGGGTCCTGTCTACTCTACAAGCCTACCTAATAGTATGGAAGGGTGCTGATTTGGACACACTCTCTGAGGGAGAGCCGCTTTACTGGGCTCTCTGCAGCCCTTTTGACGAGCTGCAGTCACGGTCGGGAATGAGCGCTGGCTGGTGGGTGCTGACTGAATAATTGACGCTTGTTTGAGCTTATTGGGGGACTGCGGCTGCTGTCCGGAATGGTGGTGGTGCTGAAGTAGCAGGGAAGTGCGATTCATAAAGAAAAAGGCAGCAGAGACCTGGCCACCGGCACCACACAACATAGCTATTATGCTTTTTCTACACTTGTCTGAAATGGATTGAGTTCAGTTCAAATATGTCTGCTCTGGGGGGTAGACTGTTTAAAATCAGTCGGCTGATTACTCAATCAGTCAATCAGCCAATTAAACAAAACATCAGACAATCAGTCAATTGATCAATACATTTTTGTTTAATACAGTGTGATCCTCTTTTAACAAAGGAATTCTCGTAGCGTGCTTTAAGGAGTGTATTGAGATGCAATATTGAGTGCATCGGCCAGTGTGATTTAACATTGCGAGCTCGTAGGCAGGAAGACGTCCTGCTCCACAATCTTACAGAACAGTAAGTATTAAGTCCAGCCCTGGATAGGGTAACAGACCATAAAACAAGCGTTAGTGAGAATGAAGTGGGAACTGTTTTTGCCGTGCCTATAAGGTATACCACAAAGAAAAGAGAAAAAAAAAAAACACTTCTTTGGACTGTAGAATTAAATGTACAACAATGTTTGCATCTACATAAAAGTAGAATTATTTTTGCTAGGACCCTGTCAGGAAGCCATGTACAGTATATTCATGCTCTGTGTTGTGAACAGGCCTGTTTTAGCTTCCAATGTTGAGGAAATGGTGCCTGAAAACATCTGTTTGTGATCCTGTAACTACAACATCTGTGCATTGATTTTTACAACCTTTTTCTGTGTACTGTATATATAGGTACATATATTATATATATATAATTTCCTTTGGGCAACTACTGGAGTTGTCATTAAATAATTAAGTTGATGCACTTTATGGTAAAGCAGTGGTTCACTCTGTCCTGGGGGACCCCTGTAGGTCCAGGGCGACCCCTGTAGTTTTCGTTCCAACCGTAGTTGCAATCCCAGAATTTTAATGAGCTGTTAATTTTCCTTAAATATAAGTTTCATGTTTTTAGGAATTATTTGCCCTCTTAAGCCACATTAAGTCAGAAATAGCTATGTGTGCCACAAAGAACAAAACTCCCATATTCACCGTGCGCTCATTGTGCTATATTGCAAATTATTACATAAAAAGAGGTAAAGAATTAACTGATTAAAAATAAAGACTGAGGTGAATCGATAGGCTCCTAACCATTTGGTAGAGAATGAAGAATTCAAAGACAAAGGCTTTGCTTGTTATCACATTTGAGATCCACTGTGTTAAAGCATATGTTTCAGATTTTTATATGGTGATGGACCATTGTGTAATATACAGTTATGCTTGTGTAACAGGTTACGATTTACAGGTCACCCTAACTAGCGAATAGGCTAGGTTAACAGACATTCAGGTATGTGGTTTGCTGACGCACACATCAATCATTTCTGAATGCCTATAAATAGGCTACAGTAACTAGGTACAAGGAAATGCCTTACCTATTTGGGGTTCCTGTTCTTCCCTGTTCCTGTATGCAAGTTCCTGTCTGACTTCAAGGTACGTTGCAGTTTGCTCTGTTACTTGCAGCCCACGTCATGTTCCAGGTAGTCCTGATGGAAATTATTTTATTGTAGGTCACCATAGACGGAGTAGTGGAGCTGGAGACTGCATGTGCATAGCCTATAGAGGTATTTCTTTTAATCTTTTATACATGTTAATGGTATGAGTAGGAAAGCATTTGGCTTCTGAGGTAATGTAATGTCATGGCTAAAATGCGCTAAAACATTGTGGTTACAAGAACGCTACACTGCATGTGTACTAATACATATTTTCTGCCATTATAGGACGTTGCTAGCTGCTGTTTTGCCGACATTAGAATAATTGCGTTTATCTCTTTAAGAGTGAAGGAACGCGGATAGCGGGGCTCAGATTGTATCAAGTCGCCGGTAACTAGTTACGTGGAGCTCCGGCCGCTGGCCGCAGTTTGGGTTTTAAACTGTATTTTAAACTGTATTTTATCCGCCTTTTCCCGGGGGGGTTCCGCATGTATTCGTAGTTTAAACATCCCTACCACTGACAAACCAACTGTTTATCAAGTTGGGGCTTTGGGGCTGCTTACTGTTTACGTTGCAGTGCGTGGTCTGGGATCTGTGCTGGTAGCGTGGAGGTTGTTGCGACGCCATAGGAAGTGGTCCCGTTCTTTTCACTGCATGCGATATTGTGTGTGTGTGTGTGTGTGTGTGTAGAAGTAGGATCCTTTGTGCTATATTCACCGTGTCCGTATCTCACCATTTTACAGTGCGTATGTGTGTATGTCTGCTGGCACCTTCACGAGTGAGTGACCTTTCGGTTCCACTTCCGGTGGTAAGTCATCACGGACCCGTACCCGCACGCACCCACCCAGTAGCACCCCTAGTGGCAGGAAAGACCTACCACCGGCTAATTGTGCATATTTGGGAATCCTGTGGGTTTTTGCGTGGGTTTTTCTATTGTGTTTTTACGATTGTACAAATAAACTTGATCTTTTTATTATTGAAATCCACGTCTCTGCTTGTTCATTTAGTTGAACGTGCCTAAGTGGGGATTGATCATAATCCCTTGAGTCGTACAAACTATTTCTTTGGGCGTAATTCCCAAGGTGGCGTAGTCAGGTGGTGTTATGCCAGGTCACATTCTGGCGTAGTCGGCAGGATCATAAAGCAGAGACGCGCATTCTTTATTTTTGCTCCAGTTGGTTTGTCATTGCAGTAGTGGGCTGTGTTTGTAACATTGTTTTACTTGTAAAAAATAAATAAATAAATAAATACATAATAATCTTTAGTCACTAATATTGGTACGGCAAAACAGCAGCTGGTGAAGACATCTGAAGACATCTTGACCTGTACCGGGCAGCCTTTGGATTGACCACAGCTCAACACATCTGTCCTTTTCTCATTGTGTGATTTCTATTTCAATAATGGAAAGTGAATTACAGGAGTTAAGAGAAATGATACTCCAGCTTAAGGCTGATAATGACAGGCTACTCCAGGAACGTGCAGAAGTTCAGGGTCTCTTTAGAGCCCCATCCCGCGTAAGTGAAAGCGCTCCTACCAGTCCCGGGCCCTTAAACCTTGATGGCAACCACCCAGTCACTGAACGTGTGTTGTATGTTCCCCGAGAACGAAAGTGTCCTATGTTCAGGGGTAGTACTGGGATAGGCATAGTAGAATGGATGGAAGAGGTCTGTTCATGTATGCGGGCTAGGCATTTACCCACCACTGATCAGGCTTATTTTATATATGATCACCTTGAAGGAGAGGCCAAGTATGAAATTAAATTTCGACCTAAACGGGATAGAGAGGATCCAGCAAGGATCTTTGCCATCTTGCAAGAGCTGTATGGGTGCTCACAGTCATATGTAGCCCTACAGGAACAATTTTTCTCCAGAAAGCAGCTGGAAGGGGAATCGTTACAGGAATATTCCCATGCCCTGTTTGCACTCATGGACAAGGTAGTAAAGAGGGCTCCTAATAGAATGCTTAATTCTGCTGTTTTATTGAGGGATCAGTTTGTCGAGTATGTCAATGACAGTGCTCTTCGTAGAGAACTGAAACAGATTGTTCGTCGCCATCCTGATTACACCCTATTGGATGTTCGGGGCGAAGCCATCAGATGGGAGCGGGAAGGTCTGCCTAGTGAAGGGAGGATGAGAACCTATTCTCTTCCTTCTGTGTGTGGTAGGCAGTATGAGGTTCAGGGTCGGTCAGAGGCTGGGTCTGGTGCATCGGGCAGGTCCGAAATGGCAGAAATAAGGGATATGCTGAAACAACAACAAGAGCAAATTAAGCAGCTATCACAAAGTGTATTGTCCTTACAAAATCCCCGAAGACCGTATAATCGGGATAGCCCAGTGATTTGTAGGAGGTGTGAGAAGCCCGGACATTTTGCACGGAATTGTGATAATGAACGTGTAGCCCCACAGGCCCGGTCAACCTCCAGCTTACCTGCCATCTCAACCACTCTTCAGCCGTCGGGAAACTGATGCCCTCTGATCTGCAGAGCCACAGTTCAGAAGGGGCCTCCTCTGGCTCAAGTCCCCCCAGTCTGGTGAGCAACCACTCTGTCTCCAAGTTATTGGGTGCCTGTCCAAGGGTAATGGTAAAAGTTGGTGGGGTGAGTGTCTCCTGTTTACTAGATACCGGTTCTATGGTGTCAACAATTACGGAGAGCTTCTTTTTGCATAATTTTGAGCCTTGGGGCAGTGAGAAACTACAGACCTGTCACTGGCTACAACTTCGTGCAGCAAATGGGCTTAACATCCCCTATGTCGGGTATTTAGAGCTAGACATTGAGGTGTTAGGGAGAGTTGTCCCAAAGCGAGGTGTGTTGGTGGTCAGAGATCCCCCTGGCTCACTGCCTAAACAGGAAGTTCCGGGTATTCTCGGCATGAATGTAATCCGTGAATGCTATAATGAGCTCTTTCAACGACATGGCCATGCCCTGTTTGACCTCCCGCCTGTGCAACAGGCTAGCAGCTCCTGGCAACAGGCATTACAGTACTGTCACCAAGAACCCAGTTCACCAGTTAGAGCTGGCCCTGTCAAGGTTAGACGAGGGAGAGTAATACGAATCCCAGGGGGCACTATGACAGTAGTGACCACTACATGCTCCCAACAGTATGCCACTACATCTGGGACAATGTTGTTTGAGCCCCTCCCGCATGGAGAGACATTGCCGGCTGGCCTCCTAGTGTCTCCTGCTATGGTAAATGTGTACAGGGGTACCGCTTATATTCCCGTAGTTAATGTGGGGGTTACTGAGGTTCTCTTACACCCACGCACTAGAATCGGTGTCCTGGACCAGGCCCATATTATAAGCCTACCATCAGGGGTGTTTGAAGGTCCGGGGGAACCTTCTCCTCGGGTAGCAGCTACTATGTTCTCTCAGACTGTGCAAGGTAAATCAGTGTCGGAGGCTATTGATGAGATAGATCTGTCTGCTCTAACTAGCTCAGAACAACACAAAGTACGTGCTTTGCTGCACCAGTATGGGCCTGTGTTTTCTGCATATGAGGGGGATTTAGGGTGCACTAACCTCATTCATCATGAGATTCCTCTGCTCGACGAGGCTCCGGTCCGCCAAAGGTACAGGCGTATCCCTCCTTCAGAGTATGAGGCAGTTAAAACACACATTCGCCAGTTGCTGGATACGCAGGTTATCAGGGAAAGTAGCAGCCCCTATGCCTCCCCTGTTGTCCTGGTAAAGAAGAAAGATGGCAGCCTGCGTATGTGTGTGGATTATCGGCAGCTAAATGCAAAGACACGCAAGGATGCTTTTCCCCTTCCTCGCATCGAAGAGTCCTTAGATGCGCTGTCAGGTGCTCATTGGTTCTCCACTATGGACTTAGCCAGCGGGTACAACCAGGTCCCAATGGCCGAACCGGACAAGGCGAAGACGGCATTCTGCACGCCCTTTGGCCTGTTCGAATTTAATCGGATGCCTTTTGGGCTTTGCAACGCACCAAGCACCTTCCAAAGGCTAATGGAGCGTATGTTCGGGGATCAACGCTTTCAATCACTGTTACTGTACCTCGATGATGTTGTGGTTTTTTCTTCCACAGTGGAGGAGCACGTGGAACGCCTCAATCTGGTCTTGGGTCGCCTACAACAAGAAGGCCTTAAAGCAAAATTGGAGAAGTGTTGCTTTTTCAGGAAAGAGGTACAGTACCTAGGACATGTCATTTCCCGAGCAGGTGTCTCCACAGATCCAGGAAAGGTTGCTGCAGTCGCCAATTGGTCCCGTCCAGGTGATGTCTCAGAGCTGAGGTCTTTTTTGGGTTTTGCCAGTTACTACAGGCGATTTGTGGAAGGGTTCGCAAAACTGGCTGCCCCATTGCACCGCCTGGTGGCGGAACTGACTGGACCAAAGAAGAGGAGCTCTCGTAAGGACCTAGGGAACAGCTGGACAGAAGAATGTGAGCGAGGATTTGAAGACTTAAAGGCAAGGTTAGTAGCAGCTCCAGTGTTAGCTTATGCTAACTTTTCCCTACCATTCATCCTGGAGATCGATGCCAGTCACCGAGGCCTTGGAGCAGTCCTCTCCCAGGAACAGGATGGCAAGGTAAGGCCCATAGCCTATGCCAGCCGTGGCCTCCGTCCCACAGAACGGAACATGTCCAATTATAGTTCCATGAAACTGGAGTTTCTTGCACTGAAGTGGGCGATGACAGAGAAGTTTCGGGAGTACCTGCTGGGACAACAATGTATTGTTTATACGGATAACAACCCTTTGAGCCACCTCACCACAGCAAAGTTAGGTGCAACAGAACAACGCTGGGCTGCACAGTTATCTGCATTCAATTTTACCATTAAATATCGCTCTGGTCGCTCTAATGGGAACGCAGATTCCCTCTCTAGACAGTATGTTCCTGATGGAGCTTCCATGATTGAGAAGGCTGTCCCTGGCACATCCCTCCCAGAGTCTCTGCATAGGAGCAGCAATCAGGACAGAGAAGGGCAGGTGATACAGGCTGCCATTTCTGCCCTGCCATACCACTCTGCTACTGACCTTTGTGCATTACAGGAGTCGGACCCAACTATTGGCACCTTTCGGGGGTTCTGGCAGAGTGGACGGACCCCTGGCTCAAGCGAAAGGAGGCTGCTCCCTAAGCCGGTGCTGGAACTGCTGCGCCAGTGGGACAGGGTGGTGGAGTTGGATGGGCCTCTGTACCGGTGCATTCTTCGACCGGATGGTGGGGAGGAAGTTTACCAGCTGCTCCTACCAGCGGCACTGAAGAAGGAAGTGCTCCTCCAGCTACATGACGTCCATGGACATCAGGGGGTGGAACGCACTACTGACTTGGTGAGACAAAGATGTTATTGGCCAGGGATGCACCAAGACATCAAAAATTGGTGCCAAAACTGTGAGCGCTGCACCTTAGCCAAAGCTACCCAACCCCAGGTCAGGACTTTCATGGGTCATTTGCTCGCTTCCAGGCCAAACCAAATATTGGCTATTGATTTTACCCTTATGGAGCCTGCAAGGGATGGTAGGGAGCAAGTTTTAATCATGACTGATGTGTTTTCAAAGTACACACAGGCTGTCCCCACCAGAGACCAACGCGCTTCAACGGTAGCCAAGGTGCTTGTGAATGAGTGGTTTTATAAGTTTGGGGTACCTGCTAGAATCCACTCTGATCAAGGCCGAAATTTTGAGAGTGCCCTTATTCAGCAGCTATGCGAGCTGTACGGCATTCAGAAGACCCGTACCACACCGTATCACCCACAGGGAAATGGTCAATGTGAACGGTTTAACCGTACTCTCCATGACCTATTACGGACCCTACCACTGGCTAAGAAAAGGGAGTGGACTGAGTACCTTCCCCAAGTTACCTTCGCCTACAACACCACCGTTCATCAAACAACCGGTGAGTCACCCTTCTTCCTGATGTTCGGCCAGGAGCCTCAGCTACCTATTGATTTTATACTGGGAAGAGTGAAGGAACCTGCACCAGGGGGTGTGGTAGACTGGGTCCAGGAACATCAGCGCCGGTTACAGGTGGCCTACGAGGGGGCAAGAGAGAGGATGGAAGCGGCAGCTCAACGGAGAAAGGCTACACATGACCAAAAGGTGGGTGATACTCAGCTACAAGAGAACCAGCTGGTGTACCTGAAAGACTGGGGCGTAAGGGGTCGCAATAAAATCCAGGATCATTGGAGCTCCACCATGTATCGGATACTGAAGACACCAGCAGATGGAGGGCCCGTTTATACCATCGCTCCACTCGATAATCTGCAACAGGTAAAGCATGTTCACCGAACTATGCTAAAATCAGTCCCAACAAACCTTGCTCCTGATTTTTCTTTTAGGAATTTGAATGACTACGCACCTGTCGGGGACTCTACAGAGGAAGATGTTCCGGAGGATGAGGATCTGTGTGTTGCAACAGAGACATTGGCCACACCAGGAGTACCAATTACACCACCTAATCCAACTGTTGTGGTGCCAATCTCTCCTCAGGCCAGCCCAGGTCCAAGCGGGGTTATACCACGGCGAACCACTCGTGCCACTGCAGGAAGACACGCTAACATCCATCACTTACCAGAGACAACAGTGGGTAGGGTAAGGGACCCTGTGAATTCCCAGGTACCTGGTTCCAGTGACACGGTTTCTGCTATTTTCAGGCCCTGGAATTAAGTATGTCGCCGGGACGACGACACAAAACCTGGGGGTAGATGTAACAGGTTACGATTTACAGGTCACCCTAACTAGCGAATAGGCTAGGTTAACAGACATTCAGGTATGTGGTTTGCTGACGCACACATCAATCATTTCTGAATGCCTATAAATAGGCTACAGTAACTAGGTACAAGGAAATGCCTTACCTATTTGGGGTTCCTGTTCTTCCCTGTTCCTGTATGCAAGTTCCTGTCTGACTTCAAGGTACGTTGCAGTTTGCTCTGTTACTTGCAGCCCACGTCATGTTCCAGGTAGTCCTGATGGAAATTATTTTATTGTAGGTCACCATAGACGGAGTAGTGGAGCTGGAGACTGCATGTGCATAGCCTATAGAGGTATTTCTTTTAATCTTTTATACATGTTAATGGTATGAGTAGGAAAGCATTTGGCTTCTGAGGTAATGTAATGTCATGGCTAAAATGCGCTAAAACATTGTGGTTACAAGAACGCTACACTGCATGTGTACTAATACATATTTTCTGCCATTATAGGACGTTGCTAGCTGCTGTTTTGCCGACATTAGAATAATTGCGTTTATCTCTTTAAGAGTGAAGGAACGCGGATAGCGGGGCTCAGATTGTATCAAGTCGCCGGTAACTAGTTACGTGGAGCTCCGGCCGCTGGCCGCAGTTTGGGTTTTAAACTGTATTTTAAACTGTATTTTATCCGCCTTTTCCCGGGGGGGTTCCGCATGTATTCGTAGTTTAAACATCCCTACCACTGACAAACCAACTGTTTATCAAGTTGGGGCTTTGGGGCTGCTTACTGTTTACGTTGCAGTGCGTGGTCTGGGATCTGTGCTGGTAGCGTGGAGGTTGTTGCGACGCCATAGGAAGTGGTCCCGTTCTTTTCACTGCATGCGATATTGTGTGTGTGTGTGTGTGTAGAAGTAGGATCCTTTGTGCTATATTCACCGTGTCCGTATCTCACCATTTTACAGTGCGTATGTGTGTATGTCTGCTGGCACCTTCACGAGTGAGTGACCTTTCGGTTCCACTTCCGGTGGTAAGTCATCACGGACCCGTACCCGCACGCACCCACCCAGTAGCACCCCTAGTGGCAGGAAAGACCTACCACCGGCTAATTGTGCATATTTGGGAATCCTGTGGGTTTTTGCGTGGGTTTTTCTATTGTGTTTTTACGATTGTACAAATAAACTTGATCTTTTTATTATTGAAATCCACGTCTCTGCTTGTTCATTTAGTTGAACGTGCCTAAGTGGGGATTGATCATAATCCCTTGAGTCGTACAAACTATTTCTTTGGGCGTAATTCCCAAGGTGGCGTAGTCAGGTGGTGTTATGCCAGGTCACATTCGAATGCACATCGACAGGTCCATGTGGACAGGTCTGCTCAGGGTCCACTTTGGGACTGCTACGGGTTCGCTATGGGTTCGCTATGACATCATTTATGTCCGCATGAACCCTGCGGACATCCGTCTGTATACTTTTTTGGTGACTATAAAATGGCCTATAGTTAGATATGCTGCTAACAGACCCTTAGCTGTACTATTAACAGACCCTTAGCCAAACCAATAACAGACCCATCGCCATACTGCTAACAGATCATTCGCTAAACTGCTAACACACCCTTATCCATACTGCTAACAGACCTTTAGCCAAACCACTAACAGACACATCACCATACTTCTAACAGACCCTTATCCATACTGCTAACAGACCTTTAGCCAAACCACTAACATACCCTTAGCCAAACCACTGACATACCTGTTGCCATACTGCTAACAGACCCTTAGCCAAACCACTAAAAGACCCATCGCCATACTGCTAACAAAATCTTAGCCAAACTACAAAGTGACCCGTTGCCATTCTGCTAACAGAATCTTAGTCAAACTACTAAGTGACGCATCGCCATTCTGCTAACAGAATCTTAGCCAAACTACTAAGTGACGCATCGCCATACTGCTAACAGAATCTTAGCCAAACTACAAAGTGACCCATTGCTATTCTGCTAACAGAATCTTAGCCAAACTACAAAGTGACCCATTGCTATTCTGCTAACAGAATCTTAGCCAAACCACTAAGTGACCCATTGATATTCTGCTAACAGAATCTTAGCCAAACTACAAAGTGACCCATTGCTATTCTGCTAGCAGAATCTTAGCCAAACTACAAAGTGACCCATTGCTATTCTGCTAACAGAATCTTAGCCAAACTACTAAGTGACCCGTTGCCATTCTGATAACAGACCATTCAGACAACATAAGATATGTGCAAAGCCGAGAAAAAGTAGTATTCTGGGGGCAATTGTAACAGGGGTCAATTGTAACACCATTTTTTGTTACAATTGCCCCCAACCCTGAACACATGAAAGTAGCTAGCTTGCTGGATAGAATCTCAGCTCTAGCTTGTTTCAGATTGGTGCAATTTTATGGTGTTGCAACTGCCCCCTGTTACAATTTCCCCCAGAATACTCTACTTTGGAGAATAATTGACTTGCTTATAGGTGTCTAACAACAATTAGGACATTGAAAGCTAATTACTACTTGAAATCCATAACTGAAAATCTGAATGGTCCGCAGGGTTCTCCCCAAAGTGCGGTGCGCCATTTTGTTTCACTTGTGCCACTGTGTAACTGAAATAGCAGCCTGTGCCATCCGTATCTTGTTGCCGTTCTACTCATGCTCAGTTAGGAGAGAGATGCTTCTGTGAAGCCGGGGAGGAGCAACGGGTGTCTAATTAAAAAAGAAGCATCACTTATTTTGACAAGCCTGGAAAAAAAAAATCATCTTTCGTTCCGTACGGGACTTTCGGTTTGGCATACGTTGCGAAACACGCAAGTCTTGTTTAATGTATTTGCGTAACTTTTTTTTTTGTTACTTACATTCAAACCTCCGAGTTCTCCCTCCCTGATGACTTGGCGTTAATGTGCCTTATTTTGTTCAGAAAGAAATTACGGCCAGTTAGCCATAATAAATGAAAATAAATTATATATTTCGCATAAATTTTTTTTTCTGCTGTACCAAAAATGTACCAAACCGTGAAGTGAAGAGGAATGTGAAGAACCAGGATTTGTGTACCGTTACGCACCTACTGGATTTTCACATATTTCATAATACAAACCCCAATTCCAAAAAAGTTGACTGTGTATAAAATGTAAATAAAAACAGAAAGCAATGATTTGCAAATCCTTTTTGACCTGTATTCGATTGAAAACAGTACAAAGACAAGATATTTAATGTTTAACTGATCAACTTTATTGTTTTTGGTAAATATACACTCATTCTAATGTATATACACCCATTCTACACTCAAGGGGCATGTTTACCACTGTGTTACATCACCTTTCCTTTTAACAACATGCTTTTGGGAACTTTTAGGAACTGAGGACACTAATTGAAAGCAGATTTTTTTTACCATTCTTGCTTGAAATAACTGCTCAACAGTTTGGGGTCTCCATTGTCGTATTTTGCGCTTCATAATGAGCCACACATTTTCAATGGGAGACAGGTCTGGACTGCAGGCAGGCCAGTGTAGCAACCGTACTCTCTGACTACGAATCCACGCTGTTATAACACGCGCAGAATGTGGCTTGGCATTGTCTTGCTGAAATAAGCAGGGACGTCCCTGAAAAAGATGTTGGCAGCATATGTTGCTCCAGAATGCATATGTACCCTTCAGCATTAATAGTGCCTTCACAGATGTGCAAGTTTCCAAAGCCATTGGCACTAACACACCCCCATGCCATGACAGATGCTGGCTTCTGAACCTTGCGTTGGTAACAATTGGGATGGTCCTTTTCCTCTTTGGCCCGGAGAACACGACATCCATTATTTCCAAAAACTAATTGAAAGGTGTAATCCTCAGACCACAGCACACGTTTACACTTTGCGTCAGTCCATCTCAGATGAGCTTGAGCCCAGAGAAGTCGGAAGCATTTCTGGATGTTGTTGATATATGGCTTACACTTCGAGAATTTACAAATCACTGCTTTCTGCTTTTATGTGCATTTTACATATTTTACATACGTACTTTTTTGGAATTGGGGTTTTGGAATTTCAAAGTTTATAAATTAAGTCATAACCCGTGAAGTGAAAGATTTATTTTTCATTTTTGATACGTATTTACGAGTTAATTTTCATAAGTACAATTATTTTTTGTAGTCCTTTTTTATCATCTGTTCAGATAAATTAAATTTAATATTACCCTTGATCACTAGCCTAAATTTCATGATTTCTGGTTCTTAACCATAATTGTTTGAACGCTTTTTTTGAGTCTTTTTAATACCCCAGAATGAAGGAAATTACTTCTATGGCAGTATGAAAAAAGCTCCACTGCCCCCCTCCATTAAATTTTTGCAGGAGAACAACATTAAATAGGATGCAATCTGGTTTTAGGAAAAAACAATATGAATGAGTTTACAATATGATCACAGCCTGTTTGAAGGTTTTGAATTACAAACCCCAATTCCAAAAAAGTTGGGACAGTATGTAAAATGCACATAAAAGCAGAAAGCAGTGATTTGTAGATTCTCTATAACATATATTTAATTGAAAACAAAGAAAATATATTTAATGTTTTATTTTATCAACTTTATTGATTTTTGATTTGATTTGATGCCTGCAACAAGTTGGGACTGGGGCAAAAAAAAGACTGGGAGGGGCAAAAAAAGACTGGGAAGTTCAAAAAACACCTGTTTGGAACATTCCACAGGTAAACATGTGATGATATCATGACTGAGTATAAAAGAATATCAAAAGACTCTTCATATCTTATTTTCAGGTACTCTTACAAGCAATACTATAACCTCTCTGCATTTGAATGGATCTTTATGAGAATTGGGGGGTGGGTCTAGATTAAGCTGTAAATTACACAGGAATAGTATGGAACCCATGGTTGGCTAAATGGCTGTAAGTCATCATGGGTTTGAGGTATCAAATGAGCCTCAAACCATCACTCTTCTGCCAGATATGGATCACTTTAAGGGTTGTTTCTCCTGACTCCTTTTCCTAGTGAACTCTATGGAAAAGTCAGGAGGAACAACCCTTCAAGTGATACAAATTTTTTGAAATTGGGGTTTGTACATCTGGTGGACTCTAGACAAGAAATTGCATTGAGTTTCTATTCTATTACAAAACATACATATAATCTGAGGTCTCAGTCCTATCTGCTTTTATCAGAGCCCAATATAAGACAAAAAGTCTTAACTATCATTCTGTTTGTCCTTGGAATACACTCCAAAACACTTTAAAGTTGATTTGTGTTATGATTCCGTGAAGGGACTGGACCGCACGACTCTCACACAGGAATTTCAAGAATTCAATAATTTATTACTTCGACAAAAGCTTCTGAAGTATAGGGAGAAGGTTATACGGGGACTGGATCCTGGAATGGAGTTAGCAGGGGGTAGAGCGGGAGTGGGAGTAGGCAAGGGGTTGGTTAGTGGCAGAATCCTGGGCTGGTGTAGCAGAGGTGGAGCGGGAGTGGGAGACATGAAAACAAACATGCTGCGTAGAGTGGGCTAGGGCAGCTGCAGGCTGGTGAACATGCAAGGCAGAACAAGGCATTAATGACAGCAAGGCATAACAAGACAGGCAGCACTATACGCTGAGATAAGCAAGACTTTAAGCAGTAGCAAGGCAAGACAAGGCTAGATTTCTAGGCACGAAGCAAGACAAGACAAGAGTTAATTCAACAACGAGACTTAACGAACTGGCACGGGACAAAGAACACCGGGAGAATATATAAGAGAGTTAATGAGAACCAATTACGTGCAGCGTGAGAATGTATGCGTGAGTGATTAACAGAGCAGAGAGCGTGAGGAATGCAGGCGGAGAAAGGAATGGGATAGGTGGAGATAATGCAAGGGAAATGAGTGACACAAAGAGGGAAACCCACGCCCAACCTGCAGCACGAGGGAAAACAAACAGGAAACATGAAAACAAACATGACCCGTGAGGGAAAAGGTAAAACAACGAGCACAGCGGGGACGGGAATGGAGAGCGTCACAGATTTGGTATCTATTCCTCCTTTTAAGATGTTTCTTGAGGAACTAGTGATTAATTGTTGAGATTGCTATTCCTCATCTATCTCCTATTGCTAATTGTGCCCTGATTTGTATATTTATGGGACCAAAATGTTTGTTTACTTCCTGAACAGTATGCTCCCAAATATACTCAGCGAAGCCCCGGAAATAAGTATATCACCCAGGGATTTTAAGCGCTTAACAACTTTCTCATCCAGTTTACTCAATGGCTGAATCCCATTCTCTGGACTTGCAGACTCTGGGACTCAAAGGCCTGTTCTCGTGAAGCCCATGAGTGCTTAGGGCTGTCCCATTGCGAAAACAGCGTTTTTGGCAAGTGCTCTTATGTGGACTTTTCGCACCCTCTATTTGCCCTTTTTTGCAAGGCTGAATCCCAAACGGAGATGGTCTCATGGACTGCGGACTTGCAGACTTATTTCAGGTGTATTTCCAGGGGCAGGTATGTCTGCTTTGATGCGGAAAAAGGGCTAGTAGAGGGTCCGCATAAGAGCACTTGCCAAAAACGCTGTTCTCACAATGGGACAGCCCTAAGCATCCATGGACTTGATGAGAATGCGCCTTTGAGTCCACGAGTTTGCGAGTCTAGAATATGGGATTCAGCCCAAGTCAAAAGTGCAGACTTACCTGCCCGCAGAAATATGCCATTAAAGTCTGCAAGTCCACAGTCCGCAAGTCCCGGAGGGCTCAGTTTGGGATTCAGCCAACAAGCATAGTCAATAGTATGGAAGGGCATTGATTTGGACACAGCCAGGTTTCCCTCTCAGGCAGCCATTATGGAGGTCTGATCCAGTGCAGTTCACTCGCTGGCCACAGAGGGGAGCTGTAGAGAATGGTTCAATGGCTACATTTTCATGAACATTAATAATTTGATCTTAAACGGATTAACCTCCCACTATGGACATTTTCAGGTAAACACCTTCATCTGATTATCTTAATCAGTGTAAGGTCAAAATCAGAGTAAACATAACTTGATTAAGACACATAGATTTTTTTTTTCAGTCTTTCCATTTATTGGTGCATGTAAAAGTCATATTTCTATTGGCTTTTTAAGATCGCACATGTGAAAGGCCACCAGACACCGTGAACCGGTTGCTGTTTGTACAATTCAAACTCAAACCAACATGGCGAACAGCGACACGCAGAGTAGTGTGAGGAGCAGTGGTGCAATTATTACAGTTTTTCTCAATTGCTTACACACATTTTTTGAAAGCATACCTCATTTTCTCAAAACTCTAAACACAAATCCAAAAACCACGCACACAAAATGCAAAACCCTACATATCTCCTGCAAAATGCTACTTTGCCTTCAAAACAACGTTATGTCTCCTCAAAATGGTAGTTTGTGTTCAAATGACACACACAGACCATCATATCAGTAGACATTTCTAAGAACCATTGAACACTGATGTGCTGAATGGAAAACACTACTATGAATGGGAAAACACCAGTATGAAGGCCTTATCAGGAGCATTATGCCTTTTCATGTTCAGTGTTACTGTACGCTTACTCCTGTTGTAAAATATTACTGTATAATGTTTTTACTCAAATATAAAACAATACACAAATATACAGTAACAACAAAAATATTTCTTTATTTTTTCCAAACGTGCTGTAGCCTATACACCACAGCAAACACAACTGGATGTGTAAATGATTTGCACAGAACAAATAATAGAAAATAGGCCAGTACAGTCAACAAAAAAAGAAAGAAAAATGTAAAATAAAAAAGGACAAAAAAACTAGGCTGCATCCTGTCTTCGGTTCCTGTCTGGCCACAGGACCTCATCGACATCACAGGCTATGTTCTCTCTGGCCAATCAGCGGGGGAAGTATCGCCTAGTATGGCGAATCCAACCCTGAAATGCCTCAGGAGCTATATCGCCACATGCCTCCTCCTCGTCCTCCTCTTCCTCCTCCTCGTCCTCCTCTTCCTCCTCCTCCTCTTACTCTCACTCCTCTGCCTCTCTGATCACCTCTCACTTCAATGTTGCCATCCATTGTTCTCCAAACCAGGAGCTCACCTGTGGCCCTTATATTGCTCAAGCTTTGATTGGAAATTGCACAACGGCCTTGGAAATGGAAGTTTTGCCATTTGAATGGCAGTGTGTTCTGTCTGAACACAAGGAGATTTGGCATTGATGAAGAGTGTGCAAAATAGAGAGTATTGTGTGTAGTGTTTTGAAGAAAGTGTGGTTTAGAATTGAAATCTGGGTCTAAAGCAGATAATTGTGTGTAGTGTTTTGAAGAAAGTGTGGTTTAGAATTGAAATCTGGGTCTACAGCAGGAAATGTGTTTATAGTTCAGCAGAATTGGTTTAGGGAGTTGGCACATGAGTTACAGGTTGTGGTCATTGTGTCATAAGTTCCAGTTTTTGTGTGTAAACAATTGAGAAAAACTGTAATAAAAGTAATAATTTGTGGACAGATGAAGAAACTCTCTTCATGCTTACAGTTTTTCTCAATTGTTTACACACAAAAACTGGAACTTATGACAATAAGTTATGACAATGACCACAACCTGTAACTCATGTGCCAACTCCCTAAACCAATTCTGCTGAACTATAAACACATTTCCTGCTGTAGACCCAGATTTCAATTCTAAACCACACTTTCTTCAAAACACTACACACAATTATCTGCTTTAGACCCAGATTTCAATTCTAAACCACACTTTCTTCAAAACACTACACACAATACTCTCTATTTTGCACACTCTTCATCAATGCCAAATCTCCTTGTGTTCAGACAGAACACACTGCCATTCAAATGGCAAAACTTCCATTTCCAAGGCCGTTGTGCAATTTCCAATCAAAGCTTGAGCAATATAAGGGCCACAGGTGAGCTCCTGGTTTGGAGAACAATGGATGGCAACATTGAAGTGAGAGGTGATCAGAGAGGCAGAGGAGTGAGAGTAAGAGGAGGACGAGGAGGAGGAAGAGGAGGACGAGGAGGAGGAAGAGGAGGACGAGGAGGAGGCATGTGGCGATATAGCTCCTGAGGCATTTCAGGGCTGGATTCGCCATACTAGGCGATACTTCCCCCGCTGCTTGGCCAGAGAGAACATAGCCTGTGATGTCGATGAGGTCCTGTGGCCAGACAGGAACCGAAGACAGGATGCAGCCTAGTTTTTTTGTCCTTTTTTATTTTACATTTTTCTTTCTTTTTTTGTTGACTGTACTGGCCTATTTTCTATTGTTTGTTCTGTGCAAATCATTTACACATCCAGTTGTGTTTGCTGTGATGTATAGGCTACAGCACGTTTGGAAAAAATAAAGAAATATTTTTGTTGTTACTGTATATTTGTGTATTGTTTTATATTTGAGTAAAAACATTATACAGTAATATTTTACAACAGGAGTAAGCGTACAGTAACACTGAACATGAAAAGGCATAATGCTCCTGATAAGGCCTTCATACTGGTGTTTGCCCATTCATAGTAGTGTTTTCCATTCTGCACATCAGTGTTCAATGGTTCTTAGAAATGTCTACTCATATGATGGTCTGTGTGTGTCATTTGAACACAAACTACCATTTTGAGGAGACATAACATTGTTTTGAAGGCAAAGTAGCATTTTGCAGGAGATATGTAGGGTTTTGCATTTTGTGTGTGTGGTTTTTGGATTTGTGTTTAGAGTTTTGAGAAAATGAGGTATGCTTTCAAAAAATGTGTGTAAGCAATTGAGAAAAACTGTAATCAAATTGCAACAGAGAGTTATTGTGTCAGTTACGCAGACCTTAGATTGATTATTAAAATAATCTGTGTATACCCTGGTATTAGACAAATGGCGTTATTGTGAACCATGTAATTGCTTAATAGGAATATTACCCTAAAATGATTACTCTCAGTAATCGGGGTATTGGTACGCATGTTGATAGTGCGCCAAGTGAAAGCATGAACCACAGTGAGTGAATGCATGAACCTTGTTGAATTAATGTGATGCATCAGGTTGAATGTCAGCGAAGGACGGGGCCCCTGCGCGCTCCGTGCCTGAAACACAGAAAGCCACTGGGAAATTTTTCTCTTTAAACAACTACTGCCATCTGGTGGCCACGCAGAGGCTCTGCAGGCTTAACAGCTCTTCCTTACCTTTCTATAATCCTTTTCGCTCACTGCGGTCACTCCAGGGCTCATGAATCTGTTAAAAGGCTGTGTCACTAAAGGGGGAGATACTGATGTCTGTCAGACATTTCAGACAACAATGCACTGTTTTCATTTGGAATTGATGTTGGTTTATCTCATTTGACACCACAAGAAAATCTGACTTTACATTACTGCATCTTGGTTTAGGGCAAACCAGTGCTGATGTCAAACCAGTATTTAATTTGTTATTATTGATTAAAAACATTTTACTCATTAATATAAAGGGTATATAATAATAATAATCATTATTTTACTGGTGGACTGAAAAGGAGACACCCCCCACCCCCCTGGAAAAAAATAATTTAAATTAAGGTGTGTAAACTGGTGAAAGAGGCGTGAGGAACAGTCTTCAGTTGCCAAGGACTCTGGTGCAAGGACAGAAAATTAAACGGCGTGCTGGAATCGTCTTCTCCCTCAAGGTCAATGACAGGAAACAAACACCAGGGGGCAGAAAATACATCCTTTCGCAGGAAATCCAGACAGACTCGCTCTCATTCACACATTTGCATTACATTACATTACAGCATTTAGCAGGCACTCTTATCCAGAGCGACTTACACAGCTTACATTCTTAGCATACAATCCACTTATACAGCTCTATATTTTACTGAAACAATTATAGGTTAAGTACCTTGCGCAAGCCCAGTTCCTTAACCATTATACTAGGCTGTTGACACACACACACACACACACACACACACACACACACACACACACACACACATACAATTTGCCTCTCCGCTTCCATGGGGACCCACCCTGGTAGCAGAAGTGGAATCACTGAATTAATCCTAAAAATTTAATCAGGCCTGCTCATACACACATGCATGCACTCACTCACACACACACACACGCACGCACGCACGCACACACACACACACACTCTCTTTCTCTCTCTCACGCACACACACACTCTCTTTCTCTCTCTCTCTCACGCACACACACTCACACACGCACACACGCACACACACACACACTCTCTTTCTCTCTCTCACGCACACACACACTCTCTTTCTCTCTCTCTCTCTCACGCACACACACTCACACACACACGCGCACGCACGCTGGCTCAGTCCGTGCTTCACTGACTCTGTTCTCTCTCATGCGTATGTCTGAGGCGAATGGTGATTTTATCTACTGTAATGTCAGACTTTAGCTGCTGCTCCAGCATGTTTGGAACATAAAGCCTGTGGCCTGCAATAAGGGCATTTTCCGCCTCATTAAACTCAGCATCTATTGAGAGTCTGATGCCAAAGCACAAAGTCATATTCCCCAAAACGCACGTGTTTATATATCTGGTTGCTGGAGGGCCAGTTGTGTTAAAGCAGAGGGTGAACATTGCTTTATAATCACACACACTCTCACTCATTCACTCTCTCACTCTCACTCACACTCATTCACTCTCTCACTCTCACTCACACTCATTCACTCTCTCACTCCTGCTCATTCACTCTCACACTCTCACCCATTCACTTCCACATGCAGTCTCACTCATTCACTCTCACACTCTCACTCACACTCATTCACTCTCTCACTCTCACTCACACTCATTCACTCTCTCACTCTCACTCACACTCATTCACTCTCTCACTCTCACTCACACTCATTCACTCTCTCACTCCTGCTCATTCACTCTCACACTCTCACCCATTCACTTCCACATGCAGTCTCACTCATTCACTCTCACATGCACTTTCTCATTCACTTACACACACACTCTCGTTCATTCTCTCTCTCACACACACTCATTCATTCTCTCTCTCACACACACTCATTCATTCTCTCTCTCACACACTCTCGTTCATTCTCTCTCTCACACACTCTCGTTCATTCTCTCTCTCACACACACTCATTCATTTTATTATGACTATAATTATGATGATGATGATTGTTATTTTTCAACCTTTCTGTGAAACACTCGCCGCATACAAACAAAAACAAGTGATGTGTTCTGTGGTATAAAGGTTCATGCACAGAAACACTCTGAAGATTTCCTTAAGAAAACTTTAATTACATTTTGTATGGTGGAGGGGTCAGGCTTAGTGTCACAGTAAAAGAGTCTCTCTGTGGGAAGCATTCTGTTGTCACTGCTTTAATTTAATTACTCATACCAGAGCAAGAAGGGCACTGCTCAGCTTTCAGAGCCTCCTCGCAGTGGCTGCTTAATATTTCATAAGCAAGGTTATGATCGGTTTCTGTAAACATGGCCATTTTACACGGGAGAGAACTGTGCTGTGTGGTGAACACTGTTCTGGAATAAGCCTGGTATTATGTCTTGCTGATTCTGCTGAATGCATTTGCATCGTTGTTTAAATTCTATTTTGAGAATTTTGAGCTCACCAAATCAAATTCTATGCATTGGTTGCTATGGCAATAAAGTATTGAATTGAATTTAGATCAATCAGATCACTACCAGCTGTTGCTGGAACCAACCAAGACATTACTGGCCACTGCTGGAACCAATCAAATCACTACTGGCCACTGCTTGAACCAATCAAATCACTACTGGCCACTGCTTGAACAAATCAAGCCACTACTGGCCACTGATTGAACCAATCAAACCACTACTGGTCACTGCTTGAACCAATCAAACCACCACTGGCCACTGCTTGAACCAATCAAATCACTCTGCTAACCAGTCAGGTTGCTGCCGTCTGTGTGAATTCAAAGATGCAGTAATTTTCTTTGTGGAAATCTGAGGAAGCTGTTTGAGTGACAGCTGTAACTTCACTCTAAATGCGATCCACTGGACTTCACCTCATGATCTTTTATTTTACAGTTTTTCTCAATTGCTTACACACATTTTTTGAAAGCATACCTCATTTTCTCAAAACTCTAAACACAAATCCAAAAACCACACACACAAAATGCAAAACCCTACATATCTCCTGCAAAATGCTACTTTGCCTTCAAAACAATGTTATGTCTCCTCAAAATGGTAGTTTGTGTTCAAATGACACACACAGACCATCATATGAGTAGACATTTCTAAGAACCATTGAACACTGATGTGCTGAATGGAAAACACTACTATGAATGGGAAAACACCAGTATGAAGGCCTTATCAGGAGCATTATGCCTTTTCATGTTCAGTGTTACTGTACGCTTACTCCTGTTGTAAAATATTACTGTATAATGTTTTTATTCAAATATAAAACAATACACAAATATACAGTAACAACAAAAATATTTCTTTATTTTTTCCAAAAGTGCTGTAGCCTATACATCACAGCAAACACAACTGGATGTGTAAATGATTTGCACAGAACAAACAATAGAAAATAGGCCAGTACAGTCAACAAAAAAAGAAAGAAAAATGTAAATTAAAAAAGGACAAAAAAACTAGGCTGCATCCTGTCTTCGGTTCCTGTCTGGCCACAGGACCTCATCGACATCACAGGCTATGTTCTCTCTGGCCAAGCAGCGGGGGAAGTATCGCCTAGTATGGCGAATCCAGCCCTGAAATGCCTCAGGAGCTATATCGCCACATGCCTCCTCCTCGTCCGCCTCTTCCTCCTCCTCGTCCTCCTCTTCCTCCTCCTCGTCCTCCTCTTACTCTCACTCCTCTGCCTCTCTGATCACCTCTCACTTCAATGTTGCCATCCATTGTTCTCCAAACCAGGAGCTCACCTGTGGCCCTTATATTGCTCAAGCTTTGTTTGGAAATTGCACAACGGCCTTGGAAATGGAAGTCTTGCCATTTGAATGGCAGTGTGTTCTGTCTGAACACAAGGAGATTTGGCATTGATGAAGAGTGTGCAAAATAGAGAGTATTGTGTGCAGTGTTTTGAAGAAAGTGTGGTTTAGAATTGAAATCTGGGTCTAAAGCAGATAATTGTGTGTAGTGTTTTGAAGAAAGTGTGGTTTAGAATTGAAATCTGGGTCTACAGCAGGAAATGTGTTTATAGTTCAGCAGAATTGGTTTAGGGAGTTGGCACATGAGTTACAGGTTGTGGTCATTGTGTCATAAGTTCCAGTTTTTGTGTGTAAACAATTGAGAAAAACTGTATCTCACATTTTGAACCAGGCAGGTCTGAGGTATTTCTGGTAGGAAAGTTGCGAGATGGAGTTATCCTGAAGGGTTACTTTGGAGAGCAGGCAGCGCTGGGCCATGTTGGCAAATTAGCCGGACTCATCTCGAGAACAAGTCCATGTTAATTATGCCCCTGCACTGGCTCTGCTCTCAGATATTCAATATGCATGGAATCACATTCATTTTATCAGGACAAACCACATTGTGATCACACACAACCTTCTGCTCTGATGTTCCTTTTTTACTTAACCGGCAAACAAGGTATTTATTCCCAAAGAGAACAAATAAAATACATATATTTTTTAAAATGCTGTTCCTCTGTCGATTCATACTTTCACAGCAGTCAGATCTCACCAGCCATGTTAGCACTCTGGCTTGCGAGTTAGCCAGATTATTCATAGTTTGTTAATGAATCTATGGGTGCGATGTACAATTGGGCCCCTTTGTAATTTCGGTGGGAAATCAATATTTGTTGTGAATGTTGCACACTTGAGACCCATTGAGCATTTACTCTAGAAAATGTCAACTCTTGGAAAATTGACTCACATAAACAAAACTAACCGCAATTAACATTTAAATACTAATTAATTTTCCTGGAGGGCTTGTAATACATTTCAGGCTCCATTGGGAAAATTATGTGAAACCAATAATAATGGTGTTCTATGGAGCAGCTGAAGGCTGATTATGGTTTATTAGGCTTTGATGAACAGTAATGATAACTTTAGTTCTTTGAAAACAAACTGCAGGTAATGCAACAATAGTACATCTTTTTGTAGTATACTGTTTGTTATTCATTTGCTGTGGGCTCCAGCTTTAGCAATACACAGGGAACTGCATGTGTCCAATCAGAACTGCCGCTGGATGCATGGTGGTCTGCATCTGTCCAATGAGAACTGCTGTTTGATACAAGGGATTCTGCATGTGTACATCCGGACCATTTGTTGTGCCCTACTTAATATGTGCTGTTAGTAACATCCATTTCTACATTCACAAGCAACTTAATTTTTCATCTCTGTGAGTGTGTATGCGTGTGTACACATGTGCAAGCGTTTGCCTGTGTGTGTGTGTGTGTGTGTGTGTGTGTCTGCATGTAGACATGTGTGTGCTCACTGATGTTTCATGTTCATTAAGGGCCTGAAGGTTAAAGCAATTAGCCTGCTCAGTCTGAGCGATCACCATCTTAATTTTCACCTTGTGCTTGCTCAATCAGAAATCAAAGCTCTCTCTGTTTCCAACTGTCAAGAGCATTTTAATGAGCCCTTCCTCCATTTGCCACCATTCTGGCTCTGCTGTTTCATCTTACTCTCTTTATCAGAATCTTTGCTGCTGGGCAGAAATAAAAAAAAAGCAAACTTCACTTCAATTAGCCACTGCTGTCCATTAAAACAGAACATAACAGGAAGTGCTAATCCCATTTAGGAAGCTCACTGCTTGCGTGAAGGAAAATGGGAGCACGAGCAGAACCCAGCTGCGGCCCTAGTCAGATCCGTGCTTCTCTGGGGGATGGGGTACACTGATTAAGTTGGACTCAAAGTGCAGTTGCTTGTATTCCAAAGGTGGGGTCCATGGTTGCATCAGTGTGTGTCATTATGCTGAAGTTTGAATCAACATTCCCTGGCAGGGACTTAGACTGATCTTACAGGATGTGGGTCAAGAAATTCCTCTGCTCTTTAGATGCTATTGAAATTTTAAACCATTCCTGCACATCCCTGAGAACTAAACCGATTTCTAACCAGAACTTAAAATTAAATGAAATAAATGATAGATCATTTATTTCTTTTAAAGTCAGTCATCTGCATCCCAAAGTGTCAGGACAGAGGGGCTCATTTTAGAATTTTAAATTGTTCTGTGAAATTAATGTACGGTGAGAGATGGGGTTGTGTAGGGTTATGTATTAGCATAGTGCTTAATTACATCATGTTTTGATGGCTCTGAGTACATTGTGTTCTGTGTAAACCATTGCAGTTTCCATAGCGTAATCCACATGGCCCTTCCATATGCTAAGGGACAGATGCAAAGCCGCTGTAATGTAATGTTTGGTCTCTGTTGGGAAAAAGATAAACGACATGAATGATGTGATTACACAAGCTCTGCCATACACCGCCTCTAATTAGATATGCAAAAATTTATTTTGAATCTCATGCTGTACCCCTCACCATTATTGAGGCCATCAAAAGGGCTGGCCAAAAAGAACGCTCGATATTAAAACACGAATCGGAGTGTTAAGATATGCATCATGCGCAATCACGGAAAGAGCTGACTGGTTGTTATAACAAACTTAAAGTGTCAGCTTTATGGACCGAAATTCAATCTCCCACAACAAGGGAGCGGAATTGAGTGAGTATTATGATTATGATGTCACTCATGTTTCTATGGCAACTGGCAATGTCACAATTGGTTCTCTCTCTCTCTCTCTCTCTCTCTCTCTCTCTCTCTCTCTCTCTCTCTCTCTCTCTCTCTCTCTGTCTGTCTGTTTCAGATGTTTTATTGCACCTCATTGGGCCAACCTCGTCCCAGCGCTCAGACAGTCATTCAGTAAACACACAAAAATTACTTTCCGTGTATCAATCTTTTCCTCCTCTTTCTTGACAAGCTGTTATGAATTGATGAAGTGTTTTGTGAGGCTGTGGATGACAGCGCTGATCTCCCTGGTGTATCCAAAGTGTCCTGCTCTGACACAGCCACAGGAGAGCAGAAACCTGTCTGTCTCTATACTTGCAGCTGCACACAAATCTGATCAGAGAAAACTGTGGAAAACCGGCAGGCAGGCAGTCGCTTTGATAAGGCTCAGCTTTAACAGTTTTATAATCACACAGGTTTAACACAGTTTGATAGCCTCATAGCGTAAGCACAGTTTGATAAGCTAGCAGCTTTAAGGGAATCACACAGGTGTAAGTCAAATGTTACCAGAGGAAGTTGCGTCCTCACACTTCAGTTTGCTGTAAGGAGTCACATGACTCTAACACACTTAATAAAATAAAAAAGTGCAATAATAGTTTCTCCCTGTCAGAAGATTCTATTCTATGCCTATGGCCTGTTATTTGCGGTTTCCAGGGCAATGCAGTTTCCAGGGAAATGTTGTTTCCAGGGCGATGCTTCTCTTTGCCGTAGTGTTCTTTCTTTACGGCATGGAGTCTGAGGCCGATGTGGAGCAGAAGGAGGTTTTCCTGTTTTCTGTTCTAAATTGGTTTGGCCCTCAGTGACAGCACGGCGCTCTATTTTAATACGGTCCTGTCTCTGTCTTTCAGTGGCAGGGACACCCAGACCGAATGGATGTGTTTGTGTGAATACTGTTTCTGTAGCACTGCAATGACCCTCTCCAGCGATTAAGCCTGTAAAATCACTGATTCCAAATCTCTACAGGGAGTACGCCTGTAAAATCACTGATTCCAAATCTCTCCAGGGATTAAGCCTGTAAAATCACTGATTTCAAATCTCTCCAGGGATGAACACTGTAAAATAACCGATTCCAAATTTCTCCAGGGATTAACACTGTAAAACACAGGTGTCAAACTCTAGTCCTGGACGACCATGGTGTCTGGTGGTTTTTCGGCGTGCTCTCAGCACCAGTGGTTCGTTTACTGTAAGTCATTGATTGTCTAAAAAAGCCATAAACCGTGTTCTCAACAAAAACACACAGACACTGTGTGTGCACCCCTGGGTATTTAGTTTGAACCCCCTGCTGTAAAATCACTGATTCCAAATCTCTCGAGTGATTAACACTGTAGAATCACTGACTCCAGATCTCTCCAGTGATTAACACTGTAAAATCACTGACTCCAGATCTCTCCAGTGATTACCACTGTAAAATCACTGACTCCAGATCTCTCCAGTGATTAACACTGTAGAATCTCTGACAGTGATCTCTCCAGTGATTAACACTGTAGAATCACTGACTCCAGATCTCTCCAGTGATTAACACTGTAGAATCTCTGACAGTGATCTCTCGGGATCTCTTTGGTGACCAAATGTAGCCCTTTTCTTATGAGGACATACAGTACCTGTACAGTAGGAGTTAGACACATTGGGACAAAAAACACAACCAGTTGATCTATGAAGGATCCAATAGACCCAAGCTCACACTACCACAACTTAAAGATCAGGGCTGTGTGGTTAGGGTGGGCAGCTGCCTACACTGTCACCTGATCTAATTTTCAGTGCACAGAGAATATTAATGTAGGTGTACTGGCAGAAGAAAAGGCTTGGAAATAGCTGATTGAAAAGCTAGAGAATTTGCATCTTTAAGGGTGTGTCTTTAGGGTCATGTCCTACCCAGTGCATTCTAAACCACATAACACTCCGCATGTTGTATTTTAAACAATGGGAAACTAATGGATCGTGAGCAATCGTCCAGTTTAACTATTTTAGTTTTCCTGGTTTTCTCCAGGTAAAGTAGACGCTTACCAGCAGATACTTACCGCTCTGTGCACGTATCCCTACTGAAAACGAGAGTTTTTTTCAAAGGAGCTTGCTTACTTCTGATCTTTGTAAGACCTACACAAGGCCTTGACTCCAGCATATTAGTCATGCTGTGTTCTACGCAGATGCAGTCTATAGCTGCATACATTCCGTATGACGCCCGTCTCTATGGACCTGCTGCATTCTCGGCGGCCTTGTTTGGAAGGTCATCGTTGCATTGTTGCTCTTCATCAAGCTTTAAAGTGATGGAGAAAAGGACAGGAGAAAAGGCCCCACTGAGTGTCTACCTGAGGGGTCCTCTGTAAACTGCACAGCCATGTGAGCGGAAAAATCCCATTTAATCTCAGAACCCGTGCAGAGCTGAGTTCTTAAACACTGCTGAATGTAAAGGAGAGATTGAACTCCAGGGCCTTCCTCACAAAACACAGCCCACAGTGCAGTTACGTGCTCAGCTTGCAGATTACTGTTCCTGAACACAGTCTAGACACTCAGCTCCTGCAGTTCCTGAACACAGTCTTTAGACGCTCAGCTTGTGCAGATTACTGTTCCTGAATACAGTCTTCAGATGCTCATATTGCAAATTACTGTTACTGAACACAGTCTTTAGTCACTCAGTTCATGCAGATTATTGTTCCTGAACACAGTCTAGACACTCAGCTCCTGCAGTTCCTGAACACAGTCTTTAGATGCTCAGCTTGCAGATTACTGTTCCTGAACACAGTCTATAGATGCTCATTTTGCAGATTACTGTTCCTGAACACGGTCTTTAGATGCTCAGTTTGTGCAGATTACTGTTCCTGAACAGTTTTTAGAAGCTCAGTTTGCAGATTACAGTTCCTGAACACAATATTTAGATGCTCATTTTGTGCAGATTGCTGTTCCTGAACACAGTCTTTAGATGCTCAGCTTGCAGATTACTGTTCCTGAACACAGTCTTGAGATGCTCATCTTGCAGATTACTGCTCCTGAACAGTCTTTCGATGCTAAATCGTGCAGATTACTGTTCATGAAGTCTTTAGATGCTCATCTTGCATATTACTGTTCCTGAACAGTCTTTAGACGCTCATCTTGCAGATTACTGTTCCTGAACACAGTCTTTAGATGCTCAGCTTGGAGATTACTGTTCTTGAACAGTCTTTAGATGCTCAGATCTTGCAGATTACTGTTCCTGAACACAGTCTATAGATGCTCATTTTGCAGATTACTGTTCCTGAACACGGTCTTTAGATGCTCAGTTTGTGCACATTACTGTTCCTGAACAGTTTTTAGAAGCTCAGTTTGCAGATTACAGTTCCTGAACACAATATTTAGATACTCATTTTGTGCAGATTGCTGTTCCTGAACACGGTCTTTAGACGCTCAGTTTCTGCAGATTACAGATCCTGAACAGTATTTTCTCTTCTCTGCTGATCTTGAATATTACGGTTCCTGAACACAGTCTTTAGATGCTCATCTTGTGCAGATTACTGTTCCTGAACACAGTCTTTAGATGCTCAGCTTGCAGATTACTGTTCCTGAACACAGTCTTGAGATGCTCATCTTGCAGATTACTGTTCCTGAACAGTCTTTAGATGCTAAAATCGTGCAGATTACTGTTCATGAAGTCTTTAGATGCTCATCTTGCATATTACTGTTCCTGAACAGTCTTTAGACGCTCATCTTGCAGATTACTGTTCCTGAACACAGTCTTTAGATGCTCATCTTGGAGATTACTGTTCTTGAACAGTCTTTAGATGCTCAGATCTTGCAGATTACTGTTCCTGAACACAGTCTATAGATGCTCATTTTGCAGATTACTGTTCCTGAACACGGTCTTTAGATGCTCAGTTTGTGCAGATTACTGTTCCTGAACAGTTTTTAGAAGCTCAGTTTGCAGATTACAGTTCCTGAACACAGTATTTAGATGCTCATTTTGTGCAGATTACAGATCCTGAACACGGTCTTTAGACGCTCAGTTTGTGCAGATTACAGATCCTGAACACGGTCTTTAGACACTCAGTTTGTGCAGATTACAGATCCTGAACACGGCCTTTAGACGCTCAGTTTGTCCAGATTACAGATCCTGAACAGTATTTTCTCTTCTCTGCTGAAAATTAAATGCTCCTTTCTTCTGTGGATTAGTTTTGAAACTAAAATTTAAAAATAAATGTTAATACAAAAGAGCACTGTCACTGCATAGTGACACACACACACACACACACACACACACATACTCACTCAATATAGATACGCACACACACACACACACACATGCTGGGGTATGTACTGACTGAGTAACCCACACTTGTGATTTGTAAACATATAAGGTAACTTTGAGGTGTTTAAAGTATGCAGGGCTAGAGGTCTTGCATGTGATTCTCTGTGTGTAAATCAGGTCTTAGTGTTTGGTGAGGGGCTCTGGGACACTGTAAATATTCCGCATGGTAAATACTTCCCTGACACTGCATTTTATAGGCCTGCGTAAATCTTCTTTATTGACCAATTTTATCTATCAATTTATCAGTCTCTTTCAGAGTAAATCTTATTCTTCAGAAAATGTCAGGTTTGCCCTGACTGTCCAAGACTGTGTTTGTGTGTGTGTGTGCATATCCTTTGATTGTGTGTGTGCCCATGCTTTGAATGTGTGTGTGTGTGTGTGTGTGTGTCTTGTTACACCCTCTGTCATATTTGTAATGAAATATAGTTTTTTTTCTGAGACCGTAGCAGCTTCTCCACTGTAAGTGGGCTGTAAAAATGCTGAGTATGTACCTCAGGCGTAGATCAATAAGGGGGGGGGGGGGGGGGGGGGGCACTCCAGTCCTCTATGACCCTGCTTGCCTGAGCTCTGTCCTGTAGGCCCTGAGGCCACAGGCTCCGCCCTCAGCCTGATGAGTCATCACTGCTGTAATGCTGCTGCTCACCTGTGGCATTATGCAGTGCAAGTCAGTGTAATGTGTAATCCTGTACAATTCAGTGTAATAAGATGTGCTGTAGTGTAATGAGTAATCCTGTACAATGCAGTGTAATCAGATGTGCTGTAATGTAATGAGTAATCCTGTACAATGCAGTGTAATCAGATGTGCTGTAATGTAATGAGTAATCCTGTACAATGCAGTGTAATCAGATGTGCTATAGTGTAACACCTGGCTGGATTTTACACATGTACACACACATATTACACCTGGCTGGGTTTTACACATGTACACACACACATTACACCTGGCTGGATTTTACACACATGTACACACACATATTACACCTGGCTGGGTTTTACACATGTACACACACACATTACACCTGGCTGGATTTTACACACATGTACACACACATTACACCTGGCTGGGTTTTACACATGTACACACACATATTACACCTGGCTGGGTATTACACATGTACACACACATATTACACCTGGCTGGATTTTACACACATGTACACACACATATTACACCTGGCTGGATTTTACACATGTACACACACATATTACACCTGGCTGGGTATTACACATGTACACACACATATTACACCTGGCTGGATTTTACACACATGTACACACACATATTACACCTGGCTGGATTTTACACATGTACACACACATATTACACCTGGCTGGGTATTACACATGTACACACACACATCAAACCTGGCCGGGTATTACACGTGTACACACACACATCAAACCTGGCCGGGTATTACACGTGTACACACACACATCAAACCTGGCTGGGTATTACACGTGTACACACACACATCAAACCTGGCCGGGTTTTACGGTTCCATTAACGGCGCGTTGGTAAAAGCAGGCGCACTGAGGCAATGCAGCTCTGCTTCAGTCGGCGGGCCAGCGCGCGTCTGCCAATAAGTAGTGATTTTTCAGTTTGGGCCAAACGGACGCGAGGCGGCTAACTGCAGCGCAGATTCCTTAATGAAGACATGAGCAGTGGGCACCGGAGCGTAGCTCAGGGCTAATAGCCTCCGAGCAGAATTAGCATGCACAATGGCCGTCCGTTACTTGGGCGTGACACGCCTAATGAAACGGGACACGCAATTAAAGCTGGGGGAGACACTTTGTGCGGGACCTGGACCTGACGGTGCGAGGCAGGCGGTTTGGGGAAAGGGGAGAGGGAGACGAGGAGGTGCGGGAAGGCGATAGAACCCATCCTCCTCGGGTGGGATGGGCGTGGCTGTTGTCTGCGTCGCTGCTGTCAGTCGCCGCCCCCTCTTTGGGCGGAGGGGTAATAAGAAGGATGGCACCGGGGGTGAAAAAAAGAGGAATTCGGACGGACGGATGGACAGTCTTTCCCGCGCACTCCTCCCTCGACGCCAAACGCCACGTCTCCTTTACCTCCTCCGCAGCCGCTAACGAATCAGACTGTCCTTCATTACAGTCTGTACAAAAAGGTGAACAAAAGGAAGGTGACCAGACACAGTTATTGAGCTGCAGATACAAAATGAGTTGAATTCGAGAAACAGGCGGATAAATTTGAATATGAGTATGAATATTATTGATGCGATACAGGCGGCAGGAGCTCCAGAGCTGTGAATTAGAGCGGGAGGTGCTGGGTACTGAAGCTTTGAAATCAGTATTAATAAAGAATAGCCATCTGCATTGATAAAGAAGACTCATCTGTATTAATAAATCTCAGGCGTCTGTATAAAGCATTGTCATCCGTATTAATAAAAGGTAGTAGTCTGTATTAATAAAGTGTTGTCATCTCCATTAATAAAGTATATCCATCGGTATTCATAAAGCATATTCATCGGTAAGCAGAATCAAAAGAGCAAAACCAGCTGTTTCCTTCCTGATACGCAAACCCACACACACAGCATAATGCAACCCACACACACAGCATAATGCAATGCAATGCTGAGTGATTTTTATTACCGGGGAGTGTAATGTCCCAGTGGTGTGTGAAATAAATACTCATTACACTATCTTCTGTTTACTTTCTCTACTATAAAGGATGCACACAGACGAACGCTTCCCTGCGTGAGCTCGGAAACATTAGCGATTAGTCTCACAGCTACACTTACGGCATCTAACAGTGATTTAAGTTCTCTACATCGTACACACAGCATACACCCTTTCTCCATGATACATTTCGCTCTGGGAAAAATCAGAGGACACACTATTCACAAGCAGCAACCATGGCTTTTTTCCTATATCCTGAATACGCCAATCAACACCGTGTGTGAATTAAACTGGTATTCACTCTGTGTGTGTACATCAATCAACACCGTGCGTATGTGTGTGTATGTGCAAGAGTGTGTGTGTGAGAGAGAGAGAGAGAGAGAAAGATCATATAGATCATATAGAGAGATATTCACTGGGACAAATACACTCCCAGATGAATAATGTGCATTTCGAGGGGTGAGAGAGAAAGAGTGAAACCGAATGAGACAGAGAGAAAGAGAGAGAAAGAAAGAGAGAGAGAGAGAGAGGCTGGGTTTGCATGCAGTTGCACCTCACTGCCTGTGAGGGGCAGCAGAGATACAGCTGTTCCTCTTTGGTTGTAGAGGAACGAGCACAGCATGTACTGCATACTGGCTGGGAGCACTGGCCAAGTACTCGGACACACGGTGAGAGGGTGAGGGAGCTCTGTGCTCAGGCTGGTGAGAGGGTGAGGGAGCGCTGTGCTCAGGCTGGTGAGAGGGTGAGGGAGCGCTGTGCTCAGGCTGGTGAGAGGGTGAGGGAGCTCTGTGCTCAGGCTGGTGAGAGGGTGAGGGAGCTCTGTGCTCAGGCTGGTGAGAGGGTGAGGGAGCGCTGTGCTCAGGCTGGTGAGAGGGTGAGGGAGCTCTGTGCTCAGGCTGGTGAGAGGGTGAGGGAGCGCTGTGCTCAGGCTGGTGAGAGGGTTTGGTTACTGCATGACTGCTGGGCAAAGTGTATACTCACTATAGTGTTCAGTAAGTAATGGGCTGCTCTTGCACGTAATCATTTGAAGGAGGTTCCAAAGATGGGGGCGGGGCCATGGGGGTGGAGCTTGGAGACTGTCTTAGCTTGCTCTTAAAGGGGTAATAAACACCGACTTTTGTTCCGTCTTCACCCACTTCACAATTTCAAAAGACGTGAATTGGGCTCGAGTGAGAGAACACAGATGGGAGGGGGGAGGAGGGAGGAGTTACAGTTGGCGGGAGGGGTGATAGATTCATTCGTTTACGCATCATAGGCATGTAGGCGGAGCCAGCAAGGGGAAATGAAAAGGTTGAAATTTGAAATTAAAGGGCTAACGTTAATTTGCGGTTTGAATGCCCATCAGTCAAGAAGAGCGGGAGATTGGGCATTGACTTACTTACATGGAAAGAAGCTTTTTTTCACATCACGAATAGGGGCGTGGCTCAAACAAACCTTTCACTTTGGTTGCATCTAATGCCTCTTTTTGGCACAAAATGCGGTGACACAGCGTAATTACATTTTTCTTTTTTTAACAATAAGATATATGTGATTTATCAAATCAGGACAAGATACTCGACTTTATAACTCAAAATATGTGATTCAGTGTTTATTACCCCTTTACGTCACGTGGCGCTGTAATGGCGACATGTAGTCCAGCTGTCTCTCGCGTTTGTTAATTTGAATGTATTTTGTTGTGTCTGGCTTTTGCCTTTCGTTTTTTTTTTCATGCGCTGTGTCTCTGTTGTGGGATGGGGAAGCGGGCTGGAGATTGTTCAGGGCACTCCTGCTCCAATCTTCAAAAGACCACCAGGGAAGGGAAGGAGAAGATAATGCGGGAGGAGTGAGGCGACGAGTGGGAAGGCTGACGCAGTTCGGTGCTCCATGTTGACGGTGGACAGAGACCGCAACACTGCATGTATGGAGGAAAGTTGTGGAGGCAGAGTTTGTGTGTTGGACTGCTTGATAACACTGGACATCTCGGGACAGCGGGGGCTATTTTTAATCATGACGTTTGGCTATAGGCTATTCCACTTTAATTCACTTAATTTGTTTGATTATTGCAATGATTCTATTGAATGTCGTTATTTGATATGTTTGTTTGTGTGTTGTGGGTCTGCCCCACTGTCTATGTCTTTTTTGTTGTTGCTGGTGGCTACAACTGAAGTTCCCTAACGGGAAAATAAAAGTTATTCAATTCTATTCTATTCTATTCTATTCTATTCTATTCTATTCTATTCTATTCTATTCTATTCTAATGTGTGTGATATTTTTAACCCTTTGAAGAGTAGGTTTTTTAGATTTTTTTAGAATGACTAAGAAGTCATTGTTCTAGAACTCCATTGCTTTTCGTCAGCAGTAGTGATTGTCACAAGTGCAAATTGTTTATTACGTCACAATGTAGTTACATCACAACAGGCTTCCTACAAAAGGGCCATGGCTACCCCTTCTCTTCCACCTTCTCCCTTTCTCTCTCTCCCTCTTTCTGTCTGTCATTCTCTCTCCCTCTCTCACCCCCTATCCCTTTCTCTCTCCCTTCACCCCCCCTCTCTCTCTGTCTTTCTCTGTCTCAGAGCAGTATAAGCAGTATATTACATTTTGCACCACTGTCCCTTCAAACTAGCAGCAAATTAATACATTGCGTTTTGACATTTTTGACTCCTGAAATAACTTAATTATACATTATACATTTCCTAAGGCCAGAAACAGCTTTTAGTGAGGTAATTAGCTCCCCCCGTTTTGTTTCTTTTCGTTGCTTTTGTTTGGCTTTTTGTTTCTACCGATCATAATTCTGTGTAATGGTGGCTTTGTTTGTGTTGCTGCCTGCATGCTTGTAAGTCCAGAGAGCCTGAGGGCCCTACAGCCTTCATGCTCCGCCTCCCTGCGGTGCTGTTCCGCTCACCTTTCCGCACAGGTAATAAAAGCTGCCAGAAGCCAGAGGGCCCGGGTCAGAGAAGCATTAGTCTCCGCCCGAGATGACTAATGAGGCTATCCCCAGAGCGTCTACAAAGGGAACTTATAGTTTGTGAAATTGGTTTCCTGCAGTCTGATTCATTTTAACAAGTTTTAGCCGGCATTAAGTTATAGGTCAGCGGTTGAGCCGGCTTGAGTCTCTGCCTCCGATTGGAGCCCCACCTGCGCAAGATCATGATTCACGAAAGTGAACGACCCGTTGTGTATTAGCAAAGCACATCCCCGGAACCTGGCCAGGCTCATAGTACCGTGAGATACTGCTGAGTCCAGAGAAACATCATGCTTGTGTAAGGGTTATCTGGAACCTGAGGTTACACAGCAACTGTGTATTATTATTATTTTATTATTGATTCACACACTAATTATTGTATTTTAGTTGTTGATTATCGCATTGATTATGCTGTTGTGTCATTCTATTAGTTTTCATGTATATTTACCCCTGTGATAATTTCCTTCAATCTTATTGGCTGATGTCTTTGTTTATTCGATGACACACTCACCGTTACACTCCATCTTGAATTTGGCTGTGTGCTCTAAACGTGTACAGTTGTTCACTAAAGCCGTCTAAAATACATCCATCCTGTTTCTGCTCATATTGGAGAGTCATCCATCACCAAATATGAACCCCCAAGTTTACACTTGCCTTGTGAGTAGGCCAGGGCTCCGTTACGGTCCTGCAGGTCTGTGTGGTTACGTGGTCATTCCGTGTTTTCCGGGTCGCAGACTCCAGTGAAGTTCCTGACTCCCCACCCACACACACACACACACACACACACTGCACACAGTGACACAGCTCTGCTTAAAAAACTCTCACTCTCCATCTCTCTTTCTTTAAAGAGAGAACTTCACCAATTAGCACGACGTGAACGCAGCTGCTATATGGTTGATTTATTTATACGAACGCAGTGAAGCCATTTCAGGGAGAATTAGTGGATCTGAAACCTTAAAGTTTCTTTTTATGAGATATCAGACAGACAGCTGGCGATACATTAGACATTTTTTCTCAGCGAGGAAAACCCACTGCTTTCAATCTTCAGTCGAACATTAAATAAGAATGTGTTCAGTGCTGCATGAGGGCATGTTCCAGTAATGAGGCTGTTCCTCAGAACTTATGCGGTGTTGGAAAATGGAACGTTTGCTTTTTCACGTTACAGCCTGTAACATCACTAGCATAAATTCAGTAGCGTAGCATCACTACCATGACATTACTAGCATACCATCACTAGTGTAACATCTCTAGCATAACATCAGCAGCATAATGTTATTATTAGCGAAACATCACCAGTGCAACATCTCGAGCATAACATAACTGGCATAACATCACAAGTATAACATAACTAGCGTAGTGTCACTAGTGTAAAATCTCTACTATAACATTAGCAGCATAAGATTACTCATGTAAAACCACTAGCGTAACATCTACAGCATGACATCACTAGCAGCAGACCTGGGTCAAATACATGTGAATATTGGGTGAAATCAGATGTCGTTTTTAAGCTGTCTGCAATCTGCAGGACATGTATTGGTATGTAATGATTGAAACCCTCTGAACCCTCTGTCTGCACAAGTGAGTTTCTCTGGGTTTTTCCCCCATATACCAGTTAATGGGCTCATGATTGGACTGACTGCATAATGTTACGTAACAGCACTCCTTTATCCCATATATCCTACACCCTGCAGTAATTCTATTCTATATTCATACATGTGCACATGGCCATCAGTGAGGGACAAATGGCACTAGTGGGCCACTGTGTATTTTATATTGTATGTTTTTCTATTAACTTAGTATATTTGAGATCTATATTGCTGGCTGGGACTGCATTCAGAATGACCAGAGGAAGCTAAAAACTGGTCAAATAAAGGGAAACTAAAGGGACAATCATCTCCTCACACTTCTTTTAACAGGAGTTTAACTGTAAAAAGGAGTGGGTTTTAAAAATGGTAAGGGTAATTAGCAAATTAATGCATTGAATGCATTAACTGATTAAATAGATTGATGATTAGTGAAAAAAATGGCCTAATTGATGAAAATGTTGACACATTGAACAAAAGCATGTTTAATAACTGAACGGAGATTTTTGGACAAAAGAGAGTGCAGTTTTCCTGGCAAGAACCCACGGTGCTGTCTGTAAGATATAAAATATGCACGGCGGCCAATTTGTATGATCAGGGAATTCAGGGGGATTAGATGGCTTTTCTGACAGGGCCAGGGGTGGATTCCAATCGCTTATTTTATCCGTCCTATTCTCCTCGGTCCTTGCCTGACCCGGAAATTGATTGAGGTTCGCCATCTTTAAGGACATTCCAAACCGCTAAATGCTCCATGGAGGACCGAGGAGAGGGGAACGATGAGGCTCCCGGAGGGTACTTTAGTGAGGAAACACAAGTGTAGCCTTTGCGGAAGCCTTTTCTCTGAACATGTGATGTGTATAAATTATCCACCACTCTTCACATCTGCCATGTCGCAGGCACACCCCTACACAAATGCAGTTTTACCGTTCCTTTCCATTTATTAAAAACGCTAATCCATAACAACATATAATCCAGTTATAACTAACAAAAGCACCTTTTATTCATGGAAAAATAAGCTAAAAAGCATTATAGTGAAGCACGTGAGCATAATATGACGCTGACGCTTGATTTAGCAAGGACGTTCCATTTGCCTAATGCATGTTGCCTCCATCCTCATATCTGATCCTTGCATCCTTTCCTTGCGTCCTCCATTGGGCGGAGCTAAGGAGCGAGGAAAGGACACAAGGAAAGGATGCAAGGAGTAAAAATAAGCGATTGGAATGAACCCCAAATCATGAATTTTACCCAGGGGCCCAGCTGTTAACGTGATGACATCATAGCTAACTTGTCATAGGCTTAAATAGTATCTATTATATAACTATGAACAAAGGATTTACAGGCTATGACATCACACAAACCAACCATATACAACCAACCAATTTAATAATTAGTAGGCTATGCCATTACTCTGCCTTTGAATTAAAATATTGTAATTTTGCTTAACTTCTCAAATTAAAATTAAAACAATAATACTGTGGGTTGTGGTATGATCTTAGCTATAAACCATGAATTGTAGATTGTCCTATTGATTGAGGTGGACCATAAAATAATTGCAAAAGTTCACGATGTTGAACACTAAAGGTAAGAGAGGTAAAAAGCAGGCAGAGGGTGGGATATATAAATAAAAGTTTATAAATACTGACAGCATATTAAGAGATGCATCGCAGTTGCACCTACCAGAATTTGATTCAGCATTTTTTCACGCATATTTTCCCGGATGATTCTAATCATTATTCCCATTATAGTAGGCCAACGTTTATGACAATGTTTGTGAAGACATATGTGTTCGACGTGTTAACAATGCAGAGTAATTTTCTTGTGTCGCAGTGTCAGACCTTGCACTTTGCTTCATGACACTTGAATGATATCCCACCCTCTGCCTGTCTTTTGCCTCTCTTTACAATGAAAAAGATAGTGTTCAACATCGTGACTCTTTGCAATTATTTTTTGCTCCACCACAATCAATAGGACAATCTACAATTTGTGGTTCATAGCTATGGTCGTACCACAATCCACAGTATTATCGTTTTTAAATGTTAACTGGAGAAATTGAGCAAAAGAAAAGCAAAGTGCATTTCGTGTAATGTTAGCTTGAGCGCATTCACGTGAAGGGAAGTTGAAATCTGCAGGGCAGTTGAAAAACAGCACACTTGCCTCTGCGGCGTTGACCTGCTCGTCCTCCTCCACGTATTTCTTTATGAATCTATCCAAGGAACCTTTCAATTTTACATTTAATTAATCTCTTTTCTTTTTCTTGTTTCTTTTTTACACTCCCGAGCTGTAGCATCCATTCTGAATTTGTCTCGTTCTCTGCTGTTTGAGCTTGCTAGTTGCCACCCGACTCGGAAAAAAAACAACTTTAAGCGAACTTGAAAATATCATAGCAGCATGTAGCTATGCAGCGTAGGGACGTAAGCCTATAGCTACTTCCCACATAACGTCAACTTTCCAAAACACCATTTAGGCTAAATGTATTTCCGTGTGTCTGGGTGTGCTAAATATTATTTTATAAGAAAAAGAAGAAAAAAGAAATGGTTGTTATTTAAATTCCTTTCCCCTCTCACTGCGGGGCCCTGTGAAGGGCAGGGGCCAGTGGCCCCCCCAGCACAAAATGTTTTTTTTATAATTCTGGTCATACAATGTACAATGAAAGAGTACATCCCCCATTCCAGCCCACAGTTCATCAACACACCCACTGGCCAGACTTGGATCTGGAGTCCTGTCTAATTACAGCAGGAGATGACATGCATACAAATTATAATTTCATCAGTCGCTGACTCACTGACTCTCTCTCACTCACTCACTCACTCACTCACTCACTCACTCACTCAGTAATTCACTAATTCGCTCACTGACTCATCCATAAAATGATAATTTCATCAGTCGCTGACTCACTCACTAACTCACTCAGTAATTCACTAATGCACTCACTCAATCACTCACTCATCCACTCACTGGCTCAGTCATTCACTCGCTCACTCACTGACTCCCTCAGTCAGTCAGTCAGTCAGTCACTCACTCAGTAATTCACTAATTGACTCACTCACACTCACTCATTCACTCACTCACCCACCCACCCACTCACTCACTCACTCACTCACTCACTCACTCACTCACTCACTCACTCACTCACTCACTCACTCACTCACTCACTCAGTAATTCACTAATTTACTAATTCACTCAGTCATTCACCCACTCACTCATTGACAAAAATCACTTTCTCACTTACTGATCGATCCATAAATTTCCTCAGTGACTGATTGATTTACTGACTGACTCACTTATCTGACTAAGTGACTCCCTGGATAATGAACTGCAATGAGTAACATCTCCCACTAGAGGGCAGAAAGGCTGGAAACAGCAGTCAAACAGAACTATTCTTATAACTGCATTACTGGTAATAAGGATATAATTGGCAATTACAAGAGCAGAACAAGTTTCTGCAATAACTGTTTCCATGGATACATAGACATTGTTCTTAAATAGTGGATATAATTATGACTCTACTTGCCATCCTTATGCTTAATTCCTTTTTAATAATCAGTGCATTGTGTAGGAAGATGTGCTGTATTGGGAGGGAGAATCCTGGGCCTTTATTATTCTCTGTCTGTAATGTGCTATATTCAAAGGGATAAAAATCAACCAGAAATGTTGAGTTGGTAAAAAATGACCAGTAGTTTCATTGGTTGTTCACTGTGACCTTTATACTCATTAGCTAGAATGGTGCAAATATAAGACGGTCTTTGATTGGCCTATAACCTCTGTGTGCAATCCAACACAATTTACCCCGTATACTTACCCCCACACACTTACCACACACATTAACCCCGGGGCACTTACCCTTATGGAGTCTCCCCAGTAGGCTGCACCCCACACTGAGCAGCACTGACCCTGCAGCGCAGTACATCGGCCTGCAGGGACACCACTGAGCTGCTGCTCATCCTGTCTCCAGGCAACAGCAACCAGGCCTGCTTGCCTACAGGAATCCCACACATTAACACCCCCATAGTGTATTTTACACGCCGCCATCTGAAACGGCAGCGTTCAAGGATCTATCCGTCCGTTAAACTTTGTTTTTCTGAAACAGCCTCTGTCGCTCCACGTCCTCGATTTTGTCTCCACTCCACATGCATATTGAGTCCTCACCTCTTTCACACCTTCCTCTAGCACCTCCTACAGATCGCACATCAATCACTGCAGCAAATTACCAGCACCGGTGAGGATGGCACTGGGGTTGCCGGCGGTGAGACAGACACATATGCATCAAACTAAAGGTTTCCCCACACAACCCCGCCATCCGCACTCTGAAACACAGCGGAGAGAGAGGAACGCACTAAACTTTTAGGGGCGCCGTCTTTATGGAGGGGTTTTTAATCAGCGAGCCACTTTCTTTCCGTGAGCCCGTTATTGGGATTAAAGTTTACGGCTTGGGGAACCTCTGGTGGCTGAGTCATCGCCCTCAGAGTATCACGCCGCCCTCCTGCTCCTGCGGGGAAAGCTGGCATCTCTCTCTCTCTCTCCCTCTTTCTCTGAATTATAAGACGCTCACAGTTACCCAAAATCCCATGAAAGCACGGAGTGTCACTCAGAGTAAAGCTCTTGGTTCACGGCTGCCAGTTCCTGGGGCTCCTGAGGTTTCTGTTAATGAAGAAAGAACATGTTGGACTGCTGGATAAAGACCTCTTATTAATGTGGGTTCAACTGTACACAAAATCAATGCAGATTTTTAATGTAGTCAATGACTCAGTGTGTGTGTGTCTGTGTGCAGGGGCGCCCGCAGGATTTCTTCCCGGGGTACGCAACAGAGCAGGCCAAGCCATAGGCTACATGAAAACAAAGCCACTACTTAGGACTAACGTTACAACGTAATTTACCGATATATTTTGCACTCATAAGGTCGCATATTACAAGAAGTTCTAACGTAGGAGTAGGCCTAGCCTACGTTAAAGTCTGATCTTTCATCAGCAAAACCGGAGAGACATACTTCAAAATAGAATGGAAATGTTGCGCGCAAAAAGATGTTACGTGACTTACAGTAGCCTGATATTTCATCAGGAAAACCGGAGAGACCTCACAATAGAATGGAAATGTTGCGCGCAACAAGCTGTTATGCGACTTACAGCACAGTTAATGTTAACACAATTAAAACACTTCTGACAAGTCAATGTAACTATCGAACATGCTCAACAAAATGTATTCACTGCTTAAATTTCTAATAAAATATTATATGCATGCCAATTGTGTGTGTGTTAGAGAGAGCAAGAGCACGAGCACGAGCAAGAGCAAGTCACTGCAAATAAAAGAACATTTTGGTGGGTAGCTCGTCTCCCGGTGAGGCTAACTCATCCTCAGCTGAGGACTGGTTCTCCGAAAGCTGATTCTCCAAATTGTTATTTTCATTCTTTTTCAGACTCAACAGTTCCACAATGCTGAGCTGCTTTCTTTGACATATTTGGCTAACATCAATTACTGTATTCGTATAAGTTAGTTATCTTGACTGACAAGTAAAAAGGCAACTCTAGACTTTTCCCGGTCTAAAGAAAAAGGTGGTCCTCCAATCACTTTCAACTGTGTCTTCCAATCACTTTCAAATGTTTGAAATATGCAAAACTTTGGAAAATACAATAACCAGGCAATACAACGAAGACAATAAGCAAATATCATTCCTCAACATCGTAGAAACAGAGACGGAAAGACTTTGACAATTCACGTCAGTTTTAATGGAAATACAAGTTTTGCTGTTGTTGCTAAGGTACGCAGACTGCGTACTCTGCGTACAGCTGGGGGCGCCACTGTCTGTGTGTGTATGTCTGTGTTGCCAGATGCTGGAAGTTACTGTGTGTATTTGCGTGTGTGTGTGTGTGTGTGTGTGTGTGTCTGTGTGTGTGTGTGTGTGTGTGTGTGCGTGTGTATGTGTGTGTGTGTGTGTGTGTGTGTGTGTGTGTGTGCGTGTATGTGTGCGTGTGTATGTGTGTGTGTGTGTGTGTGTGTTGCGAGATGCTGTAAGTTACTGTGTGTATTTGCGTGTGTGTGTGTGTGTGTGTGTGTGTGTGTGTGTGCGTGTATGTGTGCGTGTGTATGTGTGTGTGTGTGTGTGTGTGTGTGTGTGTGTGTGTTGCGAGATGCTGTAAGTTACTGTGTGTGCGTGTGCTGTAGTCAAACCCTCCTATATGTACATATGATTTTAAGAAGAACACAGGTTCATGTAACTTTACTTTAAGGACTGTAGTACCCCCTGTCCTATAAGAACAGACCGGCTTTCTTCACCATAATTCTTCGTCAGCCAATGGCAGGGACATGGAGCGCCGACTGAGCCGTCTCACTGCAGATGAGCTGCTGTCTCTACCTCATTCTGCTCTCCTGGCTTCTATTTCTGCTGAGTCCTGCCAGACTATAATAAAAACACAGCTTTTTTTCCCCCCTTCTGTCTTTCCAATCCACAGCTATCCATAGGCTTTGAGTGGCTAACATCAGAGATACAGAGAGAGAGAGAGAGAGAGCCACCCAGCATATATATAATTACAGATAAAAAGTACAATGTCTTATCTTTTCAATATTATAGTGTACTGCAGTTAACAACTAATATGCTCCTCAATATTTTGTTTTCCTCAATATATAATGAAAAAAAAGCTATTTATTTTTATTATTATTATTGTTATTAGTATTTTGATATGTATGTATGTGTAATGCTTTGACAATTTTTACGATGTGTATTTCATGCCAATAAAGCACAGTAAATTGAATTGAGAAAGAAAGAGAGAGAGAGAGAGAGAGAGAGAGAGAGAGGGGGGGGAGAGAGAGAGAGAGAGAGGGGGAGATGGGAGGGAGAGAGAGAGAGAGAGAGAGGGGGAGATGGGAGGGAGAGAGAGAGAGAGAGAGAGAGGGAGAGAGAGAGAGGGAGAGAGAGAGAGAGAGAGAGAGAGAGGAGGGAGGTGGGGCATCGATTTATTTACTTATTTATGTCATTTATATAGCCGGCTGTTAAATCAGATCCTGCTGACCTGCAAGCGAGCCGACAGAACGGACACATTTTTAGCGAGTCTGCCGAGGGGTGAAGAGGCATCTTTGGTCTTGTTTACTTTAAAGATGAGCTTGCAACCCTGCCCTGTGGTGGGACCGCAGCTCAGCGCTCGCCGTTCCTTCCTCTTATTGAGTGTGTGGGGGCCTTGGAGCCTCCTGCCCTGCGCCTCCCTCATATCCCCTGGTGAACGGTTTGTTTATAGACGAAGTGCAGCTAACGCTCTGCACCTCAAAGCCAGAGAGAAAAGAGATCTCAGAGCACAGACGACCCTGGAAGGTCTCGGCTTTGTGATGTGAATTTAGACTGTAGATTATTTTTACATTTCCAGTGTTGATTGTACTGGTCTCATCCTGTGTTCATTTCTTTTCTTTTTTAATGGCCTTTAACCACCTGCAGCTTAGCAGCAGTGAAGAACGTCCGTACATAAATATCACACACACACACACACACACACACACACACACACACACACACACACACACACACACACACACACACACACACACACACACACACACACACACACACACACACACACACACACACACACACCTACTGAGCCTTTTTTTTGCCTGTTCCCTGATCTTCCACCAGTTTAATTGGTTGAATAAGCATTCTGGCACAAAATGGCTGCCCTGCAGCACACAGATGAGGGCTACCTGTTGGTGGTGCTTGAGGTGAGTTTTCCCCCATTCCCCCCAGACTAAGGGCTTTCAGCTAATAAAAGCACAATAAAAATGCAATGCTTCATTGATCTATGTGCATTATACTGTGCATTATACTGAATCTGTCCTACTGTTAATGTGAATATTTCAGCATATTTCCTATGAAATGTTTTTTATATAGAATGAAATATAGGTGGTTTATAATTCTCCAAACTTTAAAAAGGTTAATTGCAGTTCAGAAGAGTTAGTTACGGTTGTTTTATTCACCCTTCTGTTGTTCCAGTGTAAAAGATCTACATTTAATTTTGTTCTGACGTCATTGTTAGGCTAGTAACATGTCTTCAGTGTTTTTAGCCCACAGAACTTTAGAAGTGATGTTCGTGCCAGAGGGGAAAAGACTGTGTGATGATTGATGAATTATGGGAAGTTTTTGTGGTGTTTCGGCTCTCTCTGTTGACGAGATCATTAGTTAAATGGATTGTATGCTCAGTGTTCATCAGTCACTGTTTCAGCTCCTCTGCCCATCCCAGAAGTCTCTGTCAGCGAGCTAACTGAGTTATGCATATTACGTGGGCGTGTCTCCATGCAAATTGCACCACCTGTCAAAAAATTATGTTTATGTGATATAAATGATGCAATACTTAGATATGAGAAATGAGTTCAGTTTTCTAATATAAATTGAACAGCACCCTGATACAGGCAGGTCGAGCCCCAGTGAAGTGGTGGCCTCTCATAATGTTGATTAAAACAAGTTTAACACTTTAATTTATGGTTCACAAATTAACGTTTGATTAAGACTGACTCAATAACGCATTAATAAATAGTTTACTAAGCATTTACTAGTGCTTTGTTAGGCTGCTAGCTCACGCAGATGATATTAACAACGTGCTAATGACTTTGCATTTACAGCAGGTTGTTAGTGACAAAATGAATAAGTTTTAGACAATTCATTTATTTTATTTGCTTATGACTAATCTTCTGAGTAGTCCTTCATGAACGGGCAAGTGTTTAACAAACTGCTGATCTAATTTGACAGTAATAAGATTCACAGTTATTCCGGTATAGTTACTTGCCTATTACTGACTCATTAATTTTCCCCTGATATATGAACTTTAAAATTAAGAAAAAAAGCTCCTAAATCTCAGGCGCTTTCAGGGGAAAAACTTCCCCCTCCTTCCACAGGCAGCTCATCCGAGAAGCGCTTCAACTAACTGTATTTAGCACCGCAATTCTGTTTTAAAGCAGGATATTATCAATTCAGTTTGTTAATTGAAAAATCCTCATATTATATATTATGGCCATTTTTTTAGTAGATTAACATCATCGCAACTCTTAAGTTCATGACCTGCCTTACTAAAAAAAATTGTTTTTTCAAAGCCATAAATATTTAAATTGGTTATTTTTTATTTATATAATTACCTTTGTGAATACTCACATTATCTATGCGACGGTACTGAGTTGATTGTAGCTTTGCACATCTCTAGCTCGAGTGGTGGTTTTCTAACCATGTTAAATGCACCTTTTGTTATTTTGCATTGGCTAAAAGAGGCTGCCGACTGCATAAACTGCAAATTATAATTGTATCCTGAGAACAGCGGTGGATGCACTCACAAGTTGCTCTGTAATTTGAAGCCTCTCACAGATCCGTAAACCTCCTGTGAAGGTCTCTCCTTGTAGGGAAGCAATGTAGCATAGTGCAATGGTTTGGGGACTGGGCTCGTGACACCAAGGTTGTGGGTTTGATTCCCAGCTGCCGTGCTGCCGTTGTACCCTTGGGAAAGGTATTTAACCTGAACCGCTTTGGTAAATATCCAGCTGTATAAATGGATTGTGCAAAGAATGCAAGCTGTGTAAGTCGGTCTAGATAAGAGCGTCCGCTAATTGCAGAATTATAAAATTATCTACAACATACTACAGAGTACGTTCACAGCCTTCACAGTGCAGGCCTGAACTGAGCTGTCAGTCAGAGTCAATCTCCACCCCTTCTTTTCCTCAGAAGCCAATGGGTTTAGGGGGGTGTGGCCTCCCCACGTCTGTGCCACAGCAGCTGTGCAGTCTGCGGGCGGTGGAATGAATCACAGTGTTTTCGCTCTGACCTTTCGGAACCACCCCTTTCATTCAGGGTAATTACAGCCAATCAGCCCCGCCGATTTCCTGAATCCCCCCCCCCCCCCCCCCCCGTTGATGTCATAACGACGTGAAATCCCGCTGCTCCTCTGGAAACCCCCCCGACCGCCCAACACTCCTCTCCTGCTTCTCATCTGCCAGCCACGAGAACTAGGCCTTCTCCTCAAACAGCATGACTACCCGGCATCACATTACGCTGATCATTCCCGGGAAGAAAGGGTAAGCGCTCCCGTAAGCACGGACAATTCATTTTAAATTCTTTATCCCCCCTCTAACCCTCCCCAGTTTGGAATGCCCATTTGTATTCATGAGCATTCATTGCTGCAACCCCTGCAAGCGTAAACTAGCATGCCTTCTCCTCCAAAGAATGTGATGTCAGCTGTAGCTTATTATCACACTATGGTTCACAAGTCGCACAGACATGAGTCAGAGGAAGAAGTTTTGCGTGCAGCTCAACAGGTGGATCTGCAGCTAGCTGATTGACCAGTAGGGGTTGCCGGTGCGCAATGGCGTGCCATCCTCCTGGCCGATTGAAATCCCCCTGTGACTGGGATATGCTAGAGCCACATGTGCATCGCCCTGCAGGGCTGCCGGCCACAGGTGGCTCTGGTATAGTCTGGATTTGATACCAGGCTGCGGGGCCTAGCCATACATCGTGTTAACAAGAGGACCACCCACCCAATAAGCATTTATCTGGTTTTCTCAACATCCCTTGAACATTATTTTGCCTTAAACTTTTTTTTCTCAGACTTTGCCAGAACTTGTTTGGAACATTCTCACAGACAAGTGGGGAACTTTTGCCAAATCTCTTGGACATGCTTTGCTTTAGGCCAAACAGTATGATGGGATAGATTAATTTTGGAATGGGAAAATTGAAACACAGAAAAGGAACCACAGAGTAAGTCCTTCTCTTCTGCGGAAGTGAAAGTTGCTGTTCTGTGCAGGTTTGTGTTCTGCAGGTGTGCGTTTACATACAGGACTGCGAAGGGCAGGGTGTGCGTTTACGTACAGGACTGCGAAGGGCAGGGTGTGCGTTTACTTACAGGACTGCGAAGGGCAGGGTGTGCGTTTACTTACAGGACTGCGAAGGGCAGGGTGTGCGTTTACTTACAGGACTGCGAAGGGCAGGGTGTGCGTTTACTTACAGGACTGCGAAGGGCAGGGTGTGCGTTTACTTACAGGACTGCGAAGGGCAGGGTGTGCGTTTACTTACAGGACTGCGAAGGGCAGGGTGTGCGTTTACTTACAGGACTGCGAAGGGCAGGGTGTGCGTTTACTTACAGGACTGCGAAGGGCAGGGTGTGCGTTTACTTACAGGACTGCGAAGGGCAGGGTGTGCGTTTACGTACAGGACTGCAAAGGGCAGGGTGTGCGTTTACTTACAGGACTGCGAAGGGCAGGGTGTGCGTTTACTTACAGGACTGCGAAGGGCAGGGTGTGCGTTTACTTACAGGACTGCGAAGGGCAGGGTGTGCGTTTACTTACAGGACTGCGAAGGGCAGGGTGTGCGTTTACTTACAGGACTGCGAAGGGCAGCTTTGTGTTGGGAGGCTGTTTGTTCGCAGGCTTACACAGTGGAACAGAGTGGAACAGTGGAAGCTCTTTCTCTTTCCTGACTCCTGGCCTTCAGTGGCGTTGCTGTGAACCCAAGCGCTGACTAGCTGCATCACACAGACTCTCTCTAAAATTTGTCCTCTGCTTTACTGAATAATGAATTTCCGCCCATTCAGTGGGTGGGGCTGAAGAACAGATGACCTTTCTCAGACTTGTATAACACAATACGCATCATCCAGGGACAATAGAATAGAGTAACTCTGTTTTGTACAGAAGGTCCTTTACTGAAAAGGTGTGGAAGAGGAGAAATATGTGACGGAATGTATGTTGTTTGAATTGATGTGCTCTTTCAAACTCGCATCCTGTACCGCAAACGAGGTACGACGCCCCACACACGAGGTACGGCATGCTCTACGAACGAGGTACGGCACGCCCCCACAAACTAGGTACGACGCCCCACACACGAGGTACGGCATGCTCTACAAACGAGGTACGGCACGCCCCCACAAACTAGGTACGACCCCCCACACACGAGGTACGGCATGCTCTACGAACGAGGTACGGCACGCCCCCACAAACTAGGTACGACCCCCCACACACGAGGTACGGCATGCTCTACGAACGAGGTACGGCACGCCCCCACAAACTAGGTACGACACCCCACACACGAGGTGCAGCATGCTCTACGAACGAGGTACGGCACGCCCCCACAAACGAGGTACGACGCCCCACACACGAGGTACGGCATGCTCTACGAACGAGGTACGGCACCCCCCCACAAACTAGGTACGACGCCCCACACACGAGGTACGGCATAGCCGACGAACAAGGTACGGCATGGCCCACTAATGAGGTACGGCATACCCCATGAACGAGGTATGGCACGCTGTGTAAATGAAAAGAGAGCTGGAACCATTGGCTTCCATATTCTATTGCAGAATTTGTTTAACTTCAAAAATTGTGTCTTTAGCACTGAAAAATATAACTTCAGCCCATTCAATATCTCTACCTGCAGGACTATGCATGCAAAATGATGGGCATCTAATTTAAATCCAATTTTATTCATTATATGTTTAAAAAAAACAGAGCATGAGTACTCCATTCTTGGTCCATGCTTACGAACACCAGGATGCTTGGAAGTGTGTGTGTGTGTGTGTGTGTGTGTGTGTGTGTGTGTGTGTGTGTGTGTGTGTGTGTGTGTGTGTGTGTGTGTGTGAGAAAGGGTCTGTATTCATGTGTGTGTGTGTGAGAGAGAGGGTGTGTGTGTGTGTGTGTGTGTGTGTGAGAAAGGGTCTGTATTCGTGTGTGTGTGTGAGAGAGAGAGGGTCTGTGTGTGTGTGTGTGTGTGTGTGTGTGTGAGAGGGTGTGTGTGTGTGTGTGTGTGTGTGTGTGAGAAAGGGTCTGTATTTGTGTGTGTGTGTGTGAGAGAGAGAGGGTGTGTGTGTGTGTGTGTGTGTGTGTGTGTGTGTGTGTGTGTGAGAAAGGGTCTGTATTCGTGTGTGTGTGTGAGAGAGAGGGTGTGTGTGTGTGTGTGAGAGAGAGAGGGTCTGTGTGTGTGTGTGTGTGTGTGTGAGAGAGGGTGTGTGTGTGTTTGTGAGAGAGGATATGTGTGTGTGTATGTGTGTGTGTGTGAGAGAGAGGGTCTGTGTGTGTGTGTATGTATGTGTGAGAGAGAGGGTCTGTGTGTGTGTGTGTGTGTGTGTGTGTGTGTGTGTGAGAGAGAGAGGGTCTGTGTGTGTGTGTGTGTGTGTGAGAGAGGGTGTGTGTGTGTGTTTGTGAGAGAGGATATGTGTGTGTGTATGTGTGTGTGTGAGAGAGAGGGTCTGTGTGTGTGTGTATGTATGTGTGAGAGAGAGGGTCTGTGTGTGTGTGTATGTGTGTGTGAGAGATAGGGTCTGCGTGTATGTATGTGTGTGTGTGAAAACACCTTTCACCACAAACGGCGTGTTAAATCTCGCAGGCTTCGCTGCCGCTGGTGGTCCTGGCACTGAGGCTGCCAGCCGCCAGGATCCATCCAAGGCAGGGACACAAAACACTTCACGCAATTACAAAGCCTCAGCCGTGACAGTCCAAGTGCACACCCTGCGCCAAACATCTAATTTCACCTGCTCCTTTTCTGAAAGGAAGGAATTAATTGCTCTCCCCGCGGTGGGGAGGAAGGAAGTGCAGCGTGAGGCGGGAGGTTTCTGTTCTCCATTTCGTCTGTTGAGAGAAGAGGAGGAGATCTCTGTGGACTGTAAGAATGCAGGGATCTGTGTGGGCACAGGCCAGGCTCTGGGTCAAGGTGATCACAGTAGAATATTTGTTAGAAATGACTTATACCGTTAACGATGGCGAAAAGATTTACGTTTTAAAAGACAATGTTCAGAACAAAATACATCGTTCACATGGCTTGTCAGTGTGAATAAAGGGAGTGAGCATCGTTTCTCAGGCTGGAGATTGAGCCGTCCTAAATGCTGCATGTTTTAGATGAAACACTGAAGGAGACTTGAGGGTTGATTGGATCTGAGATGTGACACAGAGGCGTGTGTGTAGCGTGTATCTCAGTAGGTGGGCTACAGAGGGAATGTCCCATTGAGATAAAAATCTTGTCCTGTTCTAATGCGTCCCAAGGTTCTAATGTGTGATGCCATAATAAGGAGAACAGCACGTTACAAAGTTACAGTGCAGTGGTTCCCAAACTCGGTCCTGGGGGTCCTCCTGTGTATGCTGGTTTTTGTTGCAACCACATTTGCAATCCCAGAATGTTAACAAGCTGTTAATTTTTCTTAATTAGTTGCTTTTTTTAATTCACCCTCTTACGCCAAATTATATCAGAAATAGATATGCATGCCATGTAGAATAAACTTCCCATGTTTACATCGTGCTTATTGTGCTATATTGCAACAATTATATAAAAAGAGGTTACAAAATTATATATTTTAACTGATCAAATTAAAGACTGAAGTGAAGCAATAGGCTCCTAATTAGGTTGTTGAACATGTGTTTAAGTTCTTTCATAATTTTTTCCTCAAGCTTATTAACACAATGCAGGTTTGGCTCATTACAATTTGCTTTGTTTTTTAATTCTTCATTACTTACCAAGTGGTTAGTTTTAGTGCCCATGTGTCCACACTTTCACCAATTAGGAGCCTATTGATTCAACTCTTCAATTTGATCATTTAAATAATTTTCTTACCTCTTTAAATAATATAGCACAATAAGCACAATGTGAACATGGGGTGTTTATTCTACATGGCATGCATAGCTACAGTATTTCTGATATAGTGTGGCTTAAGAGGGTAAATAATCCCTCTAAACATGAAAAGCACCTAATTAAGACAAATTAGCAGCTTGTTAAAATTCTGGGATTGCAATTGTGGTTGGAACGAAAACCAGAATACACAGGGGGATCCCAGGACCGAGTTTGGGAACCACTGAGCTATGGGTTGGATCAACAAATCTGAGTGGACATTCCAAAATTTGGGAATAAGAAATAAGATGAATTCAAAAATTTAGTTCAATTAGTAGTCACGTAAATAGATAAATAATAAACTTTGTGTTCCTGGTTCTAAATGGTTCTAGAAACAGCACCTATCTATTCTTACCTGTGCACTAACAGATAGATATTTTTATATTGTAAGTTGCATGTTTCATGCATTACCACAGACAAAAGCAACAAAATGTGCAGATGTACTGTATAATAAGGAGAGAAGGTCAATAGGTGCAACTCATTGATAGCTATGCTTAATTCCATGGTAAAACTGTTATGCACTTGTCCTTAGCCGATATATGTTGTTATATTTCAGTGCCTATGTTTCCATGGTTGTATGAGCAAACACAGGCATTCTCTGGAGAATCAGTTTCAGTTTTTACTCTTCTTCCACTTGCTTCCGTTCAGCTCCTTGTGGGATGCCTTGCAGTAAAAATAAGGAAGCGGTCTCGACAGTGCATAAATTAATCTGTACAGAAACACCACTGAAAGATTCACTGGGGAAGCGCCTACAAATATGCCTAAAATTTAATCCAAAACCCATGATGGTTTCAGAGGATATTGAGATGAAGGACAGTGAATAAAAAAGATTTTTTAAAACTTGACAAATAAGTCCACAGGCCCTAATGGTATGTATCTAAGAGAACAGAAGGAACTAGAGGAGATTATTTATAATCTATTAATGTTTTATGCAACTAGAAGTTTATTGATGCTCTAGAAACTGGATAAATTCCTAATGGCTGAAAACAAGGCGTCCTAGACAAGTCAGATAAGCACCACAAGTTTTGATAAATATCATTAGGTTGCTTTGGGTTATGATTTGCATGAATCCGCTCTTATAGTTTTGTGACCTCACTGTCAGGACACTCACAGCTGCATATGCACAAAGGCTGAGGGGTAGATGGAGAAAAAGCTCATTAGGCTGCGCTGAGGTGACTTTTGAAATGCACTGGCGTGACTTTTGAAATGCACTGGCGTGACTTTTTAAATGCACTGCCGTTACTTTTGAATTGTACTGGCGTGACCTTTGTTCGCCCTCAGTAGAATCCAATCATAATCCGCAGGATAACAAATCCCCATCTTCAAAGGAAGGGATTGGTACCCTCCTTCCTCCACAAATATTTACCCAACAGCAGTTGAGCTTCATCGTGCAGCCCTGAAAGGGCCCTTCAAACTGCATCCTCTGTCTTTTCATCAGGAAGCAGCTCCCCAGTGAGGTAGCCTGGATGCTCATGGATTGAGTGGTGGGTGGAAAATGAACAGAAAAACAATGCTGTCATGAGTGAGGAGACCAAACTGATGTAAAAAATAAAATAAAATAATACAAAAAAACATCCTGCCAAACATTTCAGTCACATTCCAACCATCTTGTTTGTTGTGTGTAATGGTATCAATTTGGTTCCTCTCAGAAAAAAAAGGTGCAAGAAAGTGCCTAAAAAAAGTACAAATGCTTGTTACTGGGGTGGTATCCTATATGTACATGAAATTGTATCCCTAGCTAGCAATACATAATTCATTTGTACCTTTTTTTCTTGTTTGTAATTAGCATTTTCAGACAAATGTCTATGTGACAGCAGGCAGGAAGGACATACAGCTGTGATTCATTCTGGGACGAGAGAAACGGATCGCTTGGCCACTGACTGCTTAGAATTCAGCGGTTTTAGCATGATGGTTTTAGACCCATAAAAAATCAATTCCCCTGGTCTGCAGGGCCTGGAGGCACATGGATTTCCACTTCTGTGCTGCCAGGATGTCCTGTTCAATCGGAAAATTGAGAGCGAGAGGGGGGGGGGTGGGGGGTGGGGTGTTGGGGTAACAGATGTTAAAACCCCTTGAGGTAATTTAGTTTGATTTGAGCACTTAAGAGTGAGCGACAGGTTACCTGTAATGAGCTGCCTGTCAGTGCAGAATGTCTGTTACTCACACAGACACACATACACACACACACACACACACACACACACACACACACACACACACATGCACACACACGCACGCACGCACACAAACACACAAGCAGACAAACTCACACCCACACGCACACACACATATACACAAACACATACACAAATATTCACACAGCACAAAAATGCTATAATCAATAATCAAGTTAACAATCTAAGTTACTTTAATGCTACATTCTATTGTTTACGGAGCGAAACGGTGGCATTAACTGACTGCATAAAGTCAGTAGCCCTAAGAAATAATGAGACATAATATATTCAAAATTTTTCATTGTACATAGATAGGGAATTCTCCATTGTTAATTAAGTGATATATACAGTACACCCTTGCTGCGAGCGAGGGTATTGCATTCATTCACGTCCATGTCTGTCTGTTTGTATATCTGTCTATCCGTAACAGCTTCAGCGCCAACAGTTCTGATCCGATTTTGATGAAACTTCACACGTAGGTTGACAGACGGCCCAGGACCTGAATGATCACATATTTTAAACCAAATTATTTTACAGTCATCCTTGTAGGCTATTCATCAATTCTAAGCATTCTGCTAATCAGAGTCATATGTGCAAAATAATTAAACTATAACTTTGTCATCGAATCTTGTCAAGTAAAATCACACGTTATGTTCACTGCGAACTGCTGAGTTTCGGAACTTCTGCTGACGGCTGCTGTTGTCTCAACGTGTCAAATGTTGAGCCCAGAGTTTATAGACAAGGTAGAATCCGGTCCACCATCTCATAATCCGTTGCTATGGAAACAGTTATTCCATTTGTTAACCCTTATTTTTTGATGAGGACTGTTGTTAGATGTCCGTTCTGTCAGCATTGCAGATTGTCATTTGTCTCCATGGAAAACCACACAAAGTGAATTAATTTATGTGCTATCCTCTGGGCTCAAATGCACAGGCCACGTACTGGCCCCAAAATAAAATACAATCCAAACTGACTGTGTAGTCTTTACTCTGTAACATTCTAAGTTTACTTTTGAAAAGTCGCCAGTCTTGTCTCATCAGTTCTCACAGTTGTGACCTTAACTTTGCGTAAGTTTCTTTGGCTAACACACCGACAATGCCTCATAGAATGTCAGAATTAGAAGAACATTTTTTTGGAAATGCATTTGGCCCCTTTTGACTTTCCAGCATGACACATCAACAGACATTCTGTTATGTTTTAACTTTCTTTACTTGGACTTCTATTCTGTTGAGTTCCAGTGCTGTTCTCTTCCTCAGCCAGCCCCAGAAGGGCTCTGCCATGAATGTCAATTAAAAGATGATTAATTGTTAAGGTCCTAAAGGAAAAAGGGACTTGGGCTTAATCCCTGGTTTTAGAAACGTAGTTGTTCTGTGGCTGTCAGCGGATTGTAGCAATAAAACCATTTATTCATGTCATTGTGTTCTACAATTATTCTTACAAATGCTTGAGTGATTCGTCTGTTGAGGTTTGATTAAACAAATCTCCTGATGGAGGTGAGGAATGAGGCAGACGTCCATGGACAAAATCCTCGGAAATATTGCAAAGTCCGGCTTCACAGGAAGGAAAGAAAGGCTGTGACTGGCCATACATGAAGTGAACAAATACTGTGACTGGCCATGCAGGAAGAAAAGAAAGGCTGGATGGACTCGTTCTGACGTTGGGCACTCACTCATCGCGTGGTGTGCGAGGGAGGAGTTTGCTGCCCTAACAGGCAGTGTGCATCATAAGCAAATCAAAAGATCCAAAATCCAGCACGGCTCATTTGGAACCACTTGTTGGCGTTTGACATCATTCATGAGTGCTTCTGCGACTTTCGGCTTTTGATCTTAGCGAGCAAAGCGGCGACTCGCGGGGGCCGCCTTTTCTGCAAAACAAGTGCAGAACACATCCACTCGGCCATGACCAGACGGCCTCCCACTCATAAAATGAGTCCACCCGCTATGACTGGCTGTAAAGGAAGTAAAGAAAGGCCATTACTGGCTGTACAGGAAGTAAAGAAAGACTGTGACTGGCTGTACAGGAAGTAAAGAAAGGCTGTGACTGGCTGTACAGGGAGTAAAGAAAGGCTGTGACTGGCTGTAAAGAAAGTAAAGAAAGGCTGTGACTGGCTGTAAAGAAAGTAAAGAAAGGCTGTGACTGACTGTAAAGAAAGTAAAGAAAGGCTGTGACTGACTGTAAAGGAAGTAAAGAAAGGCTGGGACTGGCTGTACAGGAAGTAAAGAAAGGCTGCATGTGACTGGCTGTACAGGAAGTAATGAAAGGCTGCATGTGACTGGCTGTACAGGAAGTAAAGAAAGGCTGTGGCTGGTGGTGTGAAAGGCCACTGATAAACACTGATCGGGGAATTGAATAAAAAGTGTGTGATGTCTCTTCTGGTGCATGATTATCACCTCTCAAATTACCTGCAATATGCCCCCCCCCCCCCCCCCCCCCACCAAACCCATAAACACAGCAAATGTTTAGAGTAGTTGACTGAGAGTATGTGGCCTTGATTGGACTCATATAAACTTGCATGCATAGCCTATACAATCAATTTCAAATTATGATCAAGTTGATTTAGCAATGATAGATTTGTTGTGGAAAACTGCGCTTTCTTCTGGCCAGATTATTTTTAACACGGTGCACTTGGGCCAAACATTTTTCATATATACTCCTTAGGAAGCTGTGCATTAATAAGATGCATTGTACATTTGTGCAAATAGAGTAGATTGCTTCCTAAAATATGCATAGCTGCAGTGTTTGCTAATTATTCTGTAGGTTGTGAGAGTTACGCGGGCGCTGTACGGATGCAGATCTGGAGATAGAGGCAGTTTATGATCATTTTGAATAATATTCTTTTCCACTTTACTTCTTAAACAGAAACCTAAGATTATGTCTTTGATGGACTGCATGTGTCCCTAGGGCTGCTGGTTGAACTGTAACCAGTTTCCGCAATTGTTGTGCATCCGTAGTGTTATATGATACTGTTGAATGGGAATACAAAGTGTAGGCATACGTGTGCATAAGCACTTCTTTTGCTTTCCAATGTGCGGGGACAATGCAGAGAAGTAGGCCAAGAACACACCTTTAAAAAGGTTGACTCTGTGAGGTGACACATTCCTGCTAAAGCACCCACAACGTAAAAATAGGTTGTGTCCTGCTAAAGCACCCAAAACGCGAAAATAGGTTGTGGGAATTAATTATCCTCAAATGACTTTCGAACAAAAACTGAAATAACATTCCACTGTTAACAAGTTTTTAAAAAACACCCCCAGTGTGTGGATATATATGATCAATTTCACTGTAGTATATTATGTGGTATAATCATATTTTCCAGACAGTAATTTATGCAAATGCATGTAAATGCACTGCATGTCTTAGTACTGCACATGCATTTAGCCCTACAGCATCTGAGACCAACCATAGCCTTTATTATCGCATTTACTCGCATTTTCACACTGTTTACTCTAGCATTACACACTGATTACTCAAACATTTCACACTCTTTGTGTCACACTGTTTCCTCTAGCATTACACACTGATTACTCAAACATTTCACACTCTTTTTGTCACACTGTTTACTCTAACGTTACAAAATGTCGACTGTAATGCTTCACTCTGTTTTTTCTAGTGTTACACTGTTTACTCACACAGTGACACAGTGTTTTATTTCATACAGCCTACTCTGTTTCACACTCAACTTTGCACACTGTTTAATCCTTCAGTGTAGTGTATCTATGCATTCTGTTGATGAGAAATTGCTATGTATGTAAAGAACATAAATAAACACAGCTTCTCATAAAAATTAGTACCATATCTGAAATGAATACTTATATCAGTGGCTGATATAAAATATCAAATAACAGATATATAACAGAAAACAGATAAGGAAGCGAACGGCAGTCATGCAGGTATCAGATCATTAGATAGGCCTACTATCTTTAAAAAATTCACAAGCAAAAAATAAAACTTAAGAGCAGTTTGTAAAAACGGAAGTGCAAGTAATTCTATTGAGTTTTAAGCCCTAGCAAAATGAGCTCAGAATTTCATCACAGTTCTAAGGGGAATTGTTGCAAATTATTCATTCTGAATTAGCGATGCTGTTGTTATAGAAACCAATGAAATGTGAAATGTGAATTCAAGAACGGCCTTTAACTGTCAGCTCTGTTGTTGAGAGTGTGCAATTTTCCCCTGCAAATAAGAAACATCTCTGGGTTAATGGAAAATGTTTTCTGAGTAAGTGTGCACTTGAAAACAACAGATTAATTGCTGTGGACTATAAATTTAAATTAACAAAATTACTGGAATGATGCTGGCACTTTGATACTGTTAGCCTTGTCCATGATGACAATACTAACTCTCAATCCTTATTAGGAGCAAAGTGGATGCAGTGGTGATTATGCTCATCAGTACTTTTCCACATCTGCGCTTTGTGTTGGTGCTAAAACAGGGCCCTAAATCTTCTTGGGTTATTTTAGTAGCTTCCAATCTGTTAGCCCCAGGAGTTGTTGTGACATTCTGCATATTTGACTGTTTTACTGCAACTGTCCTTTTCAAGGTCATTTGTAAGTGACTAAGGACGGACAGGTCTGGACAGGTCCCCTCCGTTAATTCATCTTTGTATTCTGCCATATGGGTGTTGAGTCCAGTCTCAGATAAACTCCTGTAATACCTACTTATTCACAATAAGCCACTAATTTCATATTTTGTCAAATGGCAAATATATAATATCATAATTATGGTCTGAGTCAACACAATTTCTGGCTAGCTCAAAGAGGACTGGGAGATTTTGTTATGCATGTTATGTATTTCACCCTTCCAAAAGCATGCTGCTATCCCTTATGATCAAAAACGCTCTGCTATCCCTTATAATCCTAAACATGCTGCTATCCCTTATGATCCAAAACACTCTGCTATCCCTTATGATCCAAAACATGCTGCTATCCCTTATGATCCTAAAGCATGCTGCTATCCCTTATAATCCTAAAGCATTCTGCTATCCCTTATGATCCTAAACATGTTGCTATCTCTTATGATCAAAAACACTCTGCTATCCCTTATGATCAAAAACACTCTGCTATCCCTTATGATCCTAAACATGCTGCTATCCCTTATGATCCAAAACATGCTGCAATCCCTTATGATCCTAAACATGCTGCTATCCCTTATGATCCTAAACATGCTGCTATCCCTTATGATCCAAAACATGCTGCTATCCCTTATGATCAAAACACTCTGCTATCCCTTATGATCAAAAACACTCTGCTATCCCTTATGATCCTAAACATGCTGCTATCCCTTATGATCAAAAACAAGCTGCTATCCCTTATAATCCTAAAGCATGCTGCAATCCCTTATAATCCTAAACATGCTGCTATCACTTATGATGCTAAACATGTTGCTATCGCTTATGATCCTAAACATGCTGCTATCCCTTATGATCCTAAACAAGCTGCTATCCCTTATAATCCTAAAGCATGCTGCTATCCCTTATAATCCTAAAGCATGCTGCAATCCCTTATAATCCTAAACATGCTGCTGTCACTTATGATGCTAAACATGTTGCTATCGCTTATGATCCTAAACATGCTGCTATCCCTTATGATCCTAAACATGCTGCTATCCCTTATAATCTAAAACATGTTGATATCCCTTATGATCAAAAACATGTTGCTATCCCTTATGATCAAAAACACTCTGCTATCCCTTATCATCCAAAACATGCTGCTATCATGTATGAGTCTAACGCATGCTGCTATCCCTTATGATCCTAAACATGCTGCTATCCCTTATGATCCTAAACATGCTGCTATCCCTTATGGTCCTCAAGCATGCTGTTATCCCTTATGATCCTAAAACATGCTGGATATCCTGTATGATCCCAAAACATGCTGGATATCCTGTATGATCCCAAAACATGCTGGATATCCTGTATGATCCCAAAACATGCTGGATATCCTGTATGATCCTAAAACATGCTGGATATCCTGTATGACAGTTTGTTTTACTATCCCTTATGATCGTAAAACATGCTGGATATCCTGTATGATCCTAAAACAAACTGGATATCCTGTATGATCCTAAAACATACTGGATATCCTGTATGATCCTAAAACATGCTGTATATCCTGTATGACAGTTTGTTTTACTATTCTTGCTCCAAGTGAGCATTTTTTATTTAGCTGTGCTTACTCTGCCTTATCTACCTAGATCTTCTAGACAAACCAGATATTCAGCTCTGTATTAACATTTTTTATCTCTTTCTCCCTGTTGTTGAAGCTGCTCCATTGCAATTTTACTCACCTTCTGAAAATGTATTACGGAGCATGACCAAGTACGATTCCATGACCGTGGATGTGCTGTATTGCAATACAGCACTAGAACCTCCTGTAATTAAACAGCTGAGAGGATGGAAGTAATGCAGGAGCTGAGTATCTGGTGAGTCTATAGAATCTTGAATCTTCACGCTCCTCCCCCTGTTTGAAAAGTCAAAATTCTCCACATTGTGAACTTATAAAATAACACAGCCTAGAATTTTTATATAGTAATTTTATATAGTATGAGTACTTTGTGACTTCAGTTCCAGTTTCAGCTTAATGTGATCAGTATGAGTCATACTCATTGATATACCAGTTATTACTGAATGTACGTGTCTTGGAAATATCTTATCAGACTAAAATCTCATATTTTATTAAACCCCATGCCTGAGTCATGTCATGTTATCATCCACTTGAATCTCATTACAGAAGAAGTTCAATTTGTGAGAACTTTCAATGCTATAATTTGGAGAGTCTTTTCAGACTCTAATCAAACTGATAACGTACTTCCTACAAGGATAATGAATTCCATTTCGGCTGCATCTATAATCAGTTTTCCTGCATAAATCTCTCAATAATTCATTCAATAAGTGAATATATGTACTGTATATCAGTCTTGGTGGAAGTTTGCCCTCTGTTTCAGAGGAAAATATGTTTTCATTAAAATAATTAAAGAGATAGAGGCCTGTATTCAATTAACATTTGTCCTTTAACATTTAGCAACTTTGACTTATAAGTAAACACAAGTGTTACACTTTTTCATCACAAGCACATTTTAGTGATTGCTGACCTCGCCAAACTGTTTTTGAAGAAAAATAAATAAATCTTGCTTTTAATTGTTCATCAAATTTCAGGGAAAATGTTGATTGAATCCCAGCCTGAGATGAACGAGAATGAAGGCAGGTAAAATAGATCCGTTTTTAATGCATCAAGCCAGAAATGACTCATTCTGAATGGAATCTAAAATATACAGTATATACTTCATTCAGAAATGGTAATACACCTATAATCTTGCGTGCTTACCCATAGAACAATACTCTGTTAATAACAGGGTGTCCCAGTACAAATGATAGTGGATATTACGCTTATAATTTACCATAATATGTAATTTGCTGCTAGAACACTTAATACTATAAATATGGTAATAAAGTGCAAACTGACACCATTGCAGCTTTGCAGGTTCAAAACTGTTTCACAGCTAAACTGTTTAAGATACACTGTTTCACAGTTAACCTGTTTCAGAGAGACACTGTTTCACAGTTAACCTGTTTCAGAGAGACACTGTTTCACAGCTAACCTGTTTTAGAGGCATTGTTTCACAGCTAACCTGTTTTGGAGAGACACAGTTTCATAGCTCATCTGCTTTAGATGCACTGTTTCACAGCTAAACTACACTGACAGCTCTATCCTTTCACCAGTATTGTGTTAGCTACACTGTCTCAGATAAACCATTTCAGCAGTGTTGTCACGGCTACGCTTTTTCATGGATGCTAAAAGCATTGGTTGTTGTTCCTTACCTCAAAATAAGAGAAGACGCACAGTATTGCAAGGGGAATTGCAGAGTGCTGGTAAAGGTTTGTCTTGTTTCTTGTGGGAACCTGGGCTGGTCTTTTTGAGATAATGAAATTTCAATCTTGACTATGCAACAGGCAACATTAGGGCTGGCCCAGTTAAACCCTTGTGTAAATCAGATAAGAGTGCATCATGGACACATTTCAGCATCTCCTGATCTTCCTGGGATATTTTTTTTACATTGTGATTTGTCAACAACGTTGTTCATTTATTTGTATTGTGACAGAGATGTTTAGACTATAGAGCCTACTACTGTTCTAGCACATCAATCATGTCAGCGAATGTCCTCAGAAATATGCTTGTGATGGGCAGATTACAATGGTCCTATAAAAAAATGTGAGACTGTATAATGTACTGATGAGATACAAAGCTAGCTAGCTAATTATCTTTCCATGTGTCGCAGAAAGCAGTTTTACGAAGTTAGCTTTTGATCTGTATTTACAGTGCTGTGGCCACTTTCCGCCAGTGAGCTAATTACCATGAGCACTGATGCACTGCTAGATAAACCACATTGATATCTTTGTTTTTCTCAATTAAATCAGCCTTTAGCTGCAAGATTACTTCCACTTCCTTGCTGTTTGTGTCAGGGCCTTAGTTGTATAATTATTTAAAATGTTTTAGCCATTTAGACACCAGTAAATTCCTGCAGACAAGTTCTTTCACATTATTTGTACATTTTGCTTTGTGTCATGTTCAATTGAACATTATCTGGGCTGTGCAGGAGTCAAATTGGCTAAACAGTTGACTCTGGTTCCGCAAGGGCACGGGCATTCAAAGAGAAACCACTGTCTATTTATTCAGTATTCCTCTTCATGAATGCTGCCAGGTGATCGATACCTTTGTTAGGAGCATGTCAGTTTCACATGTGTTCAATTTCAGCTGCTGAGGTTCCAGATTACGCTGTGCTGACTCCCACGTGCACACTTCGGTTTTCACGGCAAGCTTGAGTGTTAGCGTGCTAGTGTGCTAGCAAGCCCCTTTCATCACCTGCAGGGGACTATGATTTATTTTTTTTATTTTTTTTCAAGGCTGTATATGGGTCATTTGGGTGCTTTGTGAACAGCCAAGTTAAAAATATCAAGAAATAAAAGATAAAAGGGAAAATCACGTTGAAAGAGGGCAGAATCTTACATGGGGCCTGTTATCTGTACTGTTTTAGAGGCCTGTTGTCTGTGCTATTATATAGGTCTGTTGTCTGTGCTGTTATAAAGGTCTGTTGTCTGTGCTGTTATATAGGTCTGTTGTCTGTGCTGTTATATAGGTCTGTTGTCTGTGCTGTTATAAAGGTCTGTTGTCTGTGCTGTTATAGAGGCCTGTTGTCTGTGCTGTTATAGTGGTCTGTTGTCTGTGCTGTTATAGAGGTCTGTTGTCTGTGCTGTTATATAGGTCTGTTGTCTATGCTGTTGGAGAGGTCTGTTGTCTGTGCTGTTATAGAGGTCTGTTGTCTGTGCTGTTATAGAGGTCTGTTGTCTGTGCTGTTATAGAGGTCTGTTGTCTGTGCTGTTGGAGAGGTCTGTTGTCTGTGCTGTTATAGAGGTGTGTTGTCTGTGCTGTTAGAGAGGCCTGTTGTCTGTGCTGTTATAGAGGTCTGTTGTCTGTGCTGTTATAGAGGTCTGTTGTCTGTGCTGTTGGAGAGGTCTGTTGTCTATGCTGTTATATAGGTCTGTTGTCTGTGCTGTTATATAGGTCTGTTGTCTATGCTGTTGGAGAGGTCTGTTGTCTGTGCTGTTATAGAGGTCTGTTGTCTGTGCTGTTATAGAGGTCTGTTGTCTGTGCTGTTATAGAGGTGTGTTGTCTGTGCTGTTAGAGAGGCCTGTTGTCTGTGCTGTTATAGAGGTCTGTTGTCTGTGCTGTTATAGAGGTCTGTTGTCTGTGCTGTTGGAGAGGTCTGTTGTCTATGCTGTTATATAGGTCTGTTGTCTGTGCTGTTATATAGGTCTGTTGTCTATGCTGTTGGAGAGGTCTGTTGTCTGTGCTGTTATAGAGGTCTGTTGTCTGTGCTGTTGGAGAGTTCTGTTGTCTATGCTGTTATATAGGTCTGTTGTCTGTGCTGTTAGAGAGGCCTGTTGTCTGTACTGATATATACAGTGCCCTCCACTATTATTGGCACCCCTGGTAAAGATGAGTAAAAAGGGTTATAAAAAATTAATCGTTTGGTGAATTAGCTTAATGTCACCCTGAAAAAATTCCTCATCAAGAAATAATTATTTTTAACAAAACCATGTGTGCCACAATTATTGGCAACCCTACATTTATATATAGAATCGAGCATAGCGTCAGTTCAGGCAGGTCACGAGAGTGAAACCCGGCCATAGTTAATCAGCTGACAGCTCAGCTGAGTAGTGACGATTCACCCATCAGTCCATTCACATAACAAGGCGGTCTATTTAACCGCCTCGCCCTACCATGGTGGATCCCCTGCCAGCACACCCGCTGCACACAAAAAACATCTTCTGCGCTGCACATCCTGCTTGTTCTACTACATGCCGGGGAAAAAGAATCGGAATCCTGCAAAATTCTACGTAAAAGCTAAGTGATGTCAAGCTCTGCATTCTTATGTTTTATGCTCTGTTAGACAAAAGAAAAGGGCGATATATTCAAATAACATTCGGTTTTTCGAAACCTGCTTCCCTGCATGCATGACTGCACACTGTCAGCGAAAACGAATAGGATTCCTGAATTTGTTGCTAAAGCTAAGTGACTGCAAGTATCGTTTAAGCTTATGGTCCGCTATGGAAACTGGCGATATTCAAATAACATTTACCGGACAAGGGAGGGCGATATTCACGTTGCATAAGCTGGCTATTTAAAGCGTGTGTCTTGTCGTGTAACCCGGACCTTATTGCTCGTATTCGAAACCTTTCAACAGGATTGCTAGCTGACATTAACAGACTATATTGGCTTCAGAGGCATAAAACGCACGGTAACCTTTATATGATCCTTGGGCTAACCTAAACGGTAAGCATACACCCTGCCCCGGATTATTGGTTGGTCATGTTCGTATACTCGCTGCCTCGTTCTGGAAGTGGGAGACCAAAGAGATCTGATACTTCGTGGACGCGGTCCGACTAGGCTAATCATTGAGCTGACTTCTGAAATGAGAGGTTCGTGGCCGTTCACGGAGGCTGATACGTAAGTGGGGAGAAAATGAATAAATAAACAAATGCGACAAATGATTAGTCTACATAGTTCACGTCCTAACGCACTGCTGCTCCAACTATTATCGTAACTAGTTCTGCGTGTGTAATCGGTAATGATGTGAAGACTAGGCCTACCGTTAACCTGGTATGTAATTATACATTCTATATCTTGCACGTTATTGCGTTGGCCGATCTGTATCCTGCATGGTATTTTAATTTATCGGGACATAATTGCGCTCGTAGGCCTACTGCATCTGCGTAGCCTACTCGGATACCTAGCTAATAGTTTTCAGGTTGAATTTAAGTGTTGTAGCCTATTCATCATTATTACGGCTAAATTATATCATTGCCAGGGATTTGTAGGCTATATTACCCTAGCATACTACTGATTGCAGACAACCCTAATTCACATTGCAACATTACGCGTGTAGTTTTTTGTGGATACTACCAACTAGGGGAGAACCGGGACGAAAGAATAACATTGATTTTCGCGAAAACTACAGAAACCCGAATACCGTAGATCAGTCAGTATGTGACACGTGTAATCATTTCACTCTGCAAAGAACCAGTGATGTGCGTCCCGTTTTTGCGGAGTGCTAGACCAAAGTTATTTTGACCGCTGAAAGTAAAATTGACCGCTGAAAGTAAAATATCGAAACCGGAAGTGTTTTTCGGTCGTATAAGTGTGTTCATGTTTGAATTTTCCAAACATGCATAATTTTCTTAATACAACTGTGGACTAAAGCCTTTAGGACAGCATAGGTTCGAATGGGATGCTTGCGATAATGAGCTGATAGCCAAGTTGAAAGCAAGCGAGACACGAGCGGGACGAAAGACACACTGTTAAAAGGCAGTGGTGAAAATCAATGCACAACCTTGGAATGCGTATTGACCCCATCAGAACCGAGTATTCAACAATGCCGTGGTATAAATGAATGTAATGTATAATAAGCATTAATAAATGATGTCTGGTAGCTATTAATAAAGGTGAGTTGCTATTAAATCATCAATTTCAGACCGTTTAACGTTTGCGATGCAAAATTCAATTAATTATGCAACATGATGCTCTTGACGCATGGTTGATTTTCATGGATTTTAAACTTATAGCAAGTGGGTAGGCGGAGCAAGAGGTCCAATTTCGGGGCTGGAAGATTCGCACTTGGATTAAAGCCTTGCGTTTTCATACCGACTACGTCGAAACATCAGCTACTTTTAAATTATTTACCGACGCAGCGCTTTCTATTGCTTTTGGGGGTTTTATAATACTATGGTTGCAGAAACATGGCCTAAAGAGCTGCAAACTCTGCCTCGCAATATTCAATTTATAGCTTTGCTCGAACTATACCCAATCATCGTTGCTTGCATCCTATGGGAAACAGCTGGCCAAGGAAACTAATTTTGGCCTATCGCGACAACCAAGCCACCGTCAACATCATTAACAAAGGATGCTCGTCTGTCCCTTTCATCAATAGGCTAGTAGATGCCTGGACTGGATTGCGTTATGCATAATTGGATTTGGACTTGCGTTATGAAAAATTCACGCTTCGCGCTGTTTTTGCATATACTACAAATACAACTTCAGTAGTTAGAATGGCCCTAGGCATACGGGCGCCATGAAGCCAATGTTACGCACAGCATCCTCCCTGACGTCAGGGAGAAGACCAACAGGCGTTGGTATGGTATTAATTGGCATTGACCTGAGGGACGAAGAGCTTCTCCCCATAAGCATGCCGGCTTCATCCGTAGCCGAAAAGTTCACACATAGCTTTTAGGTGGTTGGTACATATACATATACTACAAATACAACTTCAATAGTTAGAATGGCCCTAGGCATACGGGCGCCATGAAGCCAATGTTACGCACAGCATCCTCCATGACCGTTAGGGAGAAGACCAACAGGCGTTGGTACGATATTAATTGGCAGTGACCTGAAGGGATGAAGAGCTTCTCCCATAGGCATGCCGGCTTCATCCGTAGCCGAAAGGTCACACATAGTTCTTCATCACTACACATAGAACTCCCCTGATTAGTTTTGCTCCCATGGAAGTCCAACAGGCGTTGGTACACATAGCCACTGATCCACGTAATGTTAGAAGACCGAGAGCTGGAAGGTCACACATAGTTTTTCATCACTACACATAGAACTCCCCTGATTAGTTTTGCTCCCATGGAAGTCCAACAGGCGTTGGTACTGATCCACGTAAATGTAAAGGGGCCTTGGGTTGAAGGACAGGATGGCTACATCGGTAGCTGAAAGGTCACACATTGTTATTCACCACTACACATAGAATTTCCCTGGGTAATCCAATGTCTGGCTCCCAGGGGAAGTCCAACATGCGTTGGTACACATAGCTACTGATCCATGTAACGTTTAAAAGGCCTCGAGCTGAAGGACAGGATGGCTTCATCGGTAGCCGGAAGGTCACACATTGTTCTTTATCACTGCACATAAACTTCTTGGGGTTAGTCATACTATACTCTGGCACACGGGGGAGTCCAACAAGCGTTGGTACACTTAGCCACTGATCCATGTAACGTTAAAGGACCTTGTGCTGAAGGACAGGATGGCTTCATCGGTAGCTGGAAGGTCACACATTGTTCTTTATCACTACACATAAACTTCTTGGGGTTAGTTTACACTATGTCTGGCACCCAGGGGAGTCCAACAAGCGTTGGCACACATAACCACTGATCCATGTAACGTTAGAGGGCCTCGTGCTGAAGGACAGCATGGCTTCATCGGTAGCCAGAGGTCACACATCGTTCTTTATCACTACACGTAGAACTTCCTGGGGTTATTTTGCACTGCATCTGGCACAGGGGAGTCCAACGGGGGTTGGTTCACATAGCCACTGATCCATGTTACGTTAGAAGGACCTTGTGCTGAAGGACAGTATGGCTTCATCGGTAGCCAGAAGGACACACATTGTTCTTCATCACTACGCATGGATTTCATGGGGTTGGTCCGCACTCCGTCTGGCGCACGGGGGAGTCCAACAGGCGTTGGTGCACATGACATTGATTGTTGTGGTATTGGGGGATCCTTGAGCAGATGGACAGATCGGCTTCCTCCGAGGCGAGGGGTCGTTGCACGGTCATCACGTGTGCACATTCTGGCAGCACTTGGCGTATGGTTGTTTTTTGGGGTTGTGCAGCTGCCCTCGCCGCCATACCCATGCTTGCTCGCGTGGATGGGCGGGAGGGCTTGGTGAACAGAACTATACCGCCAAACCTAAAATGTATTGTTTCATAATGTCAATAAAATTATTTGAACAACAGTGGCCTGACTGAAATCGAGCATAGCGTCAGTTCAGGCAGGTCACGAGAGTGAAACCCGTCCATAGTTAATCAGCTGACAGCTCAGCTGAGTAGTGACGATTCACCCATCAGTCCATTCACATAACAAGGCGGTCTATTTAACCGCCTCGCCCTACCATGGTGGATCCCCTGCCAGCACACCCGCTGCACACAAACCCCCCCCCCCCCTCCACCCCAGCTCCATCCTCTTCAGTTTCCCATTGCGCACATACACCTAGCCTATATCGCTCCTGCATGAATCACTAACATTTTCGAGTGCCTACTGATTTCTTTTCCTCTTTCCTTCCCGCTTCGGCATCCGCCGGAGCGATAGCTATAGATCAACAAACATCGTTCTCCAGAAGCAGACGGTCAGCTCCAGCTCCATGCATGTACCCAGCTATGATGCACCTGCCGGGCTTCAATCAGTCTTCCTCACCGGCTCCTTATACATTGACATTTTCATATGTTCGGTCTACAAATTTCTATTCTGTAATCAGCATTTAGTAACCGGTGCCAGTCAGCGGCGGATGGACTTCCCCCTCAGAGTCAGGTTCTGCCCAAGGTTTCTTCCTGCTAACAGCAGGGAGTTTTTCCTTGCCACCGTCGCCTTAGGCATGCTCTACGGGGTTTCAGGCCCGGTTCCTTGTAAATTGTTGTGATAATGACACTTAAAAGTGCCATTTATTTATATATATATATATATATATATATATATATATATATATATATATCTGACTGAATGGATTCTGTCAAAACCATTCTCAGTGCTGCGGTTCTGTTCTAGCGTAACCCTAATGGGGGTTGTGCAGCTGCCCTCGCCGCCATACCCATGCTTGCTCGCGTGGATGGGCGGGAGGGCTTGGTGAACAGAACCATACCGCCAAACCTAAAATGTATTGTTTCATAATGTCAATAAAGTTATTTGAACAACAGTGGCCTGACTGAAATAAAGTAATCATTTTTTATATTTGGTTGCATATCCTTTGCATGCCATGACTTCCTGATGTCTGTGACCCAACAACATCAAAAGACTGTTGATATCTTATTTTCTGGTACTCTTACAAGCAATACTATAACATCTCTGCATTTGAATGAATCTCTACGGGAATTGGGGGGGTGGGACTAGATTTAGCTGTAAATTATGCTGGAACAGTATGGAATACATGATTGGTAAAATGGCTGTAAGTCATCAAGGGTCTTTGGTATCAAACGAGCCTCAAACCATGACTCTGCTGCCAGATATGCAGTAGATATGGATGGATCACTTTAAGGGTTGTTTCTCCTGACAAATTTTCCTATTGAACTCTATGGAAAAATAAGTCAGGAGAACAAACCCTTCAGGTTATCCATCCATATCTACTGCATATCTACTGCAGCAGAGTGATGGTTTAAGGCTTGTTTGATACGTCAAACCCTTGATGACTTAGAGCCATTTAGCCAACCATGTGTTCCATACTGTTCCAGTGTAATTTACAGCTAAATCTAGTCCCACCCCCCAATTTACATTACATTTACACAGGGCCGGCCCTAGGATTTTGGTGGCCCTAAACAAGATTTTGTTGTGGCCCCAGAACACTCCCAGCTCAACCACCACATCACACACATCGCTCACAACTGAATGAACACAAATATACAAATTATCCAATTATCCAAATACAATTTAACATAGATAGAAAGCAAATGGTAAGCCTGAAACTATTTGGGGCAATTTCATATGTTATGTATTAAATAATAAATCAAAACACACATTTAATGTTGCAAGAAAACATTGGTAGCTTGCTAATAAGCAAAGCTAGCCTTTACAAATACCTGCATTCATTACTTTCTAGCCAGCTTGCCAGGTTAAAATTAGTTGTGGCTATGTTCAGTTTTATTAGTTCAAAATCAAAACATGACTTTAATGTTGGGAAAAAACATTGGTAGGTAGCTAACAATCAAGAAGATTAAATGATGCTTACAATCCTACTCAGGTTGGCTAGCAAGCAGTGGAAAAAAAACGAGCATGTTCTAATGAAAAACATTACAGAATCAGCATCTAAATGTTATAATGCATTTATTACTTTCTAGCCAGCTTGGCAGGTTAAGATGAACTTTGGCTATGTTCAGTTTAATTTGTTCAAAATCAAAACCACGACTTATTGTTGCAAGAAAAAACGACTGGTAGCTATCTAGTTAACAAGCAAAGCTAACCTTGCAATCAAGGATGCTTGCAATCAGGTGCTAGCTAGTTGGTCTAATGAAAAACGGTTCAGCGAAAATGAATAATGCATTCATTACTTTCCAACTTGGCAGGTTAAAATTTGCTTTTGGATGTTGCTATCTTCAGTTTACTTTGAACATTAGCTAACGTTGGCTAACATGGGTTAAGCTAGCTAGGTGGTTAACTAACGTAGATACAGATTCATAACAATCACATACCTTTATCCCGTGTTCTTTTGTCCTTCCCCAATTTTCTCTTATACCGCCCTTGAGCGCCAGTTCAAAATTGTATACTAGGAGCCATTTTTCTAACGTTACTTAGCTCATCAAAATAAGTTGTGAATGGGAGAGAAGGTAAGTGCTGGCTGGGGGGGGCAACTGCATGTTGCTTATAAAATCCTTTTAACTAGCTACATGTTATGAAATATTCTCTTTTCCTTCCATATTCAATTAATAACACTAGTTTTGGGGTAGGGGATAAATAACATAATTAAAATATATCAACTAATAACGTTACCTGGTTTAAAAATTTTTTTAAAAAAAGGATGGGATCGTGTGGCCCCTTCCCCCCTAGCGGTCGTGGCCCTAAACAACCGCATAGAGTGTTTATGCCAGCGGCCGGCCCTGCATTTACATTACAGGCATTTAGCAGACGCTCTTATCCAGAGCGACTTACACAACTTCTTATTACATTTATCCATTCATACAGCTGGATATGTACTGAAGCAAGTTAAGTACCTTGCTCAAGGGTACAACGGCAGTGTCCTACCTGGGAATCGAACCTGCAACCTTTCGGTTACAAGTCCAGTTCCTTAACCATTATACTACACTGCCGCCCTAATTCTCATAGTGATCCATTCAAATGCTGAGACGTTATAGTATTGCTTGTAAGAGTACCAGAAAATAACATATCAACAGTCTTTTGATGTTGTTGGGTCACAGACATCAGGAAGTCATGGCATGCAAAGGATATGCGACCAAATATGAAGAATTATTACTTTATTATATATATAAATGCAGGGCTGGCACACGTGGTTTAGTTAAAAATAATTATTTCTTGATGAGGGATTATTTTTTCTCATGATAAATTTACTTCAATTAAGGGTTGGATTTTTCTCATTTTTTCAGTGTGAGATTAAGGTAATTCACAAAATGGTGAATTTTTTATAACCCTTTTTACTCATCTTTACCAGGGGTGCCAATAATAGTGGAGGGCACTATAGGTCTGTTGTGTGTGCAGTTGGAGAGATGTGTTTTCTGTGCTGTTGGAGCCGTCTGTTGTCTGTCATGTTGGAGAGGTCTGTTGTCTGTGCCGTTGGAGAGACATGTTTTCTGTGCTGTAGAGAAGTCTGTTGTCTGTGCTGTTGGAGAGATCTGTTGTCCATGCTGTAGAGAGGTCTGTCTGCATTGTTGGAGAGTTATGTTGTCTGTACTGTTAGAAAGGTCTGTTGTCTGTGCTGTTATATAGGTCTGTTGTCTGTGCTGTTAGATGGGGTCTGTTGTCTGTGCTGTCACAGTCTGCATTGTGCCGTTAACCCTGGTGAATCTGAACAGGAAGCAGTTCAGTTCTGCTTTGTATCTGGGGACAAAAGGTATTCTGTATAACAGCTTGTGCCGTTTGAAAATTACACTTCATATTTTCCTTATGTGCAGGTTCTGCTGACCTATGGGAAGGTGGTCCCTGGGCTTCTGCTGGCCTATGGGAAGGTGGTCCCTGGGCTTCTGCTGGCCTGTGGGAAGGTGGTCCCTGGGCTTCTGCTGGCCTATGGGAAGGTGGTCCCTGGGCTTCTGCTGGCCTGTGGGAAGGTGGTCCCTGGGCTTCTGCTGGCCTATGGGAAGGTGGTCCCTGGGCTTCTGCTGGCCTATGGGAAGGTGGTCCCTGGGCTTCTGCTGGCCTATGGGAAGGTGGTCCCTGGGCTTCTGCTGGCCTATGGGAAGGTGGTCCCTGGGCTTCTGCTGGCCTATGGGAAGGTGGTCCCTGGGCTTCTGCAGGCCTGTGGGAAGGTGGTCCCTGGGCTTCTGCTGGCCTATGGGAAGGTGGTCCCTGGGCTTCTGCAGGCCTATGGGAAGGTGGTCCCTGGGCTTCTGCTGGCCTGTGGGAAGGTGGTCCCTGGGCTTCTGCTGGCCTATGGGAAGGTGCATCAGAGTGCATCAGATCAGCGTTGTCAATTTACTACCGTCGGATAGCCTAAGTATCGTCTTTTTCATTTAGTTCAGCTGTGCGTAGTTGATTGAACTGTCTGCAGTGTAGTCACCGTTTAGTTAACGTAAATTGCAGCATTACCGGCCACTTGTTTACTTGCTTTGTGTTTATAGGTTAGCTGATAGCCTTTGTGTTGCTAATCGCAAATAGATTCACCTGAGTGAATAAAAAGCGTGTTTAGAATTCCTAGCTCAGAGTGCATCAGATCAGCGTTGTCAATTTACTACCCGCTGATGTCAGGAACTACCGTCCGGTATCTCTCTTGCCCTTCCTGTCCAAAACACTTGAACGTGCTGTCCTTAACCAACTGTCTGCTTTTCTCCACCAGAACAACCTGCTTGACCCGCATCAGTCTGGCTTCAGAACCGGCCATTCGACTGAAACTGCTCTCCTGGCTGTGACTGAGGCACTCGCCACTGCTAGAGCCTCCTCCCTCTCCTCTGTTCTGATTCTCCTTGACCTGTCTGCGGCATTCGACACGGTCAATCACAAGCTCCTGATCTCCACACTCGCTGAGATGGGCATTTCAGGAACTGCCCTGTCTTGGTTTGTATCGTATCTCACTGATAGATCCTACCAAGTCTCCTGGAAGGGTTCCGTCTCTGCTCCCCGTCCCCTGTCTACAGGAGTCCCGCAGGGATCTGTACTGGGTCCTCTGCTGTTCTCTATGTATACTAAGTCTCTTGGCTCAGTAATACATTCACATGGCTTCTCATACCATAGCTATGCTGACGACACTCAACTCTTCCTCTCTTTCCCTCCCTCCACCCCACAGGTTAAGGAGAGGATATCTGCTTGTCTGACTGACATCTCGGAGTGGATGGCTACCCATCACCTGAAGCTCAACCTTGACAAGACAGAGCTCCTCTTCATGCCGTACAAGACCTCCCCACTACATGACCTCTCCATCACCGTTGATGGGACCGTGGTGGCTGCCTCCCGCTCTGCAAGGAACCTGGGGGTGGTCCTGGACGACCGGCTGGACTTCAAAGAGCACATCAGGGCGACGGCACGGTCCTGCAGGTTCCTCCTGTACAACATCAGGAGGATTCGACCGTACCTGACCACCTACTCCACCCAGCTTCTTGTCCAGACCATGGTCACCTCACGCCTGGACTACTGCAACTCCCTGCTCGCAAGCCTGCCGGCCTGCGCCATTCTGCCTCTTCAACTGATCCAGAATGCAGCTGCCCGGCTTGTGTTCAACCTCCCGAAATTTTCCCACGTAACCCCCCTGCTGAGGTCTCTCCACTGGCTGCCAGTTGCAGCCAGGATCAGGTTCAAAGTTCTGACCCTGGCCTACACTGCAGCCAATAGGACAGGCCCCGCCTACCTGCAGGACTTAATCCAGAACTATGTTCCTGCTCGACCACTTCGCTCTTCTACAGCAGGGCGACTGGCACTTCCCCCCCTCCGTGTCAAAGGCTCTCGCTTGTCCCGACTGCGGAGTTTTTCCACATTAGCTCCTCAGTGGTGGAATGAACTTCCCATTCCCCTACGTTCTACTCCAACCCTGCCTGCATTCCGTAGAGGCCTGAAGACACACCTCTTCAGACTCCACCTTGACTGATACCCTCACCTAGGAATATCAGTTCCCTGTTCCCTGTGTTTTCCTGTCTGTTTATTATAGTTTACAATAGTATTTGGAATGGTAGTGTGGTGTTGCTGATTTTCCCACAGCTTACTGTGAACTACAGTCGACGCTCATTGCTAGGGATAGCTGCTACATTATGTGAAGGATGTGCTTTGCCCTGTCTGTTCTGTAGTGATCTTGATAATGTCTCTGTACGCACTTACTGTACGTCGCTTTGGATAAAAGCGTCTGCTAAATAAATGTAATGTAATGTAAGGTGGTCCCTGGGCTTCTGCTGGCCTATGGGAAGGTGGTCCCTGGGCTTCTGCTGGCCTATTGGAAGGTGGTCCCTGGGCTTCTGCTGGCCTATGGGAAGGTGGTCCCTGGGCTTCTGTAAGCCTGCAGGAAGGTGGTCCCTGGGCTTCTGCTGGCCTATGGGCAGGTGGTCCCTGGGCTTCTGTAGGCCTGCAGGAAGGTGGTCCCTGGGCTGCCGGCTGCAGAGGCTGAGATGGTGGGGTATTGACCAGACTAGGATTAATCAGGACAGAGTTGTTTTACAGCGCCGTTCGTCTCATCTATCACCGAGACTCAGCCCCTTCACAAGGATCAGGAAATAAACTAATCCGTTATACTCAGAGAGAGCACTGGAACCACTCTTTAGCTCAACCCACTTCCACAGCCTTCAAAGCCGTGCTGCGAAAGAGACACGTTTCTCACGTTGAACTGTGCTGGGCTCTATATGCCTATTGTCTTGTGTATTGAGGACACGGGTGATTGTTGCTTTTATTTAAAATGAGAATTGTTTGCCTTTTTATTTGTCGTGAATTTTGTGTATTCTTTAATTTATTCTGTATGATTCTACTTGGCAGACAGCGCACTTGTGTAATAAACAGCACATTCGTATAATGATCATAAACACCACACTCCTGTAATAATCATAAACAGCACACTTGTGTAATAATCATAAACACCACACTCGTGTAATGATCATAAACAACACACTTGTGTAATAATCATAAACACCACACCTGTGTAATAATCATAAACACCACACTTGTGTAATAATCATAAACAGCACACTTGTGTAATAATAATAAACAGCACACTTGTGTAATAATCATAAACAGCACACTTGTGTAATAATCATAAACACCACACTTGTGTAATAATCATAAACACCACACTTGTGTAATAATCATAAACAGCACACTCGTGTAATGATCATAAACAACACACTTGTGTAATAATCATAAACAGCACACTTGTGTAATAATAATAAACAGCACACTTGTGTAATAATCATAAACACCACACTCGTGTAATGATCATAAACAACACACTTGTGTAATAATCATAAACAGCACACTTGTGTAATAATCATAAACACCACACTCGTGTAATGATCATAAACAACACACTTGTGTAATAATCATAAACAGCACACTTGTGTAATAATCATAAACGGCACACTAGTGTAATGTCTATAAACATTTACAGAGGCTGGCTCCCTCCAGTACACATTATTTCAGCAGATGTCATGAGCTTGGTTTGCTTTTTCTCTGGACCTTGTTATGATTTAAAGTACTACAACCCTGGGTTTCTCTCCAATTACATTATCATTGATTCAACTATAATAAACAGTATGTAACAACAGGGTGACTAATCGAAGCCAATATGATTAATTCTGTTATTGTTGTCATCCCTGAAATTGGGTAGAAGTTGTTACAAAAGTGATTCATTGTGGGGTTCTGATCTCATTGTTTTAAAAAGAGGCTTACCCTGTCATCTCTACTGAGATACTGTTACATAACACCAATCATCATTATTACTAACTGGCTAGCTGAAAACGGAGACAGCTACTGCTCTCTCTGACATTTTTTCTGGCCTTCATCTCTAACATAAATAGCTTGTTCTTGAATTTGATATAATTTTGAAAATTCATTTTGATACCACTATTTTCCTGCTTGTTCTTTTTCCTTACAATTTTCGGCTTTCAAAAGTAGCAAGCCAACTAAAGTTTGTCCTTAAAAATTATTTTGGTTCATGATAATAATCCATGTCTTTTTGCTGTTGTAATGTGTAAATAACTCAAATCCTCAACTCCAGTGAACACCACTCCAACCTCCACTCAAAACTGAAAACAATTCCTCAACACTGATAACCACTCCTCAACAGTGAAAGTCTGTAACGTTTAATACCAATTTGTTGTTCTTCATAAATTGATATAAAACTTTTATTTCTCATCTTCATTGTGCATAGTACTATCTGTGGATTTATAACCATGCTTAGCTGTAATTCATTTTCTCGATAATGGCAGCTAATGCACCGAGAAACTCTTTTCCATTAATAACATAATTCATTCATTCAGAAATGCTTCATTGGGTATAAACTGTTGGAGACCACTTTAATGTGAAGTAATTATCATTAGGATGAGACTTGTTGAAAAACTGAATCCACATTAGTGTGTTTACAATTCCTTAATTAACACGATGGTTCATACACTGCTGAAATGATTGTCATGTACATGCTTTTATTAAAGTTTCAATTGAAGATGAAACCACGGCTTTTATTGTTTGTCTAATTTTTTAAAATTCTGAACCCAATTAAATTTCAGTAACACAATGAAGTAGATGTTGACTCACAGTATTTCCAAATTATATACATTTGCATAATCAAGCCATTACATCTTGTAATATGAATTAAAAAACAGAGCACATTTTCTTTGGATGGAAGTTAAAAAACGATTCGTTCTTTTTCTACTCGTCCATGCATTTAGAGTAGGGATACTGTCTCTATTAGATACCCAAGGAGGGATGTAGGAAGTGAGAGGCAGAAAGTCTGTGTTCTAAACCACGTGCATTTCTAAAGCTTGTTAAAGGACACAAAGGTCAGAAGGCAGTCTCTCATTGTCTCTAGAATTTATCTGCATTTGGCAATTACTGGTGTTACAGTTGTTGTTGTAAGTACGGATAATAGCATTGCAACAGGCTGACATTTGCAGCTAATTAGTACTGCAGAAGAAAGCCTCAGATAAGGTTTAAGGCCTTTGATGTGTCGTGTTTTATTCTGTACGTGTTTTGACAAAGTGTCACGTCTCGTGCCTCCACGTCTGAAGTCTACATCTGGTTTTTCCGTTTATTTGTATTTCCTATCTTTCCTATCTTCCGTTTATTTGTATTTCCCATTCCATGTTTTCACTCTCTCCCTCCATTTTGTCTCCACTTCCCCACACCTGAATTGTGTTTTCTCATTTTGTTTCGTCTCACCTGTTCCTCGTTGTTTCTTTGTTAGTTTGGTATTTAGTCTCCTCTGTTTCTGTGTTCTCTGCCAGATCATCTTGTGCCCTGCATTTGTGCTTGTCTCATTTCTTTCTAGCGGTTTTTGATTCCTGCCTGTCCCCTGCCTGCTCCCTGCCTGCTCCCTGCCTGTTCCCTGCCTGCTCCCTGCCTGTTCCCTGCCTGCTCCCTGCCTGTTCCCTGCCTGCTCCCTGCCTGCTCCCTGCCTGTCCCTGCCTGTTCCCTGCCTGCTCCCTGCTTGTCCCCTGCCTGCTCCCTATCTGTTCCCTGCCTGCTCCCTGCCTGTCCCTGCCTGTTCCCTGCCTGTTCCCTGCCTGCTCCCTGCTTGTCCCCTGCCTGCTCCCTATCTGCTCCCTGCCTGCTCCCTGCCTGTTCCCTGCCTGCTCCCTGCCTGCTCCCTATTCCTGTGTCCAGTCCTGTGTACCCGTTCAGTTCCTGTACCCGAATAAAGCCTATTCCCATTACTTCTGGTGTCTACGATTGGTTCCGATCAGTTCGCCTAACAACAAAGACTTTGATCAGATGCAAACATTATTTTACATTTAGCAGCACCTCTTATCCAATGGAGTAGCTTTCAATATAGGAGAAACATAAGCCCAATCTCCTTATTCATATGAACAGTAGTGCCAGGCCTGGCTAACAACGTTCCTGTGAGAATAAATGTTGCAACATAAATCCCAACCTATTACTCTTGAATGAAAATAAAGTCATTAACTAGAACACTTTCGTTGTTGATGTGGTAAATATGGGTGACACTTTCCAGCCAAAACTTTTAGAGCTTTGTGTCATTTGTTGACTGGTAAAATGGATATTTCATCTATCAGACAGGCAAACAGGCATATAAATTAAGAGTTTTGTGCTGAATACTGGTGAAAATAGATTTTACAGTAATCAACAGAGATTCTGCTGGTCTCTAAAGTGTTTCAAATAAGTATTTAACCTGGGGCCACATGTATAAAACTAAAGTAAAAGAATGCATAAAAAAATGCTCAGAGTGAAAGTTGGAAATCTGCTTAAAAAAAAGCTTTGTATTTTCTACCTCTGCCTTTCGGTCACTATGTCGCCATATCACACAGACGCCAAACATTGCATACATATGGTGTCCAGCTTGTGCAGAGGTATGGAGATTCTCACAGCACGTGTTATTTTATACATCTGAATTTCTGCGTGGAAACTCCCTTAAGCAGCTTTCTGAGGGCATTTTTCTGCTCAGCACTGTTTATACATGTGGCCCCAGGCTGTGTTCTGTAGTGTAGTGTTTCAGAGATGCACTTTTGTCAAATTGTGCATTACAGAGGACTAGGACAGCCTGAAGTAGCCAATGAAATTTATTCTAAAGTAAAACTATCTGGAATTTGTTGAACATTTCAAAAGAGGTTACTTTTACCATCTCCTATACCAGATTTTTATACCCAGATCTTTTTCTCATGAAATTATTATATTCTCATAAGATAAATTATTAAATGTTAATAAACCATTTGTTCTCAGCATGAAGGTTAGGCTAAAATATTGTTTTTAAATTGTGGCTTCATTGGTGAAAAAACAAAAACAAAAAATGTTTCCAGCGTTTTATTTGCCCGACTAAAGCATCGGCAGGTGTATAATTTAATTCAGGATAAATTGCCTGTCAGTGCCTCTATTTACGGTAAGGCTATTAAAGAGCTCCTTGCTCATGGTTGCAAATCCAAAAACAGCGATACATTTTCATTATAAATGATTTATGCTTTCATGTGTGCCTGCAATTAAAAAAACAAAGGTTGTCGATCAAAATGGAAACTACAGGAATTGCTGATCAGTGCTGAGCAGACATCAGTCCTCTGGTTGAGAGGTAAACATGTGGGGTTTTTATAAATGGTGTTTACCAGAGTTAATTTATTAGACTAATAGGCCAGAGGTACTGTAGTGACTGTGTTGTAGCAGCACTTCTATATTTCAAGAGAGGACCAAGAATGTACCATTCTTCAAGGGAGGGGTGGGGAATTCCATTTCTGAATGGCTGGTGGGTGTGGAGGCTTTTGTTTCAACCAATTACCCTGACTCTGGGTGACTGCTGTCTATTTCAAACTCAACTCAGGTGTATTCTAAACTTCAAGTACAGTAAGTGTTCTAGACTTCAGGATTAGAATGTCAGACTACATTTGCAGAAGCATGTGAGGGTTGATGTGTGCTTTCAGTTCAAGGCCGTCAGATTCTAATGCAGACTGTGATGTAAAGTAGCCATGCACAGGAAAATGCTACAGTCAATTAACCAAGCTGCAGATGGTGCTGTGATTTGGGTATGAAGATTATTGCCCGAAAAAGAAACGTCCCACAGGTTGAGAATGAGACACAGAAAACTTTTGCATTCCCACAAACCCCATGGTCTGTATCAGCTTCATTAACACTAACGGGTGATGGTCTATATCAGTTTCATTAACACTAACCGGTGATGGTCTATATCAGTTTCACTAACACTAACGGGTGATGGTCTATATCAGTTTCATTAACACTAACCGGTGATGGTCTATATCAGTTTCACTAACACAATTGGGTGATAGTCTATATCAGCTTCATTAACACTAACGGGTGATAGTCTATATCAGTTTCATTAACACAATTGGCTGATGGTCTATATCAGTTTCATTAACACTACTTGGTGATGGTCTATATCAGTTTCATTAACACTAAGAGGTGATGGTCTATATTCGTTTCATTAACACTAACGGGTGATGGTCTATATCAGTTTCATTAACACTAAGAGGTGATGGTCTATATCAGTTTCACTAACACAATTGGGTGATGCTCTATATCAATTTCATTAACACTAAGAGGTGATGGTCTATATCAGTTTCACTAACGCAATGGGGTGATGGTCTATATCAGCTTCATTAACACAATTGGGTGATGGTCTATATCAGCTTTATTGACACTAACGGGTGATGGTCTATATCAGTTTCATTAACACTAACAGATGATGGTCTATATCAGTTTCACTAACACAATTGGGTGATGGTCTATATCAGCTTCATTAACACTAACGGGTGATGGTCTATATCAGTTTCACTAACACGATTGTTTGATGGTCTATATCAGTTTCATTAACACTAACAGGTGATGGTCTATATCAGTTTCATTAACACAATTGGGTGATAGTCTATATCAGCTTCATTAACACTAAGAGGTGATGGTCTATATCAGTTTCATTAACACAATTGGGTGATAGTCTATATCAGCTTCATTAACACTAAGAGGTGATGGTCTATATCAGTTTCATTAACACTAAGAGGTGATGGTCTATATCAGTTTTACTAACACAATTGGGTGATGGTTTATATCAGTTTTATTAACACTAAGGGCCCTATCTTAGCGATCTTGGCGCTTGGTCTAAGCGCATGGCGTAAAGTCCATTTAGGGCGTGTCCAAGTCCACTTTTGATATTTTAACGGCGTGTTTTTTGGGCGCTAAGCACAGCGCAGCGTGCAAGTGGGCTGAACCTAGTCTCTTCATTAATTATAGGTGTGTCTTGGGCGTGACATGCAATAAACCAATCAAAATGTCATATCCCATTCCCTTTAAAAGCCTGCTTTTCCACCTTGGCGGATTGCTTATATGATGGTGAAACAGACATGCTCGTGCGTGTTTAGTGCGATCAAGGAATAGGCTATATGGATCAATAGTAGCCTATGATAAATATTATTCGGACAAACCATTATGAGTTCCCGGTAATTCCCGACAGTGCTGTTATTCTACAAAATATATGCGGTTAAATTTAGTTAAAGGCACATGCAACAGCTGAGAATAAGCTACCAATGGCTTCCGTCTCACCTTAGAAAATGCCAAATTAGCCTGCTTGTTTAACAAATTTCGTTTGATTATGCAATGAAGCAATGAACTCATGTTCAAGCTTCATCCGGAGTTCATTACCTGCATTCTAATTTTGATTAATAAAATAAATAACGTTATTTTACCTTAATGATGACAACAAATACAATAAAGCTGTCAGGTTGGCAACATATTTTCCCTTCTTTTATAATGTCCTGCTTATGGAAATGTGACAAACCAGTTTTACTGGTAGCGTAATGCTTTAAAACAATCCACTTTCCCAGGAAGACCGTTAAAAGTGCGATTTACAGCAGGGGAAACAGACCTGCTCCTCTAAAGCGCACATGCAGATAATGGTATTTAAATTAATTGTGAATTAATTGTAACGTGCTGCAAATTTGTTTTTGTTTCTAATTAGACGCTTAGTTCTCTTTAAAATATTTTGTTCAGTTATGGAATAACAGGTGAAATCAACGGGGTTTTAATAAGCTGAGGGTATGGAAACCTTGTCACTGTAATTAAAAAAATATGAAGGACGAAGAATAACTAAGGTTACAATTCAGTTAACATGGTGACATTTACGTATCTACATTTTTTAACCATAGGCATAGCGAATCCGCTGTAGCCTAGGCTATTTGAAAAACAATAAAAGCAATATTCACTGGACAAGGTTTTAAACTTTTTTTCAGTCACAAACCATTCTATTTACTTACAGGCTGTATTCCTAGATAAACAGACCTGTATTGTAATGACATCTGAAGCGCATTTTCAAAACTCAAATGTCCGTCTATTGCAGTGCGCGAGTTTTCCATTGAATGACAATTCACGCATTAGGTGTAAATGACAATTCGCACATTAGGCTTGATATAGGTGTTATCAGCTCCTTTTTAACGGATAGCCATTGTCCCGTACCATCGCACATCGCCTGGATGTTGATGGAGTGGGCTGAGAGCAATGTAATGTGGCATCGTTTCCCTTCGCTGAGGGAAAGGTATGTGGACCTATGGAACCTTTTATTATTATGCATTTTTGACATAGCCTACACAATAATAATATTTCGCATTGTGATCTAGATATTTTAGTCATGCTTGTGCGCGCCCTGTGTGTAACAGACTGGATGGTACGTGCGTTGTGCACACGCCTATGTAGACGCGCTTATATGCGCCGTTAAAATAACATGTAAACAACTGCGACATGACTTTAGACCAGGTTTGTGGTGGTTCTAGCGCAAGCGCTTTCTGCTGGCTCAAGATAGCAATATGCCAGAAAGAATCCTGGCCACTCCTCGTCTTAAGACCAACACGCCCAGTTCACTTGTAATGGGCGCAAGAATACATGGTAGTTAAAGGACGTGAACACAAGGCGTTATTATGAACCATGCGCCGGGTGTAAGATAGCAAAGACACTTGCGTTTGGGTTAGCGCCGCTTTGCGCCGGGTGTAAGATAGGGCCCTAAGAGTTGATAGTCTATATCAATTTAATTAACACTAAGAGGTGATGGTTTATATCAGCTTCATTAACACTAAGAGGTGAGGGTCTATATCAGTTTCATTAACACTAAGAGGTGATGGTCTGTATCAGCTTCATTAACACGAATGGGTGATGGTCTATATCAGTTTCACTAACACAATTGGGTGATGGTCTATATTAGCTTCATTAACACTAACAGGTGATGGTCTATATCAGTTTCATTAACACAATTGGGTGATGGCCTATATCAGCTTCATTAACACTAAGTGGTGATGGTCTGCATCCGCCTAATTAACACTAATGGGTGATGGTCTATATCAGTTTCACTAACACAATTGGGTGATGGTCTATATTAGCTTCATTAACACTAATGGGTGATGGTCTATATCAGTTTCATTAACACTAACACTACCCTTGCTGTTAACAGTGCTGGAGGTGTATAGGAGGCAGTAACATAGCTTACTGTACCCTTGCTGTTACAGTGCTGGATGTGTATAGGAGGCAGTAACAGAGCATACTGTGCCATTGCTGTTACAGTGCTGGAGGTGTATAGGAGGCCGTGACATAGCTTACTGTACCCTTGCTGTTACAGTGCTGGAGGTGTATAGGAGGCAGTAACAGAGCATACTGTGCCATTGCTGTCACAGTGCTGGAGGTGTATAGGAGGCCGTGACATACGTAGCTTACTGTACCCTTGCTGTTAACAGTGCTGGAAGTGTATAGGAGGCAGTAACATAGCCTACTGTACCCTTGCTGTTACAGTGGTAGGACTCACAGGGATTTCTACACTTTGTGAATTGTGGTTGCTATTGAAGTGGGATTACAAATCAATAACAGAAGCGGGGAGAGAGAGAGAGAGAGAGAGAGAGAGAGAGAGAGAGAGAGAGAGAGAGAGAGAGAGAGAGAGAGAGAGAGAGAGAGAGAGAGAGAGAGATAGAGACTGAGACTGGAGTTCTCACCTCACTGGAATTAATTCTAAAGACCCAAAAATCCCTGAACAATGGAGGAAATAACTTTTTACAATTTTAATAAAAAAAAATTCCAAATGAGACTCTTAAATGGCTTAATTTCCTTATGGGACAGAGATGGAAGAAACAGTTATTCAATGTGGATATTACACTGAGCCTTAGAGCAGGAGAAGATAGTCTCGTAGACTTTTTTAAAGTTTAGTGGATCTGTGCAGTCATTATCAGACTATATCAGATTATTACATTATGCCTCTGACACAAGCTCCCAAAAGAAATATAAACCACAGTGACCGTACGCTTAGAGCAAAAGTGTCAGTGTAAAATCTACCTCTGATGTTCTCAGCTGTTCATTAAACCAGTTTTATTTTCCCCAGTTGTTTTTTGCTAACACTAAAATACACAAACTGGTCAATTTGCCCTCCGTGTATCTCCCCAGGTGAACTCCAGGATGTCTGCCTAGGCTGATTTCCATCAGCAGTCACATATATATTTGGGTTATTATTATTGTATAGTCAAGCCATTTATTTATACTGTGTATTAAAATCATCCTGCATCATGACCACGCTGATCTCTCTGCGGCAGAATCCCATGTTTGTTTTGATTCTGAAGAATATACATTTTTCCCCCACAGGTGAAAAACAGACAGACTATCAAAACTTACCACTAGCTGAAACATTTCAGTGTGATACATTTTCAGAAAATTCATACAAGGACAATAATATGGCAGTGGATCTTCTGTACTCTAACGCATCATTTATTGGTCATAGAGTGTATGCAGGAACTGATTATCTAGTCTGTGGACTTTATGGTAGAACCTGCACTTAGCGTGACCTCTAGATGAAAGCCTCATCCTCTATGACATCAAACATCTCCATGGAAACTAAAGTTAAATGGAGGGTGATGAAGGGTCACCCATTAGATAACACACCATGGCCGTGACCGAATATGATCCCTGTTCCCTGCCCCATGTCACCTTGTCCACTATGTACCCTGTCCCTTCACTTTGCAAGCAGTGTACTAAATAAATCCCGCAAAACTCTTTCCAAACTATAGTGAGGAAGTAGTTCATAATACAGTATATATATATATATATATATATATATATATATATATTAGTTTTATTGATAATACAGTGGGGGAAATAAGTATTGAACACATCAACATTTTGTCCAGTAAATGTATTTCCAATGAGCCTATGAGTCCATATGTAAATAAAGTTATGTGTAATAAAGTGGAATGAAACAGGAAAAAAGTATTGAACACACTAAGAAAAAGCAGTACACCGCAGCAAGGAAAGGCAAGGAACCAGCTGAAAACCATAACTAATTAGGAGGCAACTCTACCTACAATCTGTGCTAATTAATGTCAGCTGGGTTAGAATATATTGATGGGCTATAAAAGGTTTTTTTTGTTACCAAGGTGCCACACAAGACACATCTAATGATGGGTAAAAGCAAAGAGCTCTCTCAAGACCTTCACAACCAGATTGTTGCAAAACATGAAAATGGAATTGGCTACAGATGTATTTCACAACTTCTGAATCTTCCAGTAAGCACCATTGGGGGCATTATCCGTAAGTGGAAGCAACATCACTCCACCATCAACGCACAGGAGCTCCTCGCAAGATTTCTGATCAGGGAGTCAGAAGGATACTTAGAAGAGTAGCCAAAGAGCCAAGGACCACTAGGAAAGAGCTCCAGAAAGACTTGGAGGCAGCAGGTACAACTGTGACAGAAAGGACAGTAGGCAATGCACTCCACCGCCATGGCCTCTGTGCATGCTCAGCCCGCAAGACTCCACTACTGAAAAAAAAGACATGTTGAAGCTCGTTTAAAGTTTGCCAAATAACATTTGGACAAGCCAGTGAACTACTGGGAGCATGTACTCTGGTCAGATGAGACCAAAATTGAACTTTTTGGCTGTCACACAACACACCATGTTTGGAGGAGAAATGGCACTGCGCATCACCCGAATAACACTATACCAACAGTGAAGTTTGGAGGTGGAAGTATCATGGTGTGGGGCTGTTTCTCCTCTCGTGGTACTGGCAGACTTCATATCATTGAAGGAACAATGAATGGAGCCATGTACAGAGAGATTCTTGAGATGAACCTGCTGCCATCCACCAGGATGCTGAGGATGAGACGTGGGTGGACCTTCCAGCAGGACAACGATCCAAAGCATACAGCAAAGGAAACTCGCAATTGGTTTCAGAGAAAGAAAATCAACTTGTTGGAATGGCCCAGTCAATCACCTGGCTTAAACCCAATTGAACATTTGTGGAACCATCTGAAGATCCAGATTGCCCCTCGCAATCTTCAAGATTTAAAGATAATCTGTGTAGAGGAATGGGGCAAAATCACACCTGAATACTGCGGGCGATTAGTTACTTCATACAGAAAGCGCCTTGAATCTGTCATTACAAACAAAGGCTTCTCCACTAAGTATTGAATTAATTTCAGTTAGTGTGTTCAATACTTTTTTCCTATGTCATTCCACTTTATTACACATAACTTTATTTACATATGGACTTTAATGTTTAGATTTTTTGTCTGGATTTCTTGAGTTAATACCAAAGTCTGGTGCAAATTTCACTTGAATGGCCTCATTGGAAATAAATTTACTGGGAAAAATGTTGATGTGTTCAATACTTATTTCCCCCATTGTATGTAGCTTGTGTAGTGTAGAAGTGTAGATTATGAATGAAGATAGAATTAACAAAAATAAAAAGAGAGTAGTTCTGAGAGTAGTTTATAATATGCCCCGCTCTTGTACTACAAGTTTTAGTTTTCACTTCTGGTTTACTTCCCAAAATTGTCGGATGAGTGCACTGTCCTGTGGATGAGTGTGCTCCTGAATCCCCTCAACAACGCCCCGTAAATAAGAGTTTCATCCTGGTATTTTAAGTGCCCCCATTTGTGAGAAAAAGTTGCCCACTCAAAAGCATTTTGATGAAGTTGACTCAAATATGCGCCCTCAAAGGGGTTAAGGCAGGGCTGCCCAACCCTGTTCCTGGCGATCTACCGTCCTGTCGGTTTTCATATCAACCCTAATTTGGCACACCTGATTCTACTAATGAGGAGCTCACCAAGCTCTCTAGCTGTTGAATGAGGTGTGCTTTGTTAGGGTTGGAGTAAAAACCTACAGGACGGTAGATCTCCAGGAAGAGGGTTGGGCAGCCCTGGGTTAAGGGATCGTACTCGGTCACGGCCCATGAAGGGTCCTCACTGCAATCAAGCTGAACTCCACTTCCTGGAAATAATCAGCGATAATAAACTAGGGATCAACACCATTTGCACAGAAACCAGAGAGGAGCTCTCCACCAATCACAGACTTTGTTGGTAGCAACCAATAGATGAAAACCAATTGTTATTTATGGATACCTTCTGCATTATATTTTACAGCCACAAAGTATCAACCACTCACTGTGGGTTTATTCAGTTTTTTTCTTAACCAATGTACTTGTTGATTGGTGGAGCTCCTCTTTGGTTCCTATGCAAAAAGTGAAGACACCAATGTCTCTTCCCTGCTTGATCCTTGATACTTACTTTGAAGGTTGTATAAAATGTTTTTTAAAAATAATAATCACAGAATAAAAGCAAGAAAAACCTTGAAAAAACAAAAAACAAAACCTTGATCTCTCTGAAATTATGTGCTGGCGTCGGGTTTTTGCGGGGAAATCAAGTGGACAGGGTCAGATGAAATGTTCTTGCAAATCATACACTACAAATACACACAAATGTATCTCTAACTTGCATCATATATTAGTGGCAAATAAGTGACTGCTCTGCACACATGACCCTGTATGTTCTGGGTTACTACTGGCCCAGTCCGGTATAACAGGCTTACTGGTTTCTTGTCTCCATTCTGGTTTATAGTCTGGTGAAAGATCCATCGACTTTCTTTATTGACGGAAAAGCCCTGGACTATAACTGTTAGCTCAGCAACATGAGTTTATGAGCCAGAAAAGTGCTCGCAGGGTTGTGAATTAGTCAACAGTGTTAAGCTCCCGTAATTAGAGCAAGAATATATTTGGTAACTGGCAGAGAATAATACAATGAGGACATTGCAGGAGCGAATGTAATTACATAATAAAAAAATAAACCTGATGGTTATTCCAGGAAAGGGGGTGGGTGGGCTCTCTGTTTTTAGAGAGGGGCTGAGATGTGCAAAGGCCCGCTCTCGATCTCATTGTTAAAGCCAGCTGAGAGCTGCTCTTGCAGCAGGGACTCTATTGATTGCCAATAACATGCTGTGTTCCTGTGTTCTCACCTCCAGGGCACTGCTCCTCCGGTGCGCTGGGAGTTAAACCCCCACTGTGCGCAAATTCACCCCCAATCAGCCCTCTCCGTTTGTGCACACTGCCAGCTTATGGCCAGACAACAGCGTTTTAATGTTGCTTTAATGTTGCCTTATTAAGCCGGTGCCTAGAGGAACAGGCATGTGGTATTGTGGGGGGTGGGGGGGGGGGGGGGGGTGTAACTGTTGAAGCACGGGTCTGAGTATTGGGCTCTTCTCCAGGTAAACTTGAATCTTTGGCAGTGGCTTTAATGAGAAATTTGTCTTGGAAAATCAGTTTTTTTATTTCCCCCGTGTAAACGAGCAGTACGTGCTTGAGCACAGAGCCCGCCATTAATCTTTGGGCAAATATACATGGAAAAAGGTTATAGATTTCTGTTTAAAGATTGGATACAGTCTAATTTAACTGAATGGGTACTGTGTTAATAAACTCCGGGACCTTTTGGAAAATATCATGATGAATATATTTCACAGCAATTAAAAATATGTTGTTTTATATGAAAGTGGAAATCATGTGTATATTGGCCATAAATTTTGAAGTGTTGCAGAAATATTTTTTCTGGTCATGTTTACGCATTTTATTTTAATATATTCCAGTATATACCAATTCCGTAAGAGGCGTGTAAGAGGGTTACTCTCAGTGTAGAGCCTGTACTTTAAAGTGAGAACACCGTTGGCAGACTGTTCCGGGGGGGGGGGGGGGGGGGGGGTGAATGTAATTATTTTAGTGCTGTACTGTTGAGAGGCTAATGTCAGCAGGTATGTCTCTGTCATCTCCTTAATCATAAGGCTCATCCTGCCCTTTCTGTTCCACAGAGAGGCGCACTTTCCATTTCACCTGGTGACATATTGATTGTTCGCCTCACGCCGGCCGCAAAATACTGGTATTTCACTCCTGCCTTTCAAGTGTTTGGCACAATATCAACGTCGTTTTATGCAGACAGGGAGGTGATGGCATCAGGCCACATTAGATGTCAAACAATGTCGGCTCAAAGAGAGAAACTATTTCACATTGAGCCATGTGAGTCATTAGGAGAAAGAGCACCATTTTTCCTTTTACAAGAAATAGAAATACTAAACCGATGGGCCCATTTATGTTGTTGTCATAAATGCAATGGTAACCTGTGCATGAAAAGAAAATGAGGTAAATTGATTAATTTTGAGCTGTAAATGCAATCAGCAGCGTAAGTAATGAAGAAGACCTACAGTCGAGGTAGGAAACTGCAGACCATAGAGTTGTCATTCCAATCACCAATTTTATCCGTCCTCATCTCCTCGGTCCTTGCCTGACCCGATCAATCGAGGTCCACCATCTTTAAGGACATTCCAAACCGCTAAATGCATTGAAGGTTGCGTTTCCTATGCAGTAACCAAGTGAACGCTATGGGAAACATTACATTACATTACATTACATTCATTTAGCAGACGCTTTTATCCAAAGCGACGTACAATTAGTGCATACAGAGACATCATCAAGAACACTACAGATCAGACAAGACAAAGCACATCCTTCCCATAATGTAGCAGCTATCCCTAGTAATGAACGTTGACTGTAGTTCACAGTAAGCTGTGGGTAAATCAGCTATACTACACTTCTATTCTAAATACTATTATAAACTATAACAAACAGACAGGAAAACACAGGGAACTAGTAAACACAGGGAACTGATATTCCTAGGTTAGAATATCAGTCAAGGTGGAGTCTGAAGAGGTGTGTCTTCAAGCCTCGGCGGAATGCAGGCAGGGTTCGAGTAGAACGTAGGGGAATGGGAAGTTCATTCCACCACTGAGAAACAATATGATTACGCGTTTAACTATATGTTTTGTTTTTTAGCCTATTTTTTCATGATTAAATGTGGCTTTTGTTAGTCATAAAGAATGAGTTTCATTATGGATTAAAGCACTTTAAAATAAATGGAAAGGAATGGTAAGATTGGATTTGTGTAGGTGTGTTCCCGCCCTGTGGCAGATATGGGGTTCATTCCAATCGCTTATTTTTACTCCTTGTATCCTTTCCTCGTGTCCGTGTCCTTTCCTCGCTGCTTAGCTCTGCCCAACAGAGGACGCGAGGGAAGGATGCAGGGATCAGCTACGAGGATGGAGGAAACGAGGCAACATGTATTAGGCAAATGGAACGTCCTTGCTCAATCAAGCGTCATCATCATATTATTCTCACGTGCTTAACTATAATGCTTTTTAGCTTATGTTTTCGTGAATAAACGGTGCTTTTGTTAGTTATAAAGAGTGAGTGTCATTATGGATTAGCGCTTTTTAATAAATGGAAAGGAACTGTAAAATTGCATTTGTGTAGGGGTGTGCCAGCGACGTGGCAGATGTGGAGAGTGGTGGATAATTTATACATGTCACGCGTTCTGAGAAAAGGCTTCCACAAAGCCTACACTTGTGTTTCCTCACTGAAGAATCCTCCGGGAGCCTCCTTGTTCCCCACTCCTCGCTCCTCCGAGGAGCATTTAGCGGTTTGGAATATCCTTAAAGATGGCGAACCTCGATCGATTTCCAGGTCAGGCGACGACCGAGGAGAAGAGGACGGATAAAATAAGCGATTGGAATCCACCCCATGTAGAGGTGAATAATTTATAGCCTACACATCACACATTCCAAGAAAAGACTTCCGCAAAGGCTACACTTGTGTTTCCTCACTGAAGCACCCTCAGGGAGCCTCCTCATTCCACACTCCTTCAAGGGTTCATTCCAATTGCTTATTTTCACTCCTTGCATCCGCCCAGTGGAGGAGGCAAAGAAAGGATGGAAGGATGAGATACGAGGATGGAGGAATTGAGGCAACAGGTATTAGGCAAATGGAACGTCCTTGCTCCGTCAAGCGTTAGCATCATATTATGCTTGCACACTTAACTGTAATGCTTTTTTGCCTCATGAATGTGGATTTTGTTAGTCATAAAGAATGAGTGTCATTGTAGATTAAAGATTTATAATAAATTAAAATGAAAGGTAAAATTGGATTTGTGTCGGGGTGCACCCGCAATGTGGCAGATCTGGAGTGGTGGATATTTTATACATGTCACGCGTTCCGAGAAAAACTACACTTCCGTGAAAAAGCAAAGGCTACACTTGTGTTTCCTCACTGAAGCATCCTCCGGGAGCCTGCTCGATCCTCGCTCCTCCGAGGAGCATTGTGATTTGGAATGTCCTCAATTGATTTCCGGGTCAGGCGAGGGCCGAGGTGACGAGGACAGATAAAATAAGTGATTTACAGGAAGTGCCATCCAGCTGTTTTAAACCATAACCCTAACCCTAACTCTGCTGTTGTACGTTTGAAGCAGAGGTTGGCCCAGGGGATCATCCAGGCGATTGGAACAAAATACTGGGGAGGACTTTACTTTCTGGACCTGGATTTTCCACCTCTGGTTTGAGGTAAGACTGTGCAGTCGTACATTTGACACTCTTATGCCTTAAAGTAAATAATTAGGAGAATAAAGATACATTATGTGCACCAAGTTCTGAGAATGTATTCAATAATATATTAATAGAACACTAGTCTGCAATTCCATTACACATCAAAAACAATTCAGTGCAACTGGAATGCAAATAAAGTCACAGTGCATAACAAGTGGTTCTGAAAAGCAAGCAGGTCTGACACTGCGCTTTTATTCACATTACAAAGCAGAGAGACAGACAGCTTCTTTCCATATATTCCAAATCTTTTTTCTTGTTTTTGGATAGTGTTATATTCCCCTCATTAATGCAGAAGACTGACAAAAATGAGAAGGATTTTACCTGATGTGAAAACCAGGTAAAACCATTATACAGTTTGCATCCTTAAGTGAGCTCTATCTGTGTTAACAATGTCCAACTTCCAACACAGATTTATTGCTATCAGATTTGGGTTGGTCAGAGTTTCCTTTATTTATATAATGAAAACTGCCAAGGTTAAAACATGTGAAGGAAGCAGGACAGTGCAGTGAGGCTATTTGACTGTTACCACTACATTAAACATGTTTGTATGTAACATGTAGCCAGGGCCGGTTCTAGGCATAGGCGAGATAGGCGGTCGCCTAGGGCGACAAATTGCCGTGGGGCGCAGTGGCACGCGCAATTTTTTTATTATTTATTAAATTAATTTCATTCCCTACTGTTTCTATTGCATGCAGCCCCCCCCATCATGCAATTGTTGTTTTTTAATTTTCCCATACTCTTTTCCATACTTTCCGCCTCTAGCGTGATGCCCCCAACCCCGTAATGCACCCTCTCTCTGATTTTGAACCAGGCGAACACTCCTTGAGTCATTTCAATTACACAATCTAGCTAACGTTATAAAAATATGAAGAGGACTAAGCCCTCGGGCGCGCAGGGGAGGAAAAGAAGAAAGGAGGAGGAGGAGAAGCGTGCACAAAACAGAGGTAGGCTATGTCATGTCCATGTATTAACATTTTCGTTTCTTATTTTGGTTAATATCAAGCTAAGCAAACATTCACTAGCTAGCTAGCATCATGCCATTGCCCACCAAAACCTGACATAGCTAGCTAGCTCTGTTGACATCTGATAATTATGTTTATTTTATATTAGCTTGTCCCTGCTCGCAACATAAACAAATCATTTGCTAGTTACTACTGTATGATATTAATTTCGATAGTTTTAGCCCACTTGATAACTGCTAGCTAGCTAACTTCAGCTACATGGTGGTCGATCAACGGTCTACTCTGCAGGCTACACCACCTGCTTGCTTTTAGGGGATTTAGCGATCAGGCTTAGGTTTCCTGTTTCATATAAACTGCTTTTTTGGGGGGGGGGGGGGGGGGCACCAAATCATAATCTCGCCTAGGGCACCTAAATGCCTAGAGTCGGCCCTGCATGTAGCCTATGTATGTATGTATTATTACATGCATTCATAGCAGTGTTAAGACTTTATCTTCATAGGCCTTTTTGCCCAGAATGACTTTGCAAATTTGCTGTGGTCAGTGAAAACGTATTCATATGAATTATGGTGTAAGATGTTTGATCCACTATTTCTGTGGAACTATAAAATTGCTGATTTTGTGAAACAAAATGGCACCTAGCAGACGTGCAGATTAATCATATTTACAATGGGCCCTATTTAAAGGCAGATACTCTCAGTGGACCCAGCTGCATTTTAATGCAATTCAAATGAAATCATAACACCTTTGTTCCTACATTTCAAAGGTTAAAGAAAACATGCTTATGTAAATAATCAGCATCGATCAAGCATTCAGCTGATGAATGAACAGGAAAATGAGGAAAGTGATTTCAGTTAAAGAGCAAAATAACACCCTTTGGGAAATTTCCCATAAAAAAATCACTTCATCCACTTGTGAATATTTTTTTATGTTTTTGTATTAATCACTAAGTGAATACAGGTATAAAATAGATCAGAGAAAGTCCTGAAATCTGATCTGGTTCTATCTGAGATTTGTCTGCAAGTTTATGCAGCCTGACCGGGCTCATAGTACTGTAGGGTTACGAGCAGCCTGGTCAGGTTCATACTACCGTAAGGTTATGAGCAGACTGGCCAGGCTCATAGTACTGTAAGATTACGAGAAGCCTGGTCAGGTTCATAGTACTGTAAGGTTATGAGCAGCCTGGTCAAGTTCATACTACCGTAAGGATATGAGCAGCCTGGTCAGGCTCATAGGACCATAAGATTAAGAGCAGTCTGGTCAGGCTCATAATACTGTAACGTTAAGAGCAGACTGGCCAGGCTCATAGCACCGTAAGGTTACGAGAAGACTGGTCAGGTTCATAGCACTGTAAGGTTATGAGAAGCCTGGTCAAGTTCATACTACCGTAAGGTTATAAGCAGCCTGGTCAGGCTCATAGTACTGTAAGGTTACGAGCAGCCTGGTCAAGTTCATACTACCGTAAGGTTATAAGCAGCCTGGTCAGGCTCATAGTACCATACGATTAAGAGCAGTCAGGTCAGGCTCATCATACTGTAAGGTTATGAGCAGCCTGGTCAGGCTCATAGTACTGTAAGGTTATGAGCACCCTGGTCAGGCTCATAGTACCGTAAGGTTATGATCAGCCAGGTCAGGCTCATAGCAACTTAAGGGTGTGGACAGCCTGGTCAGGCTCATAGTAACGTAAGGTTATGAGCAGCCAGGTCAGGCTCAAATTATCGTAAGGTTATGAGCAGCCTGTTCATAGTGCTGTATCAGTGTGAGTAGACTGGTCAGGCTCTAAGTTTCTGAGCTGTTCTGACAACCATTTTGTACCCATTATGTTCCCTCTACAACTTCTACTTTCCTGAACATTCCAGTTATTCACTTTGCCAACTTGATTGCTTCCCCATTCTATCTGGCATGATTCCGAGGTGCAAAAAAAGTTTTTAAATTCATTTTTGATTGTTTTTCTCTGCTGAGAAATTGAATGGTCAAAGCTCACGTACAACAAAACTGATGAATGGTTAGCTATTCCCCCCTGCCACCTCGTTTGCTGCATTTCCACAACACTTCTTTCTCCTTGATGACCATGGCCACTCACACACCATCACAGACAGTGCACAGATGTTCTTTTGTGATTATTATTTTAAGCAGAATACACCAGGTGCTGTGGGGTCTGTGGGAATTTAGAGAGAGAAGAGAGATCCCCACTGAAGCATGACCTATGAGGAAGTGATCTGTAGGGTCGCTGATATGTTAATTAGCTTGTCGCTGCTTTCAGGTGCGACAGATGTCCACTCATGATTGGTTCTGAGGCTCCCGCAGGATTCAGAGGAAGACAAAAACAGGTTTTCATAAAGGACATGCATGAGAGAGGTCCTATCTGAGAGGTTTGTGAGGAAAATAAGCAGAATTTTAATTATGCGGTTTGGATGATGGGAGCTGAAACAGACGGGCTCTGTGTGGCGGCTCATAAGACTGTAGGCGTCCTGTCACCTGCTCTGCTTTCCCGTAATGTCGTTTCACACCCACAGCCAGGTGACGGTTGGTTGTTTATCAGAAAAAAATATTTGAAATTGAACATGAAGCTTTTACTGCCAAAAAAATATATAAATTAAAAGTAATTCAATTTCATTTTATTACCTCTATTAAAGAAAATAAGTTTGTCTGTGCATCATTAAAAGAAAATTGAACATATTCAAAAACAAACACATGATACATAGCCTATAAATACAGTGATATTAAATACACTTTTAAATTATGTAAAAGCCATTAACTAAGACAAATAAGGGACAGTAAACATTACAAAATATTTTGTTCTGGCACAAAATGACACCTCATTTGATTTTAATTTGATATTCTGCTAACAGTAAGAATGAATGAGCTGAAATGTCTGGTTGTAATTGGGTACTTTAGGAACCTTCTAGATCTGCCTGAAACATTGGCAGTACTTATTACGAAGCCTACGGTTATGAAAAATGTCTAACTTTGCAATAAATCTGTTTGCTGTTTAGAGTACCTTCAGGGCAATTGATTGATTGATTGATTTTTATTTTGAGTAAAACAAAATACATACATCATAAGATGCAAGTACTGCCCAGAGGATAGCACATTAAAGTATTTAAAACACTTATTTCCAATGTGGTCCTTGGTCTCAACACAAAACATCAATGACAGATACATTCAGAAAAATACATGTCAACACAATCACAATAAAACCATGGGTACCATAGATACAAAATCACAATCAAATAAAATAAAATAAAAACACACAACATTTAGATCCAATGTGACAACCTAATTGTTGTATAATATATAAAGACCTAATCAGCCACTGACCTCCATAGGTACTGCTTCACCTGCTTCTTATGCACACCTCTACTCTGGCACTGTTTTATGTGCAGGGGAAGATTATTCCACAGGGAGATGCCAGTGTAAAAAAAAGTGACTCTTGCAGTACTATTTGCACAGGGAATTTTGCAAGACATGACACTTGCTCGTGTGTTATGGTTATGCTGGTTATGTACCATTTCAATGTGAGATTTCAGGTACCTTGGGGCGTGACCATTTATCACTTCAAACATTTTTATGAGTTTCAACTGGTCAACTCTGTGCTCAACTGGTAACAGGCCAACTTGCTGGAATTCATGAATTTGCAGTGGCAGTTACTGATGTACATACAGTATACTGTACTGTATATGTACACAGTCCTGAGAAGGTTTTGTGGATGTTTTCCAGAGCATTTAAAACTTTTGTATTTATGGTACTTTTCACTATAGTAGATGTTTGAAACACTTTGTTCAATGTCCCCACAGCAGTCAAAGTAGCTTTAATATGTCCACAAAATGATGATGATGGTGATGATGACAAATGTAATCATTTAAAAAAAAGAACAGGTAGAAGAGGAGATGGAGTCTGTGTTTCCTTGTAGACCTGGCTTTGACCCCTGCTTCCTACATGGCTTCTCTGTACAAAATGGGATTCTGGTCCTGGCACAGGACGTGTGTAACTACCAAGATCCTCTCTGACAGCTGCAGCGCCTGTTTCTCTGCCTGCCTGGTCTCCCCTGCAGTGAGCATCTATTCTCTACACCACCGTTACACTTCCCCTGCAGTGAGCAGCTATTCTCTACACCACCGTTACACTTCCCCTGCAGTGAGCAGCTATTCTCTACACTGCCGTTACGCTTCCCCTGCAGTGAGCAGCTATTCTCTACACCGCCGTTACACTTCCCCTGCAGTGAGCAGCTATTCTCTACACCGCCGTTACGCTTCCCCTGCAGTGAGCAGCTATTCTCTACACCGCTGTTACGCTTCCCCTGCAGTGAGCAGCTATTCTCTACACCGCCGTTACACTTCCCCCACAGTGAGCAGCTATTCTCTACACCGCCGTTACGCTTCCCCTGCAGTGAGCAGCTATTCTCTACACCGCCGTTACACTTCCCCCACAGTGAGCAGCTATTCTCTACACCACCGTTACACTTCCCCTGCAGTGAGCAGCTATTCTCTACACCGCCGTTAAGCTTCCCCTGCAGTGAGCAGCTATTCTCTACACCGCCGTTACACTTCCCCTGCAGCGAGCAGCTATTCTCTACACCGCCGTTACGCTTCCCCTGCAGTGAGCAGCTATTCTCTACACCGCCGTTACACTTCCCCTGCAGTGAGCAGCTATTCTCTACACCGCCGTTACGCTTCCCCTGCAGTGAGCAGCTATTCTCTACACCGCTGTTACGCTTCCCCTGCAGTGAGCAGCTATTCTCTACACCGCCGTTACACTTCCCCCACAGTGAGCAGCTATTCTCTACACCGCCGTTACGCTTCCCCTGCAGTGAGCAGCTATTCTCTACACCGCCGTTACACTTCCCCCACAGTGAGCAGCTATTCTCTACACCACCGTTACACTTCCCCTGCAGTGAGCAGCTATTCTCTACACCGCCGTTAAGCTTCCCCTGCAGTGAGCAGCTATTCTCTACACCGCCGTTACACTTCCCCTGCAGCGAGCAGCTATTCTCTACACCGCCGTTACACTTCCCCCACAGTGAGCAGCTATTCTCTACACCGCCGTTACGCTTCCCCTGCAGTGAGCAGCTATTCTCTACACCGCCCTTACACTTCCCCCACAGTGAGCAGCTATTCTCAACACCGCTGTTACGCTTCCTCTGCAGTGAGCAGCTATTCTCTACACCGCCGTTACACTTCCCCTGCAGTGAGCAGCTATTCTCTACACCGCCATTAAGCTTCCCCCACAGTGAGCAGCTATTCTCTACACCGCCGTTACACTTCCCCCACAGTGAGCAGCTATTCTCTACACCGCCGTTACGCTTCCCCTGCAGTGAGCAGCTATTCTCTACACCGCCGTTACACTTCCCCTGCAGTGAGCAGCTATTCTCTACACCGCCCTTACACTTCCCCCACAGTGAGCAGCTATTCTCAACACCGCTGTTACGCTTCCCCTGCAGGGAGCAGCTATTCTCTACACCGCCGTTACGCTTCCCCTGCAGCGAGCAGCTATTCTCTACACCGCCCTTACACTTCCCCTGCAGTGAGCAGCTATTCTCTACACCGCCGTTACGCTTCCCCTGCAGTGAGCAGCTATTCTCTACACCGCCGTTACACTTCCCCCACAGTGAGCAGCTATTCTCTACACCGCCGTTATGCTTCCCCCACAGTGAGCAGCTATTCTCTACACCGCCGTTACACTTCCCCTGCAGTGAGCAGCTATTCTCTACACCGCCCTTACACTTCCCCCACAGTGAGCAGCTATTCTCTACACCGCTGTTACGCTTCCCCTGCAGGGAGCAGCTATTCTCTACACCGCCGTTACGCTTCCCCCACAGTGAGCAGCTATTCTCTACACCGCCCTTACACTTCCCCCACAGTGAGCAGCTATTCTCTACACCGCTGTTACGCTTCCCCTGCAGGGAGCAGCTATTCTCTACACCGCCGTTACGCTTCCCCCACAGTGAGCAGCTATTCTCTACACCGCCGTTACACTTCCCCCACAGTGAGCAGCTATTCTCTACACCGCCGTTACGCTTCCCCTGCAGTGAGCAGCTATTCTCTACACCGCCGTTACACTTCCCCTGCAGTGAGCAGCTATTCTCTACACCGCCCTTACACTTCCCCCACAGTGAGCAGCTATTCTCAACACCGCTGTTACGCTTCCTCTGCAGTGAGCAGCTATTCTCTACACCGCCGTTACACTTCCCCTGCAGTGAGCAGCTATTCTCTACACCGCCGTTAAGCTTCCCCCACAGTGAGCAGCTATTCTCTACACCGCCGTTACACTTCCCCCACAGTGAGCAGCTATTCTCTACACCGCCGTTACGCTTCCCCTGCAGTGAGCAGCTATTCTCTACACCGCCGTTACACTTCCCCTGCAGTGAGCAGCTATTCTCTACACCGCCCTTACACTTCCCCCACAGTGAGCAGCTATTCTCAACACCGCTGTTACGCTTCCCCTGCAGAGAGCAGCTATTCTCTACACCGCCCTTACACTTCCCCTGCAGTGAGCAGCTATTCTCTACACCGCCGTTACGCTTCCCCTGCAGTGAGCAGCTATTCTCTACACCGCCGTTACACTTCCCCCACAGTGAGCAGCTATTCTCTACACCGCCGTTATGCTTCCCCCACAGTGAGCAGCTATTCTCTACACCGCCGTTACACTTCCCCTGCAGTGAGCAGCTATTCTCTACACCGCCGTTACGCTTCCCCTGCAGTGAGCAGCTATTCTCTACACCGCCCTTACACTTCCCCTGCAGTGAGCAGCTATTCTCTACACCGCCGTTACACTTCCCCTGCAGTGAGCAGCTATTCTCTACACCGCCGTTACGCTTCCCCTGCAGGGAGCAGCTATTCTCTTCTCTACACCGCCCTTACACTTCCCCCACAGTGAGCAGCTATTCTCTACACCGCCCTTACACTTCCCCCACAGTGAGCAGCTATTCTCTACACCACCGTTACACTTCCCCTGCAGTGAGCAGCTATTCTCTACACCGCCCTTACACTTCCCCCACAGTGAGCAGCTATTCTCTACACCACCGTTACACTTCCCCTGCAGTGAGCAGCTATTCTCTACACCGCCCTTACACTTCCCCCACAGTGAGCAGCTA
>CM056376.1:127432190-127594076 GCA_029718625.1 Synaphobranchus kaupii
CTCTTTCACTCTCCTCTCTCTGTCTCTCTCTCTCTGTCACTCCCCCCTCTCTCTCTCTCCTCTCTCATCTCTCTCTTTCACTCTCCTCTCTCTGTCTCTCTCTCTCTGTCACTCCCCCTCTCTCTCTCTCTCTCTCTCCCCGTCTCTCTCTCTCTCTCTGTCATTCCCATCTCTCCTCTCTCTCTCTCTCTCTCTCTCTCTCTCTCTCTCTCTGTCACTGTCCTCTCTGCCTCTCTCATCTATCTCTCTTTCCCCCTTCAGCTTTCTCTCTAACCCCTCCATTGTCAGTCCCCCCTCTCCCTACCTCTCTATTTTTCAACCTTTTGCTCTCTCTTCCTCCCTCCTCTCTGTCTTGCTTTCTCTCCACCTCTCCCACTCCATCATTTCCTCTCCTATTCTCTATTTCTCACACGGTCTGTATTCCTTTCACTCACTCTCTTCCGTCTCTCTGGGAACAGTCAACAGCATGTATACCATGTGTGAGACCATGATGATGATGATGGTGCACAGTCTCATCCTGCCTGACAGAAGCGCCACAGCGATTGTGCTATAATAACACATAGATTGTGCTGTAATAACACATAGGTTGTGCTATAATAACACAGAGATTGTGCTCTAATAACACAGAGACTGTGCTATAATAACACAGAGATTGTGCTCTAATAACACAGAGATTGTGCTATAATAACACAGAGATTGTGCTCTAATAACACAGAGATTGTGCTATAATAACACATAGGTTGTGCTATAATAACACAGAGATTGTGCTCTAATTACACAGAGATTGTGCTATAATAACACAGAGATTGTGCTATAATAACACAGAGATTGTGCTCTAATAACACAGAGATTGTGCTCTAATTACACAGAGATTGTGCTATGATAACACATAGATTGTGCTGTAATAACACATAGGTTGTGCTATAATAACACAGAGATTGTGCTCTAATAACACAGAGATTGTGCTATAATAACACAGAGATTGTGCTCTAATAACACAGAGATTGTGCTATAATAACACAGAGATTGTGCTCTAATAACACATAGATTGTGCTGTAATAACACAGCGATTGCGCTATAATAACACAGAGATTGTGCTATAATAACACAGATATTGTGCTATAATAACACAGAGATTGTGCTCTAATAACACAGAGATTGTGCTATAATAACACAGTGATTGCGCTATAATAACACAGAGATTGTGCTATAATAACACAGAGATTGTGCTCTAATAACACAGAGATTGTGCTATAATAACACAGAGATTGTGCTATAATAACACAGAGATTGTGCTATAATAACACAGAGATTGTGCTCTAATAACACAGAGATTGTGCTATAATAACACAGAGATTGTGCTCTAATAACACAGAGATTGTGCTATAATAACACAGAGATTGCGCTATAATAACACAGAGATTGTGCTATAATAACACAGAGATTGTGCTATAATAACACAGAGATTGTGCTCTAATAACACAGAGATTGTGCTCTAATAACACATAGATTGTGCTATAATAACACAGAGATTGTGCTATAATAACATATAGATTGTGCTATAATAGCACATAGATTGTGCTATAATAACACAGAGATGGTGCTATAATAACATAGAGATTGTGCTCTAATAACATATAGATTGTGCTATAATAACACATAGATTGTGCTCTAATAACATAGAGATTGTGCTATAATAACACATAGATTGTGCTATAATAACATAGAGATTGTGCTCTAATAACATATAGATTGTGCTATAATAACACATAGATTGTGTTATTATAACACAGAGATTGTGCTACAATGACACATAGATTGTGCTCTAATAATGCAGAGATTGTGCTATAATAACACATAGATTGCGCTGTAATAATGCAGAGATTGTGCTATAATAACACGTAGATTGTGCTGTAATAACACAGCGATTGCGCTATAACAACACAGAGATTGTGCTATAATAACGCAGAGATTCTGCTATGATAACACGCACAGTCACCATCACCAGTTCATGTCCTTATTTTAAGAGTGTATCATCCTCTGCCATGCATTTTAAACCTGTGAGCAGAAATGAGGGTGGGCTGTACTCCCCGTTGGACAGCCGGTCTGTCTGGTGCCCATAGACATGGACAGAATCACAACACGCAAAATCACAGACACAGAACTGGTTCACAGCGACAGAATTGCAGTCTGTTTCTACTCAAGGCTGTGAATTAGGCCCCTGTGTACATTATGTATTTCACAGGAGTAATTCATGTTTGCATGTTCCTTTGTTGTGAAAAGATTAGTGTTTTGTGTTTGCTGTTATGCGGCAGCAGCAGGTAGTTTGGGATACGAGCCAGCGGCGGCAGATTGTTTAACACGTGTGCCTGCTGTCACTAACACCTTTTAAACTCTGCAGGAAGGGATCTGTGAAACGCTGCTTTCAGACCAACACATTAATCTCACTCTGGGATTGGCTGCTCTCACCTGCATGCTCTCCAGCCAATGCATTAATCTCACTCTGGGATCAGCTGCTCTTCCCTGTGAGGGGAGAGAGAGAGCTCAGGTGGTTTAGAGCCCTGTGGTTTAGACTCTTATTGTACTGGCCCTGACCCAGTGAGTACAGTCACTACTACTGTCCCACCTCACACTAACATTTTAGGAACGTGGGGGGCAACGTATTGGTTAGATTGTCACTTGGTTGTGAGATTAAATTATGATGTGAACATTGACCCAAACAAACATTCTGTCAAAGTGACAGAAAATATACAAAAATAAACATTCCAGGGGGGTATTTCACAAAGCAGGATTACTGTGTTAGCTGGCTAAACCTAGAACCCTCCCAAATCTGGAACATGGACTGAAGTAAAAAGAATTGTTACGGATTTCAATCAGTGCAGTTATCCAGCTAACTAAGTACTCCATTCTTTGTGGAATACCCCCCAGCTGTGTTGCATACAAACATCTCCTGCTCTCATTTAGTCACAAAGAAAGATACATGCCAAATACATTATGACAATATTCTGAATGAAAGCACTGAAATAGCAGATTTTATTAACTCTATAGGCTTTGGCCCCCTAGTGGTGGGACGCATGCGCCCCAATTTTTTATAGTGTTCATATTTCTCTTAAATTCTAAATTATAACGTTAATAAAACACGGAACTTTCGATGCAAAATTGTTAAAAACAGTCACAGCCTGCGAACACATTCGTTTATATGCTTATCAGCTCTCAGGTTACACTACAGAGCCATAAAGCAGCAGGGTGCTAATAGCCCAACCCACTTTTTTTATTTGTTTACAGCCTTCACCGCAGTCACAGGCAATAAAATGCGTATCACAAAAGCTCTTGGTACCATTTCAACACGCTAAAAAATCAAGATCCGATTCAGGAACAATTGTATATTATTGAAAAGTTGTATAAATAAACATTAGGTGTTTTTTTCCTGTGCTCACTTCAGTATGCATACAACCGATATACTTCCGGTTTTGTATAAATACATTTTATTTTCTACAAATTCTCTTGATAAACATGTTTAAGCAACCAAATACGATACCTGGTTATGCAGTTATAACCCTTTTCTGAAGAATCCTCAACGTTTTTTCGTAATCCATTAATCCATTGCCCAGCAAAATCTCCATTTCCACAGTGCGTACCAATCGCATTTGCCTTTGTACTACGTTACCCACCGTTGCGTAAAAACATTACTAGACTGCTTCAGGAATGATCTAACGTAAAACACGTAGATTATCTTCGACGGGGTTTCCTACCCCTTTAAATTAAGTAAAAGATGTCATATTCCAGCGACTGGGAACGGCGCTGTATCCACGCGTAACGACAGCCCATAGGGTAATGGCGGTATGCGCAATCGGCCCCATGACTGTGAAGTTAGCATCAAATTTGTCGTGAAGTCACATGCGCTTTATTTCTGAGCTTGTGCTGTAAGGGATGGACTTCATTGCTGTTCACGGACGTTTATAGCCTATCCAGATAAAATTAGCCCTGTGTTAGCTGCATATAGGCTACAATATAGGCTACATTTTCTCTTACGCGTGCGTGGTTTGTTGTACTGAGCAATTGCGCTGGTCACATTTCGTTGCTGGAGCGAAGAATTATAGTTTGTATCCGAGAAAATGGCCAAGAAGACCGTTTATTTCACGGTTGCTCAGGTATTGGAGGAGCTGGACCGCAGTGATTCCAGCGGTGAGGAAGGCGAGTCCTCAGGGGCAGAGAGTAAAGACTCTGTAGCAGAAGCGGCGTTCGAGGAAGGCAAGACCCGTTTCTGTTCTCTTTGAATATATATATATATATATATATGCACACACAAATAATAATAATAATTATTATTATTATTATAGTATGAACTGTCTGAAGCGCTATTATCTAGAGTATTTTTAGTTTCATGATCAATGGATTGTCGCAGAAGTTCGCTAGTTAGCGTTTTATGTTGTGACAAGCAGGAGAGGAGCACATTGCCTGCTAAGGGGGGAGGGGAAGAAATGGAACAGAAGTAGACATTACTGCGCCTTGAAACATTGGGTTTGCAGCGTTCATTTTCTGTCCGTTTTTTTGTGCAGAAACCAACCCATGGGCCATTCTCAGTGCTTTATTTCACGATTTCAGTCAAGACATAATATTATAATAATGTAATTTAGTTTTTAGTTATCTAAAATGAATCCATAAATCCTAGTTGGCTACAATTCCCAATTATGTGGGAGCTAATATCAGAAGCACTGGATGTAATATATATATATATAATTTTATTTATTTTTACAGTATTTCACTTAAATGTATTTCCATTTATTTCCAGTATTTCCATTTTAAATGTAAAGCAGATTGGTTAGATAACATTAGGGCAAGTAATCCTGTTCGGAGAGGTATTTGGGCACAATTTCGGCACAATTTGTAAGAGCATACTCTCATACACATATATACAAAACATTTGTAGTTTTATTTTCTTTACATTTTGTATTACAAAAACTGTTTCAATAGAAAGATAAAGTTTTCTGATGATTGACATGCCTGGACAGAAAGATATGCACATGTTTTATATTTGGAGAGGTTTGGATAAATATTGGGACACTGGGCACAGTTTTGGAAAAATTACCAATGGATAAGGAAAGCCTGTAGATATCTTTACCAAATTCTATACACTTGTGGACAACATATCAGTGCACTAGTGTAAGGAATTCTGGCTTGCTCCAGTACTTTAAAGTTGAAATAGTCAGTGCTAAACTGTAAAAACACAAGGCGTTTTGTACTTTTTTTTGTTTTTTTATGTGTATTATGTATAAACTGTATGTGACCATTTTTACATAAATTTATTCTGATGCAAATTTCTGAATGGTACAAGCCTCTTCTTTCATTGAAACTTTCAACCATGGATGTGCAGTGAATAGTTTTTGAGATATTGGCACTTCATTGACACTAGTAAAAACTAGGTGAAAATTGGGCAAAATGGGCCAAAGTAAATAGGGTTAACATTGCTAACCTTCATGAAGAAACGAACACGGACGACCATCCAAATTCTCTTTTGACCGGAGTAATAAACCTGAATCGCCTGCTAAGGTCATGGTCCCATGTAGCCTAAACAGTCCAGATACAGTGTACATGGAGGAAACAAGCTCTCCCGTTGATCTAGTTTAGCAATACAGAGCATAGTGACTGAACAGTAAGCTGGTTAATGTGATCTTCTGCTCTCTCTCTCTCTGCACAGCTGCTGAAACACCTTCTCATTCATATTATTTTACCAGGAGGTGGAACAGGATGAAATATTAATGTCCCAAATGCCTGAAAGAGAGAGAGAGAGAGAGAGAGAGAGAGGAGAGAGAGAGAGAGAGAGAGAGAGAGAGAGAGGTTTGAGAACATAATTATGAAAGTTTCTGTTTATTTGGTTTGCAAAGTTTTTTGGCAAATTAACTCCTTTTTTTTTTGGAAGTTTTTCCTTTCTTCATAAGAGCAGCCGCCAAAACATTTTCCAAAAATACGTTTTAAAGTTTCTCCATGACGACAGTGGATTTTTTTAGTTGCTTCACACACACCAAAGGAAATCCTCCAGGTGACCTGATGAGGAGTGAATCGTGATTCATGTACATGAGAGCAGGGACTTGGTCTCTCTGCTTTAAAGACTTTAAGGAATTTGATTGATGAACCCTCCCGTATCCACGCTGTTTGAGATCTTGTGTTGCTTTTCCCTCTTGTGATGTACAGAGCCATCTGTTTATCCATAATGTTTGCCCAATCTCTGCGGACAGCTGTGTCTCCAGGCAACCAGTTAGTCTCAGTAATTAACTAATCATCTGGTGGCTTGTTGGGCCTGTGCCTATTGCCACCTATCAGGTCCATTTGAATGTGGTTATCTGGGCAGATATGCTCACACGACTAGCCAGCCAATTATCTGGGAAGCATTATTACACAGGGGCAGTGGGGGATCTGAAACATGATTTAATCTTTGCTACATAAGTCAAGAGAAAACTCCTGGGGTGTGGCTCCCAGATACTTGTCATGTGCAGAATATCTGTCATTCTCTGTCAGTGCTGCAGCAGCCCAGTTAATAAATTGTTAACTGTTTTTATTATTCCTATCATCGCTCAAGACAGCTGATGGACTATCACACTAGAGTGCTACTAGATTTAAATCCCTTTCCCAGGTAGCCAAATTGGTCTGGCCCAGATCTGGCATTTTGACTCGGCTCAGTGTTGGCCTTGAATCACGGCATGGTTTTTGGGCCGAGCGATGTGGCGATGAGTCCGGGCTGCCATGTTACAGCCGAGTCCGTACAGCACGTGCCGTAACTGCGCCAGCACTGGGCCACGTGCAGATGGACTCTGGCAAAACTGGACCAGATCTGACCAGAGTGGCTTATTCTATTTAATTTCACCAACTCTGAACCCCACCTGAAGCAAATGATAGTCTTAATTCATGTAAAAAATAATAAGAAAAAACATAACTATATTAATACGGTTAAGTCCTAATGACTCTGGCCACAGCTCTCGGCCCAGAATCGTACCGTGATTCAAGGCCGACAGTGAGTCTGAATGCCAGATCTGGGCAAGACCCATTTGGCTACCTGGGTTAGAGTGAGAAGGAGTTTTTTTCCCCTTTATGCATTTAAGTAGCATTTTTTCATGAATTCAGCACTGTGCTCAGACAGTGCTTGGCCAGTCAGTCGGCCAGTCAAAGTGCGCTTAGTGAGCTACGGCTGTCTTGCTCTGTTTTACAGAGTGCTTTGGAGATAAACAGTGAGATTTACTGTACCTTAACTATAACATAAAATGGAGAGAATATTTTTCAGCAAAGACTGACAGTGGTAGAAATGATGTGATGAATAACTGTCCCGGTTATTTGTGCTCTCCCTTTATGAGTTGCTCGGGCAACGTGCTTCATATTATTTAAGAAATATGACATCGCAATGAATGTTAAAAAGGAGCATAGTTCTCCATAATCACCTGTGGCCTTTAGATCTGGAGAAAAATACAATCAGCTGCTGAAGTCCTTAGTGATTCAAACTTGAAAATGTATGAAGAAGTTCCAGATGGTTTCATAGGTGAAATGAATTATTGATTCCAATTACTCTGGCTTTTGCTGCGTCGCCTGGCTTTGCACTCTTCATTGGGTGTGTGCGTGTGCGCGTGTGCGTGTGTGTGTGTGTGTGTGTGTGTGTGTGTGTGTGTGTGTGATAGAGAGAGAGAGAGAGAGAGAGAGAGGAAGGGAGAGAGATAGAGAGGGAGAGAGGGAGTCTGTGAGAGCTCTGCTTATAAACAGTGATAAATAACAGTACTGTAGCCCTAAGGAATTGACAGCTTCAAGGACAACTTGGCCCGCTCTTTGAAAACATCATTTATCTTCAGTGAAACTTTTACAATGAACTTGTATGAAAAAAAGGTAACTGCTTCTTCATAATGCATACATAATGCATTCATAAGGACTACTTAATAATGGCATAGTGGCAAGATGACAGTATCCATAATGTACTATAACATTTTTTTACAGTCCATATGGCTGGACGTATATGAAATGATGATGGAAAACCATCCAAGCTGTGGAATAGTCATACATCTAAGGAAAATAATGGCTACAGTGAGTTTTATTTTTACAGATTTGATGGCTATCTGTATTCTGACATCTTTAAAAACTATTAAGAAGCACGCCATTTTAGCATATTCTGTACACCAGTGTACTGCTTGGGTGATGTGACTGGTAGCTTTCAAACAAGCAGACCAGCATGTTCAATGACCACTTGAATTGGTTGCCACAGAAATAACGTAATTTCAGTTACTTTTAGTTTCATGTCACTTGGCAGCTTGCACTGATTTCACTGCCAAGAAAGCATAACCACTGTAGTCTGTACCAGCAGGATAGAACCATGTGTCTGTAGATGCAACTATATAGAGATTCAAAAATTGAAATTTATCCTTTGGTAACTCTGTAACAATGTGATGCTGTGATGCTAACCCTGGTAAACCAGTAATGGCATGATGCCACAGTGGTCATCCTGGTAACCCTTTGTTCTTCTGAAAGAGAGGGTTGTTGGTAAACCTGGACAACAGTTCTGCAGAGAGAGAAAGAGACAGACTGATCATTTCCTGTTTGTTCATTCATAAAACACCACTGCGGTAATTATCAGGTCTAGTTCTTGCTGTAATGCATGCGGTAAACACCATGGCATCCACACTCTTCTCATTTGCATATCATTAACAAGATTCATAGGAAATAATTGGCATGAATAAAAATGACGGGAAAATCACCTCAAATGTGGCTTCAGACAGGTGGCACTCTTAGGTAATGGCTGACTGGCTTATGGTGATATATCTCCGGGGCCCAGAAGCCTGAATGACCATGTTTATTTTCTCTGTGATTAATGGATCATTTGCAATTCCATCATTCCAGGACATTCCATTTATAGTGCGCCTCCGCTACAGTAGAAAGACGGACGGGCGGAGAGACCGGCTTCATGGCCCCGAGAGGACAATGAGTCCACTGCACTGCAGACACGCGGCATAATGAAGACATGCACAATTTAACCAAATTAATTCCGCAGAGACACGGTGAGTCATCAGCGTTGCCATGGCAGTAGTAGAGACCAAGATTGAACATTAGAAGTGCATTAAAAATCCACATTAAACATTAAGAGACGGCACATGGTACAAGTTCTGAATGGCCACTCCTTAATGACATTCTCCAAACGAAAGCGAGGAGTAGAACTCTTGTTGGCAGAACAATGATACTGGTGGAAATGGGTTATTCCACCCGTTCCACACTCATCCGTGTTTTGAAAATAAGTTTACTCGGAGTTGGCAACATGTGGTACAGCTTGCCAGATCATATAATAGATAGAGGTACAAATCCTCTGAGTGCCAAAGTCCAGGCTTTATGCAGTGCTTGCTACTCTCTGGTCTGAAGGTAAACGATGAGCCTGGATGGGCTGAATGGCCTGTTATCCTCATTATGTAGTCTTGTGTTATTATGTTCTAGACGGGCTGAATGGCCTGATCTCCTCATTATGTATTCTTGTGTTATTATGTTCTAGACGGGCTGAATGGCCTGATCTCCTCATTATGTATTCTTGTGTTACTATGTTCTAGACGGTCTGAATGGCCTCCTCATTATGTAGGCCTGTTCTTATGTTCTAGACAGGCTGAATGGCCTGAGGTGCGTTCAAATTCAGCAAATAGAGCTGAACGTGCGTGGCAAACATGTTTTCTTTGAATGATAAAATTTGAACGGCTTTTTAAGAACGTTCCAAATTGTTTGCATTACCGGTATCTTCAATTGAAATCTCCATGGGAACATATTTCCCTCAGTCCAGCGTCCATTTTTGTTTGCCGCAAACTACCTTTTCAGACCGTTCGCTTATGTTTGCAAACATTTGCGGCGAACACAAAGCTAACGGAAAAAAGTTTGAAATAGTTTGCAAACGTTCGCCTTGTTCGCTGAATTTGAACGCACCTCTGATCTCCTCATTATGTACGTATTCTTATGTTCTAGAATGTTTCTCTGTACAGCATCTTTGTGACAGTTCTCTGTAAAAAGCACTATACAAAATAAATTGAATTGAATTGAAAGGGGTCAATTGCCTGTTCTCCTCATTATGTATGGTTATGTTATTATCTTCTAGATGATCTGAATTACCCATTCTCCTCATTATGTATTCTTGTGTTATTATGTTCCAGGTGAGCTGAATTACCTCTTCTCATCATTATATATGGTTATGTTATTATGATGTAGACGACCTGAATGGCCGGTTCTCCTCAGTATGTATTCTTATGTTCTAGGAGAAGACGATATCTCTGCAAATGATGAGCTACAGAAACATTGGGCGTGGGGTCATGGCTGTGTGGGGGTGCACTCTCTATTTTCCAGTGCTGTCTATCAGCAGTGAAATCCTCACACTGGCAGCCCACACACATCGATTGTGACTCTTTTCATTGTTCAGTTTCCTCCACTGAATGGAACGGAATATAATACAACACTCCGCCCTCTTTTAGCTGCCTGACCTGCTATTGATCCACCCTCAGACATCAAACTCACAGATGATAGAGTTATTGTTTGCTTTGTTATTGGTGGGGGGGGGGGAGTTTCACATATGCTTTAAGAAAAATAAAATTGGAAAGGAAAGGGCACAGTGGATAAGGGTGGATAGGTGGTCTCCATGGAAACGCTCGAGTTGTGTGATCTGTACTTTCTGACTCAGGGTCTCGGTGACTATACTGTAGTTCCTTGTGGGGGTGATTTGACCGATCAGCAACTGTGGAGCTTACATTGGATCAGAACAATCACAGCAGCTGTGGGCCTCAGCCTATCACAGAGCTTGCAGTATATCTGACCGATCACAGCCATAGTCTTGTCCAGTCCACTGGCCATACCTTATGGATGTCAAAATTTCTGTATCAGAGGGCTGTGTGCTGTATCAGTGTTCTGTCTCACGCACACACACACACGGTGGCAACGGCACAGAGGGACAAAGTCCCGGCTCCGTCCCTCCTTCCGGAACCATCCCTCCCTCCTGCTGGCCCTGCAGACAGAGGCTCCTTCAATTAAAATGCTAATCCCCCCCCCGTCTGTCCGTCCATAAAGCCCCATGCCTCACCAGTGGCCATTTTCTCCATGTCACTTCCAGGTAAACTGTGCCCTGGCTGCAGCTGAGCCTTCCAGCCGTCTGACGGCTTCTCCTAATTAGAGTATGCTAATGAGTCAGGGGCGGGCTCCATCACTTCCCTGGCCGAGCCCAACATCCCGCACCTGTTTCACCCTTAGAGGAGGGGCTCAGGCAGGCAGAACTCACCTGGCCAGTCCATTTACAGCAACTCCCACTCATAACCTTCTCGCTGTCTCAAGGTCATAGTCCTGAGTCATGAGGCACTGTTTCGTAATCTAGAACCAGGCTAGCTCATTTTCTCCAAATAATCTTCAGTACAGTATGTATACAATATGGCACTAAAATACAGTTTAGTGAGGTTAACAAATTTTTAAACTATCTATTATTTGCCCTGCTCATGCTTCCGGCCTACGCAATAAAAAATCAACTCTGATAGATTTTACTCGGACAGAATACAGTAAATTTGATCCCTGTATAAATTCTAGTAGTGTTGACTTTTCCAAAACTGAGCAAGTGTGCATGTGTGTTACTGTGTGTCTTGCTTATTTGCCTACTCTTCTTTGATGAGAGACACGTTGGTGTTATTAGCAGTGCAAACATTAAGCTTTCATTACACCTGGGCTTCGGGGATGAGCAATGCCACAGAACAGATTAAAGAGAAAGAAGAGAAGCCTATTTTTTCGACAGTCCAATAAAGCTTTCATATGTCATATTGGGTCCGTATGCGCTTATCATATTATATTGATTGAGAAAGACTGAGGTTCTCTGTCGGCTCGCTAATTATGTGAGCAGTTAAAAGCTGAAATGAAGCGGCATTAACAGCAGCACCTCATCCAGCCCCAAACAGCTCGGCGGCTGTAAACGGGACGCGTTTCTGACCCTCAGGCGGGCTCCGTTAATGTGTCAAAATTATTTCACACCTCAGAGCGAGCAAAAGCACCAGAAATCATTTTAACAAAGTTCAAATTAGGGAAATAAATAAATAAATGAACTTGCTGGGGAAATGTTCGGCGCGCCCGTTTGTAAGTCCACCGGATATAATTAGACCCGCCCGAAGGTTCAAACGGACCCTGTCTCAGAATAATTTCTCCTGCTCGCCACCGCTTTGGACCAAAACAACAATAAACTCTACATGGGTTCTCAAGAAAAATCACTAAGCCTGGCAAGTTAACAGGGAGTGATGCCAAGATACATTTACACACCAAGATCTGCACCATAACTCTTCCATCCTCTACTGAAATTGCACTGAACATGTTTGCATCAGTTTGGAGCAGACGATTGCTAGTCCTCATTATCCACAGGGCTCATTGGAGCAGCTCGTTATGAATAATTCTTAGTGTTTCATGTTCACTCGCCTGCGTTGTCTGTAGGAACATGGCTACCATGAGCAATATGGCTGCAATGAAATGTGAGATATATGAGCAATGTGACTATAATTACCATATAATTACAATTAAGGTTAATATCCACCAGTTAAGAATCCATCTGTCACCATGTTTGACTAAAGCACATAATTGCGTATATTAGCTTGTTTACAATAGCTTGTGCTATTTACAATTCTCATTCAATTGTAATTATTATAATTGTAAGTTGCCTGGTCTATTAGTTGTTTTAGCCAGTTTGTCTGTAGAGTATACAGGGTTCAGGACGGCCTGTGTACTTGCAGATTTTCTTTTCCATGGATTACCCTGCTCAGTTTGATGCATGAATGGTCACATACTGTGTGTGATAAAGTGATTTCTGAAGTGTGTGTGTGTGTGTGTGTAGGGGGTGAAGATTGAATTATGGGTTTGAAAGAGGCTTTTTCCAGAAACTTCTGTCTTACCTGTGATCTTCTCCACCCCAGAAACCTCTCTGTAGGAATTCTGTCCTTTGTCAAGTAAAACTCGGAGTTCCAAAGTTTAGGTCAATAGCAATTTAATTACACTGCAAAATAGTCTTCATTACAGTATACAAGATACCGGGTAATAGTAAGGCAGTTCAATCACAAAATAGTGTTGTGTGTGGCCCTGCTGTAAAATCCAGCTATGACCAGCTTAAAAATTGAGCTGGTCAAGCTGGGTATGAGCTGGTCAACAACATGGCCAAGCTGGTCATAAGCTGGTCTAGCTGGGCATGAGCTGGTCAACCAACATGGCCCAGCTGGGAATGAGCTGGTCTAGCTGGGAATGAGCTGGTCAAATAACATGGCCAAGCTGGTCATTAGCTGGCCTAGCTGGGTATGAGATGGTCAACCAATATAGCTAAGCTGGTCTAACTGGGCATGAGCTGGTCAATTAACATGGCCCAGCTGGGAATGAGCTGGTCAAATAACATGGCCAAGCTGGTCATAACTGATCTAACTGGGCATGAGCTGGTCAAGCAGGTCTAGCTGGTAATGAGTTGGTCATCCAACATGTTCAGGCTGGCCTTACGCTGGTTGGGTATGCGCTGGTCAACCAGCATGGTCAGATTTGTCTACTACCACAGGACTATTCCCTAATGAAATCTATGATGCCTTCTTAAGGTTCATGAAAACTGCATGGGCATATGTGTGCTTTGATTTTTGTTCATCCCTGGCAATGTGGCCAATCACAAAAAAAGTCAAAACACATTAACAGCAAATCACATTGCAGCTGCGGCTTTACGCAGTGAATAGTGAATGAAAAAAAGTAAGTTAATAATTGAGTAGCCTAAGTAAACACAATAGGAGCATGGCGATTTGTGGGGGTGCCTATGACCGCACGGCCCTGTTCGTCAAACTGACTTTAAAATGGTTGCTGGAACTTTCCGTCGTGGTGCAAGTCCCGCCCACTTCTCCGTCCCGCCAAAATTCAAAACGACGGTTGCTTCTTCATTTTTTTTCTTGGTGACACAACATATGTATGCATATGTCAACTTCTTTGATGATGGACTGATTGAAGGCCATTGTCAATGAAAATGACATTAAGTCTTTTAACCCGAGCAGCACCGTTGACTTCAGGCCACACGGAGTTTATTGGATTCGATGGGAAGACACTGAAGATTTTTTTAAAGGACAAATACTCATACTGAGAGGTAAGAATTACGTTAGCATCCTCGCTAATGTTAGTTTGAGCTAACGTTAGCCTAACTTGATTTGTAATGCGCTAACGTAATTAGCTAACGTTATCAACATGTGTCAGTCTGACTTACACTAACTATCGTCACTGTAACGTTAACTATCTACAGAGACTACCGAAGAGATAGATCCTTTTTTGGCCGGTAGCAAAAGGATTAGGCAGGGTCCCAAAGGTGCTTGATCCAGTCCCCCACGAAGAAGCTGTCAACCCAGAAATGTCAAGCGACAGAGAAAGAAGAGCAATACAGGAGAAAACGGTAGGTTGGCAACGTTAATTTATAACCAAGTAATATAGCTAATCCGCATTCAGTAGCATTCGTGTTTAGCAGATAACCTAACATTACGTAGGCCTACGTTAAATGGCAATCTGCAGCTGACATTAAGGTTATGATGGGTAACTTAATTTAACGTTAGCTAACGTTAAGTTAAATGCAATGTAAATAACGTTAATGCTAGCTAACGTTAACGTTACCAGTACCAGCTGCATTCAGTTTCCCCCTTATGTTAACCTAGCTAAGGGAATCGTGTAAGTGCGTTGCTTAAAACCTATAAAATGTCTTTCTAAGGTAGCTAAGGGTTTTTCTAAATATTGTGTGGCTAACGTTAGCTATATCGGCATATCACGTTATGGTAAGTAACGTTAGTGTTAAACAGGAATCCCCACGTTACAATGGAGATGATTTGGATATCCCTTTTTTACGTGTCGCGGATTAATTCACTAACGTCAGGTTAATGTCATATTCGTAGCGATTCCCTTTTTGTAGTTATCTACAGTCTCACTTAATGTTATGTTGTAACGTTAGGTTCAATAACTACTCGGTGACACCTAACTTATGGCTAACTGTATCATCTTGTTGACATTGCTTAAAGCATTTTTTTTTAATGTCGCTCTGGATAAGAGCGTCTATTAATGCATTGTAATTGTAACACCGCAACAATGGTTGGAGGTATTAATGTTGTTCTTATGTAACGTTAGCGCAATACTGAACAATCAGTGAATTGGTTGTGAACAGTGAACTGAACCAATCATTTTGCCCTGTTTTAGTCACAATCATGTACTTAAAAAAATAGCGGACCTTTATTTATTCAGAGCACACTCATTTGCTACAGTGTTCCACAAAAGGGAGTATCTCACAGAATCCATAGACTAACTTACAGCACAATTAAAACATTATGACAAGCAAGTAGACCTATGCCGATATCTAGATAAGAGAACAGGGGGGTATACTACGAAGCAGGATTACTTAATTAGCAGGATAATTGCACTGAGTAAAACCGGGAACAGCTCTTTTTGCTTCAGTCTGTGTTCCAGATTTGGGAGGGTTCCGGGTTTTACTCTGCAGTTATCCAGCTAATCAGTAATCCTGCTTCATAGTATACCCCCCAGATCTAGTTAAATTGGAACTGGTAATCAGAGTTTAGGATTTCTTTGTATTTATTATATAAATTGTTATGTAGATAACTTGAAGCACTTGTCTGCATATTGACATTGAGATGTTTGTGCCCCAATTTTTAAACTGATGTAGGGTTTTCTATAATGGCTATTGAATGACCATAATGACTATTGAATGAGTGACGGCATGATATGAGGTGGTAGACTAAAGATGATTTTTGTTGCTGAATAATAATAATATTTTCCTCCATGCGGGAGAGTAGAGGTTTATGATGGGATGCTTTGCCATTGGCAAACTTAGTCTTGATTAGGGAAGAGGTAAAAATAATTATGGCATGTGGATTTAAAAAGTAAATGTTTTTCTTTTGTTATTGGATTATCTAGGGTTTAGGCCTAAACTAGCAACAATTTATCAGCATGGGCAGTGCTATGGTCTCAATATTACAAGTACCAGATAGGCTAGGGCTTCTAAACTTCAGGCCTGTCTAATGCTCTAGACTAGATGAGCATCAAACAAGTCTCTCTCTCTCTCTCCCTCTCTAGTCAAGCCAGAAGTCAAGCATAGGCAAACAAGCAAATCTACTTGCTATCCTCAAGGAGAGAAAGGACCAAATGAAGGCACAGTACAGCGGCCCAACCAGGGAATGGGTCTTGAGAGATGAAGAAATAAGCAATTCAGAAAGTGATGATGAAGTTGTGCCCAAAAAAAGATTAACTGAAGTAATAGAAGAGAATGATACCTTGAAGAAAAAAAAATGCAAAAGAAATGGAAAAGGAAGTTGATCAGTATAAAACGTTCAACTTAAGTCTCCAAGCCTGCCTCACCTCGAAAATGTTCAACCCTTTATGTAAGTGTAATTTGAATATTATGCGTTCTACTTCTATACTATCTTATGTTTTTGCATTTCTATGAGACAAATTCCAAAATTACAAGGTGAATTATAAGGATTATTTTTTCAGCTCCCACTTTGGACTCCACTACTTCCTCACAATCAGAGAATGACACTCTGGGGAAGTCTTCGTCAGTAAAAGGTTCGTGGATACACAATAGAAGGTGACTAAATTCTCAGCGGCAGTATCTCCTCATTAGCTCAGCCACTTGTTGTTCACTTGTCTTGTAATGTAGTGTAAAACAGTTTTCCAGTAAAACAGTCCATCACACAGAAGAAATGTTGTGAACTTCAAAAACTTTCTTCAATTCAGAGTTAAGCTCTGTCTTGGTCCGAAACACTCATTGTTCTTGATGGATTCTCAGCATTCGCTAGCTACCGATTAGTTAGCACAACTTGTTTCCCGGCGGACTGATAAAACACAATGCACCGCGTCGTACCGGAAATACGCACACACTCCTGTGATTGACAGTGCTGCTAGCCAGTGAGTGCTGGCTGTCAGTTTCCCCACAGTCCTACTCAATTAGCTTTTCATTAAGGAGATCATTTTCTTTAATTAGGCAAGTTCCCTTCTGACCTTAGTGTGAACTCTTGCATATTTATATGGTAATTTTGAAGTTAAAAATACCACTGTTTCTGTTTAAAATTAGATCCATATTGGTGAAGGGGTTTGGATCAGGGACTGAACAGTGGAACAGGATCAAGCAGAACGCTAAGGACTCCCTGTTTGTTAAAGAGTTGGCAGTGTCAGTCTGGGGTTCTGCTGCACTGGCTGGGAGAAGCCTGTAGGGCAAGTGCTGCCCTACAACAAAGTCTGTCCCAAAGCCTGCCATTTCACCACTCAAGATCAAGGCTGTAAAAGGTAAATTGCAGTGATTGTCCATTCCAGAACACAAGCTAAAAAAATATTCATAATTCTTGTATCCATAGTTGCATTGATTTTGGAGCCATTGTAAGGTCAATAATTGATGATTGATTGTGCATTTAGGGGTCCAAGCACAAAGTGCTGGAACCCTCTATATTTTGTATGGATTCTTCTGAATCAGGCAGATGGTGGAACTACAACTTTACCTTTTGGCCACTAACTTTGGAGCCGTTTGTTGTATCTCAGTAACTGCGTACAGTAGGTCAAAATGTGCAGGTGTAAATGGTTCATTGAATTGCCAGTGTCAAATTTTAAACATGGTTTGATCAGTCTTCATTAAACTATTGAATAATACTGTTAATTAATACTATTAATACATAAGATGACAATGGCCAATAGCGAACATTATAAATACATACCTACAAACACAAAACTATTCCTTTGTATTTTGATATTTGCTTCTTTCCCTCTTTTTTCTTTTAAAGGCTGTTTCAAGGACTGGCTCGAGTCCAAGCATCTCCAAGACGCAGAACAAAAGGCAAGACTCAAAGATGGGTAGATACATGACAGAAAAGATTATGGACATTAATAAAAATATGAAGAAGTCTACTTGATTATGTAAAACAACAAATAATCAATGCACACCAGGATTCTAACTCGACTTCGGCTACTTTATTTCACAACTTACAAAAGAGTGAACAATGCGTTTCATTGCCTGCATTTTGACTGAGCGAACCTGACGAAGCAGTGAAACGTTGTTTGCTCTTTTGTAAACCTTGAAATAAGTGAAGTTATAATCCAGGTGTGTGCAGGATTATTTGTCGTACATAGTTTATGATTCTTGCCCCAGCTAGCTCCCAGGTGGAGCACAGCAGTGCACAGGGTGGTTTACATACAGTGAGCATCATAATTCATTGGACAGTGACACATTGTTTGTTATTTTGGTTCTGTACTCTAGCACTTTGAGTTTAAAAGGATATAATGACAATGAGGTTGAAGCGCAGACTGTCAGCTTTAATTCGAGGGTATTTTCATCCATATCGGATTAACCGTTTAGAGATTATAGAACCTTTTGTACATAGCCCCCCACCCCCAATTTTCAGGCGTCAAAACATTTTGGACAGTTTAACATCATGTACAATAAAGTAATAATTTTTAATATTTGGTCACATATCCTTTGCATGCAATGACTTCCTGATGTCTGTGACCCAACAATATCAAAAGACTCTTGATATCTTATTTTCTGGTACTCTTAGAAGAGATACTATAACGTCTCTGCATTTGAATGGATCTCTATGGGAGTTGGGGGGTGGGACTATATTTAGCTGTAAATTATGCTGGAACAGTATGGAATACATGATTGGTAAAATGGCTGTAAGTCATCAAGGGTCTGAGGTATCAAACAAGCCTCAAACCATCACTCTGCTTACAGATATGCAGTAGATATGGATGGATCACTTTTAGGGTTGTTTCTCCTGACAAATTTTCCTATTGAACTCTGGAAAAATAAGTCAGGAGAAGAAACCATTCAAGTTATCCATCCACATCTACTGAATATCTGGCAGTAGAGTGATGGTTTAAGGCTTGTTTGATATGTCAGACCCTTGATGACTTAGAGCCATTTAGCCAACCATGTGTTCCATACTGTTGCAGTATAATTTACAGCAAAATCTAGACCCACCCCCAAATCCCATAGAGATCCATTCAAATGCAGAGAGGTTATAGTTTCGTTTGTAGAAGTACCAGAAAATAAGATATCAAGAGTCTTTTGATATTGTTGGGTCACAGGCATCAGGAAGTCATGGCATGCAAAGGATATGCGACCAAATATTAAAAATGATTACTTTATTCTCGATTATGTTAAACTGTCCAATATTTTTTGATGCCCAAAAATGTGGAGGACTATGTACAAAAGGTTCTATAATTTCTAAACGGTTCATCTGATATGGATGAAAATACCCTCAAATTAAAGCTGACAGTCTGCACTTCAACCTCATTGTCATTGTATCCTTTCAAACTCAAAGTGCTACTGTACAGAACCAAAATAACAAAAACATGTGTCACTGTCCAATGAATTATGGTGCTCACTGTATTTCTGTAAGTAGTTGATTCTTTGATTTTTTCAAGCAAGACTCGACTCAATGTAATTATTTTTAAGTGGTGCAGCCGCTTCTATATGTGACGTGTGTCCGTCCGTCCGTTCGTAGCATGAGATTTAAACCAATCAGGAGTCGCCTAGGCGTCACATGCCCGGGAATACAATAGTAGCTTGAGAACAGCATGCCCAGCTTCAGACAGCTCTATCTCAAAAAATATACATGTCACAGCTTAGATATTCACACCGTAGGAATCCTGGGAACAGATGCACATCTGTATATAATATGTCTTGTGTAGCTTAAAAACTGTAGTCGTGGTCACAAGTTAGAAAATGGGTTTGAAATTGAAATTACCGGCTGCTGCTAGAGTGGAGTTTTGAACATTCCACCATTTGTGTGAATGGGGAGCATGGTTTTCAAACAACACTGAATATTTTACAAACTAAAAATGTCACAGCTTAGATATTTACACCGTAGGAATTCTGGGAACCACTTGAACATTTTGATACATATTATGTCTGTGTACCTTAAAAACTGTAGTCGTCGTCACAAGTTAGAAAATGGGTTCGAAATTGAAATGACCAACTGCCGCTAGAGTGGAGTTTTGAACATTCCACCTGTTAGCAAGGTGAGTCGCCGTAGCAACCCCCCGAAGCAAAATCAATACAAAAATCTACCACCAGTGTTCTGCTGGACCCAGTCAGTTATGGAACGGCCTAACAATCCATGCACCCTCTTGCTGAGTTTGGAATTCCATTGTTATTGTTGAAGTAATAACTGTAATCTTTCCTGTTTGTTATCAGAGTACTAACTGTCATATTTCCTGTTTCTTCTGAAATACCAATTGCTGTCCTTTTATCTATATCTCTCTTTTACATGTTTGTTAAATGCAATGTCTGTAAGTATACTAATTAATAAGAAGCATAATGTAAAAATATCACCAAACCAGAGGCCATTGTTTTTGTACATGTAAACAACACACACATTTTCTATTGCATTTTATATGATTGCTCAAAACCTGCACCGCTTACTTCACCACCTGGGTGTGGTTTTTTAATAAATATTTTGTGGTAGTTAACATTACATTTATGTTATGTCACTCACTTCATTGACATTTCTTATGCTGTTTTTATGGCTCAGGGAAGCATAATTTTGTATGATGTCAGGCCATAACTTTAACATGAATGTAAATGAAACAGTTGTGAATAAAACCTTTCATTTCATACATTTTGTTGGTTTTTATTGTTGTCTTAAAGATAGTCTAGACCTAAATGGGAGCTCCTTTACAAAGGTTCCTAGTTTGACCAGCTTTAACCATCTAGCTGGTCTTAGCTGGTAATCCAGTTAATGTTGTTAGCTGGTTTGAAATGGTAGCTGGTCAGACCATCCCAAGCTGGAAGCAAATCTGAACTGGTCAACCAGCTAGTGGCTGGTAGGTTGTCTGAGCTGGTAGCTGGTCAAACCATGTCGAGCTGGGAGCTGGTCTGAGCTGGTCAACCAGCTACCAGCTACCAGCTGTTTCAAAACATAGCTTGAGCTGGTCAAGCTGGTGACCAGCTACCAGCTCAAGCTGTTTTTTTCAGTAGGGGGTACAAGCTTTATACCCCAAACAGGCAAACAAATGGACATTGTATGTGGTGTGGGAGGAAACCAAATGGTTATTGTCACCTAGGTAAGCTGGCTAATTCCTGTCTCACACCCTAGCGGTGTCGTCGACAAATGGACATTGTATGTGGTGTGGGAGAGAACCAAATGGTTATTGTCACCTAGGTAAACTGGCTAACTCCCGTCTTCACACCCTAGCGGTGCCGTCGTCACCAGGCTTTGTTTCTAACCCCCCTTGATCATTGAGTAAGGCTGATTGTGTTAGGTGACCATCCAAGAACATTGAAGCAGGAAATGTACTTTTCCCTACATCTCCATGCCCCGGAAAGTTGTTCTTTACTCAGCTGGATTCTGGCTGACAAGCCTGGTTGTTGAGAGCACGCGGAACATCAGGTACTCCTCTCTTCTGTTTAGTAGTGATTGCTAATGCATGCAGCCCTGTCTCGCTAGAGGTAAAGGGAATCAGTGAACAGAAAATTGTCTGACATCGCATGCTAAACTGAATGCATAAACTACTAAATATAGCCGAGTGCTGTTTGCAGACCTGTCTTTCATAAATTGCTCTGACTTCATATAATATGACAGAAAGCAATGCCAACAGGAAAGGTTAAGAGCTAATTCCTTACGTGAGTTCTGATATGAGGGCATTGGTTAGATGAATGATTCCACTGCATCAAAGCACTGAATGAAACAAAGCACTTCTCTGATCAGAGGTGTCAGATGTAAAAACTCTCCTCACTAATAAAGATAGAGACCCTCCCTCTCTCTCGTAACAGAATGAAATCTACTTTGAGCTCTGCAAATTCATTCAGAAAATAACATGACGAGCACTGGAGCATTTTTTTCTTCATCTAGACCGGAAAAAAGAGAGAGAAAAATGATCTGAGGTCAAAGGTCAGAGAGTTGCATGTCTCTTCTCGCTAATGAACCAACACCATGCTGTTTCAGAGGTTAGGACATAGGAATAAACCAACACCGTGCTGTTTTAGAGGTTAGGACATGCGAATAAACCAACACCATGCTGTTTCAGAGGTTAGGACATGAGAATAAACCAACACCATGCTGTTTCAGAGGTTAGGACATAGGAATAAACCAACACCGTGCTGTTTCAGAGGTTAGGACATGAGAATAAACCAACACCATGCTGTTTCAGAGGTTACGACATGAGAATAAACCAACACCGTGCTGTTTCAGAGGTTAGGACATGAGAATAAACCAACACCATGCTGTTTCAGAGGTTAGGACGTGAGAATAAACCAACACCATGCTGTTTCAGAGGTTAGGACATGAGAATAAACCAACACCATGCTGTTTCAGAGGTTAGGACATAGGAATAAACCAACACTGTGCTGTTTCAGAGGTTAGGACGTGAGAATAAACCAACACTGTGCTGTTTCAGAGGTTAGAATAAATGGGAATAAACCAACATTGTGCTCTTTCAGAGGTTAAGACATGGGAATAAACCAACACTGTGCTCTTTCAGAGGTTAAGACATGGGAATAAACCAATACTGTGCTGTTTCAGAGGTTAGGACAAATGGTGAATAAACCATCACTCTACTGTTTCAGAGATTGGGACATAGGAATAAACCAACACTGTACTGTTTCAGAGGTTAGGATAAATGATAATAAACCAACAATGTACTGTTTCAGAGGTTAGGATAAATGGGAATAAACCAACAATGTACTGTTTCAGAGGTTAGGACAAATGAGGAATAAACCAGCAATGTACTGTTTCAGAGGTTAGGACAAATGGGAATAAACCAACAATGTACTGTTTCAGAGGTTAGGACAAATGAGGAATAAACCAACACTGTACTGTTTCAAAGGTTAGGATAAATGATAATAAACCAACAATGTACTGTTTCAGAGGTTAGGATAAATGGGAATAAACCAACAATGTACTGTTTCAGAGGTTGGGACAAATGAGGAATAAACCAACAATGTACTGTTTCAGAGGTTAGGACAAATGGGAATAAACCAATAATGTGCTGTTTCAGAGGTTAGGACAAATGGGGAATAAACCAACAATGTTCTCTTTCAGAGGTTAGGACAAATGGGGAATAACCCAACAATGTACTATTTCAGAGGCTAGGACAAATGGGAATAAACCAACAATTTACTGTTTCACAGGTTAAGACATGGGAATAAACCAACACTGTACTGTATTGGGGCTGTTGCCCGAGAGATTGGGGCACTGTCCACAGGACAGAATGATAATAACAGACCCAATCCTCTGTGGCACACTGTCCATTTTCTGCTTTTCCCTGGGATCTGAAAATATAGGAGGGCCTTCACATGGGGTCAGGACAGACCTTTGAGGGGTTTAACATGAGGTGCAGTGCCACCTACACACGTGCTCAGTTTGTTTGTTTCTCAGTCACCCTCTTCCTCCAGATCCCTCTTTATTTTATAGCTCTGGGTATTTTTAGATATTTTTTATGATCTTCTCCACCCCGGAAACCTCTCCATGCCCCGGAAAGTTGTTCTTTACTCAGCTGGATTCTGGCTGACAAGCCTGGTTGTTGAGAGCACGCGGAACATCAGGTACTCCTCTCTTCTGTTTAGTAGTGATTGCTAATGCATGCAGCCCTGTCTCGCTAGAGGTAAAGGGAATCAGTGAACAGAAAATTGTCTGACATCGCATGCTAAACTGAATGCATATACTACTAAATATAGCCGAGTGCTGTTTGCAGACCTGTCTTTCATAAATTGCTCTGACTTCATATAATATGACAGAAAGCAATGCCAACAGGAAAGGTTAAGAGCTAATTCCTTACGTGAGTTCCGATATGAGGGCATTGGTTAGATGAATGATTCCAATGCATCAAAGCACTGAATGAAACAAAGCACTTCTCTGATCAGAGGTGTCAGATGTAAAAACTCTCCTCACTAATAAAGATAGAGACCCTCCCTCTCTCTCGTAACAGAATGAAATCTACTTTGAGCTCTGCAAATTCATTCAGAAAATAACATGACGAGCACTGGAGCATTTTTTCTTCATCTAGACCGGAAAAAAGAGAGAGAAAAATGATCTGAGGTCAAAGGTCAGAGAGTTGCATGTCTCTTCTCGCTAATGAACCAACACCATGCTGTTTCAGAGGTTAGGACATAGGAATAAACCAACACCGTGCTGTTTTAGAGGTTAGGACATGCAAATAAACCAACACCATGCTGTTTCAGAGGTTAGGACATGAGAATAAACCAACACCATGCTGTTTCAGAGGTTAGGACATAGGAATAAACCAACACCGTGCTGTTTCAGAGGTTAGGACATGAGAATAAACCAACACCATGCTGTTTCAGAGGTTACGACATGAGAATAAACCAACACCATGCTGTTTCAGAGGTTAGGACATGAGAATAAACCAACACTGTGCTGTTTTAGAGGTTAGGACGTGAGAATAAACCAACACTGTGCTGTTTTAGAGGTTAGGACGTGAGAATAAACCAACACCATGCTGTTTCAGAGGTTAGGACGTGAGAATAAACCAACACTGTGCTGTTTCAGAGGTTAGGACATGAGAATAAACCAACACCATGCTGTTTCAGAGGTTAGGACATAGGAATAAACCAACACCGTGCTGTGTCAGAGGTTAGGACATGAGAATAAACCAACACCATGCTGTTTCAGAGGTTAGGACGTGAGAATAAACCAACACCATGCTGTTTCAGAGGTTAGGACATGAGAATAAACCAACACCATGCTGTTTCAGAGGTTAGGACATAGGAATAAACCAACACTGTGCTGTTTCAGAGGTTAGGACGTGAGAATAAACCAACACTGTGCTGTTTCAGAGGTTAGAATAAATGGGAATAAACCAACATTGTGCTCTTTCAGAGGTTAAGACATGGGAATAAACCAACACTGTGCTCTTTCAGAGGTTAAGACATGGGAATAAACCAATACTGTGCTGTTTCAGAGGTTAGGACAAATGGTGAATAAACCATCACTCTACTGTTTCAGAGATTGGGACATAGGAATAAACCAACACTGTACTGTTTCAGAGGTTAGGATAAATGATAATAAACCAACAATGTACTGTTTCAGAGGTTAGGATAAATGGGAATAAACCAACAATGTACTGTTTCAGAGGTTAGGACAAATGAGGAATAAACCAGCAATGTACTGTTTCAGAGGTTAGGACAAATGGGAATAAACCAACAATGTACTGTTTCAGAGGTTAGGACAAATGAGGAATAAACCAACACTGTACTGTTTCAGAGGTTAGGATAAATGATAATAAACCAACAATGTACTGTTTCAGAGGTTAGGATAAATGGGAATAAACCAACAATGTACTGTTTCAGAGGTTAGGACAAATGAGGAATAAACCAACAATGTACTGTTTCAGAGGTTAGGACAAATGGGAATAAACCAATAATGTGCTGTTTCAGAGGTTAGGACAAATGTGGAATAAACCAACAATGTTCTCTTTCAGAGGTTAGGACAAATGGGGAATAACCCAACAATGTACTATTTCAGAGGCTAGGACAAATGGGAATAAACCAACAATTTACTGTTTCACAGGTTAAGACATGGGAATAAACCAACACTGTACTGTATTGGGGCTGTTGCCCGAGAGATTGGGGCACTGTCCACAGGACAGAATGATAATAACAGACCCAATCCTCTGTGGCACACTGTCCATTTTCTGCTTTTCCCTGGGATCTGAAAATATAGGAGGGCCTTCACATGGGGTCAGGACAGACCTTTGAGGGGTTTAACATGAGGTGCAGTGCCACCTACACACGTGCTCAGTCACCCTCTTCCTCCAGATCCCTCTTTATTTTATAGCTCTGGGTATTTTTAGATGTTTGCGGCTCAGGGCCAGTGCTCTGCCATGAGATAAAACTGTAATGTGTCACATGGGATATGGCCCTGTGTTGTCCCCCTGGTCCTGCCTCAGCCTAAACAATAGGCAGTTCTGCTCTTCCCACACTCCCCGTGCAGACACTCCAGCCAGCAGTGTAGGAACTAACTGCTCTCTGATGTAGAACTTGATGTCTAAATGCAAATTAATACATGAATATTTATTCTGCATGATCATCAATCCGAGTGAAAAGACAAGGGCTTATTTCTGAAATGGGCATGGATTAAGAGAGCGTGTATGCTCAGGACAGAAACGGCAGGCAAGCGGAGAACGGCCTCTATTACAGGCAAAATATGAGATACCGAATTTCACACATTTGAATTATCATTTTAAAAGGGAAAAATGGCTTGAGACAGCAAATACAAGACACTACAATAGTAAAATAATATGTTTCAGTGTATAGTAAAATAATAAGTGTAAATTCAGTGAAGATGCATTCTATGGGAGAGCTGGGTTCAACATGATAGTTGGATTCTGCAGGAGTGTTTGCTTCCACATGAGAGTTGGGTTCTGCAGGAGCGTTTGCTTCCACATGACAGTTGGGTTCTACAGGCAGGGCTGGCTCTAACGTTTGTACCACTCTGTTGACTATGATTAACGCAACAAGCTCCATTTTTCCATATTTTAAATACATTTTTGGTAATGACTTACATTAACTGCATCTTCATAAAGCATTCATTATGCATTCATGAGAATTACAAAAGCATTACATGACAATTACATAGAGCATTATGAATGCTTCATAATGTTTTACTTATCATTTCATGGGATATACGTATCTGACCTGAGGTTCACAGATCTAGGAATACTGCACACATAACCCTGTCTACAGGAGAGATAGGTTCTACAGGATAGCTAGGTTCTTTAGAATTTGGTTCTATTGGAGAGTTGGGTTCTGTAGAAGAGATGGGTTCTATTGGATAGATGGGTTCTGTAGAAGACTTGGGTTCTATTGGATAGATGGGTTATGTAGAATAAATGGGTTCTATTGGATAGATGGATTTTGTATAAGAGTTGGGTTATATTGGATAGATGGGTTCTGTAGAAGAGTTGGGTTCTATTGGATAGATGGGTTCTGTAGAATAAATGGGTTCTATTGGATAGATAGGTTCTGTAGAAGAGTTGGGTTCTATTGGATAGATGGGTTCTGTAGAAGAGTTGGGTTCTATCGGATAGATGGGTTCTGTAGAAGAGTTGGGTTCTAATGGATAGATGGGTTCTGTAGAAGAGTTGGGTTCTAATGGATAGATGGGTTCTGTAGAAGAGTTGGGTTCTATTGGATAGATGGGTTCTGTAAAAGAGTTGGGTTTTATTGGATAGATGGGTTTTGTAGAAGAGTTGGGTTCTATTGGATAGATGGGTTCTGTAGAAGAGTTGGGTTCTATTGGATAGATGGGTTCTGTAGAATAAATGGGTTCTATTGGATGGATGGGTTCTGTAGAAGAGTTGGGATTAGGAGTAGGCAAGACGGATTCTGACCTACTCACATTTTACACCTGTTTTTTCTTCTCTGTCTCTGTGAATCCGACACAACTGAACCACACAGATAATGAGGAAGTGAAGCAAAGACAAACACTGAACTCTGTATGAACTGCAGAAAAATATACAACATGTTGAAATTTTATACCTGAAATATGTTTTTTTTATTTGCAAAAACACAAGTTGTAACTTCAGTGCTGAGCCAGTCCATCTGAGCTGTTATTTGATTAAAGTATATACGATTATTTGAATAATAGTTTATATCACATTTGAGGCAAATGTCCTTGTCTTGTCATGTGCCCTCTTCCTTCCCTTCGCTAAGCAGACTGATGTATTGCATCCATTGACTTTGTGGTCATATGATCTCATCATATTTTAATTATGATCAAGGGTATCAGCTATTTTATCTTATATATTATATTTACATAATGTATAACATTTTGAGAAGACGGGTGCATTATTTAATAGGGGGCCAATCTAAGGCAATATTATGTAAACACAGCTTGATCAAATTTAATTAAATCTCCCTGTGTGGCTAAGCGCATATTTTGAATTGCACTGTCAAAAGACAATGTTGTAATACATTATGTAAACTAATTTATAACCTAATAATGACTGGAGCCTTCATTATTTTGATATTATCCACATATATAATTTCCACTGACCTCTACATGACAAACTAATCAGGCGGTGGAACATAATCTGGTTTAAATTAGAATATGAATTTGGATATGAATATGACTGGCAGAAAATGGACATGCATCATCCATTCTTCAGTTTGCAGTGATATTGGAGTTTTGCATTAGCTTGGGAAATGTGTGAGTGCGTATGTGTGTGTGTGTGTGTGTGTGTGTGTGTGTGTGTGTGTGTGTGTGTGTGTGTGTGTGTGTGTGTGTGTGTGTGTGTGTGTGAATTTTATATTCGTTATGTAGCTGTTAAAGCAGTGCTACTCCATGAAAACCTAGCCATACAGAATTCCATGGAGTAGGACTGCCTTAACAGATATGTAACCAATGTAAAATATGTTCATTAAATATGTACACAGTAAGTGCAAAATAAATTATGTACTGATTAAGTGCTGAACAACATGCTGAGTATGCACTGTGTAAGTACTGAGTATGTGTGTAGTATGCACCAAGTATGCAATGGAATATTCTGATTGTGCTCAAATGTAGTAGAATCAGCTGGAATGGTTTAGAATGTTCTGGAATGCATTGAAATACACTGGAATGCATTGAAATCACCTGCAATGCACATGACCCACTGGTGGAGGATTAGAGAAAACTGAACCTGTGACTGTGTATAATGTGCTCAGAACACAGTATAATGAACTGTTTATGTTTATAATATAAACCCTGTAATGTAGACATTCCTACTGAATGTCTGTCTCTTGTTCTTTATTTGTATATTTGACACGTATTAATAGCTGTGAATGGTCCTATAAACTCAAAGGTTTATGGTTTAAACCTCTTATTCAACTTCTCAAGATGGCGTCCAGGTGGAAATGACTCACAGAAAACAAAATGGCTGCTTAGAGGAGAGCTCTGTCATGGCTGATGATGGAGTGGCTGTTTAACTTGAGAGTAAATCCAAAGAATTCAGATTTAAAAGGCCAGTGATGGAATATAAGAAGCACACAGTTAACCAGCAATGCAACAAAGGGAAAGCGCTGCCTTTGTGCTTAAAGAACGTTTTTAACGGACTGCGTTTGTATATCCTTTGTGAGCGTGGAGGATCTCCTGTCCACACCCAGTGAAGATCCAGGTTGGGTGAGCAAATCCGGTGTGGTCAAGTCATCTCTTTCTGCAGTATATTGCTTTTTTCTTTTATTCTTTTATTCTTGTTTTGGTGATTTATTTTGAGACTTTCAGACAATTTTGGGGGGACTATATTAGTTACATTTCGGCAAAGAGAGTGATTTTTGTTTTCTTCAAAAAGGACATGGAGGCCTCTGACTCTCCTGTTGTTTTACAGAGACTTTTGAATATTCTAAGACATTTCGAATGTTGAAAAGCATTTCAATGTTGTACTTTGAATCTACAAGTACAAATTTAAATAAAAATTTAAATTTTTAGTGGCATAATCTTGGTGTTTTGCTTTGTGTGTTATTTATAAACACTTCTAAGGTTTCTAAGAACAGTATCAAGTAAGTTGGTGAGTCAGTTATAAATCTTGGCCCCACGACCCTACAGAAAACCCTGACAGACTCTGGCCTGCATGTCAGCAGGTTGAGGATAATCTTCCAAGGTAAACACAGGCTTTATTCAGCAGGTTTAGCATAATCCACCAAAGTAAACTCACGCTGTCACTTTATGTGAACTCGCTTGCCTATGTCCTGCTATAGACAATGGTTCTGCATAAATCACTGTTGCATTTCATGAATCACCCTATTATTTCATAAAAAAACTGTAACATTTCATAAATCACTGTCTTGTTTCAAATGCTGGACAGCCCAGTTTTTAAATGTATTCCCTTTCCATATAAGAACAGGGCCATGCTTTGAATGATATTTATCATCAGAATTACTGCCTTTCTTATAAATCCTTTACTGCCATTTCCTGTTCTTCAGTTTGCCCACACTGGTCTTCAAATATTCATTTTAAAGAAAACGAGCGGTTTCATTTTGGTCTGCAGATTGAGGCCATCTGTGAAGGGAAAATGTGATTTTGAAGGAGGCTGTTAACCTGTTCACCCTATTTTTAGTCCTTTTCCCTACTGATTTATCCCACTTTGGAACACAATTGTATTTACCAACTATTCAATCTGATTCTTCTAACTGTATGGGAGGATGCAGACAAGCATGCCCTCTCCTACAAAACATGTGACGTTACATCGCTGCTTTCACATGTAGCTTAAGCAAATGGACTCAGGCTGCTCACCAGCACCCACTTGACCAGCAGGGGTCGCTGGTGAGAAGTGATCTACAGTCATCCTGGCCAACTGAATCCCTCTCTTCCTGGGTGACTCTAGTCAATGCATTGCCCTGAGGGGCTATTGCCCACTGTTAGCACTGGCAAGGTTCAGATTGGATACCAGACCGTGGGGCCCATCTACACACTGGAACAGTGCCTTAGCAGATACCAGACCATGGGTCCCATCCACACACTGGAACAGTGCCTTAATAGATACCAGACCATGGGGCCCATCCACACACTGGAACAGTGCCTTAACACACACCAGACCATGGGGCCCATCCACACACTGGAACAGTGCCTTAATAGATACCAGACCATGGGGCCCATCCACACACTGGAACAGTGCCTTAACACACACCAGACCATGGGGCCCATCCACACACTGGAACAGTGCCTTAGCAAACACCAGACCATGAGGCCCATCCACACAGGGGCGGAGGAGCGGTGTCATGATAGAGAGTGTGGGAGTGGGTCCCCTGTATCACTAACAACAACACCTCCTCCTCCTGCTGGAAAAAAATGTGCCGAATAAAATGTGTTTGATGAGCAGTAATAACCCGTTTAATGTGTTGATGCAACCAGCGACTTCAAACATTTGCCGTGGATATTGACTGCTGCTGTCAATAGCCCTGGCCCAGCTATGAGGCAGACATAGAAAAGGGAAATCAGCGCTCACTTACAAAAATCTAAAATCTTCTTATTTATTTGAGATAGGCAGCGTATCTGTTTGAATATATTTCGGCTACAAAGCCTTCATCAGTAGTTTCACTTTCAAACCGACACGCTGCCTGTCTAAAATAATTAAGAAGATTTTTGTGAGTGCTAGTTTTCCTTTTCCATTTTTGAACTGTTTTGAAACACCAGCGCCACCCTGAAGTACCGCAACGTCACAGCCAAACGTGGCCATTAACAAAAGAATAAAGTTACACTCAACAGACATTATAAATTATCACCATTGAGCAGCTGCTCTTTCTTTGTTAATGTGTTGTATCCTACCTGTATTGTGTGTATTCCAAATTTTATTATTCAGATGGAAAAAAAAGGAAAAGAGAAAAAGTATAGTGAAATGCCATCCTTCCTGTGGGTCCTGGGGCAGAGGATTTCTGTTGTGTGTGATGCCGAGTGTCTTCTTGGACAGAGGAATGTCAATCAAACGTGCTCATTAGAATATTATCACCATGCCCTGACCGTCCTAATACAGGTCTGATCAGCTAATTCAGCTGTTTTGAGCAGTGTTTTATCATATTTATATATATATATTTTTTTTTCATTTTTTCAAACTTTGGTGGATGCTTAATAACACACTCAAGTTTGATATCATACATACATTTCAACGATTTTAGGCTTTGTTCCCTAAGGCCTTAACAGATACCAGAACGTAGGGCCCATCCACTTCCTGGAAGAGTGCTTTAACAGATACCAGACCGTGGGGCCCATCCACTTCCCGGAAGAGTGCTTTAACAGATACCAGACCGTGGGGCCCATCCACTTCCTGGAAGAGTGCCTTAAGAGGCTGAGCCCCCAGCAGCCCTTCATATGGCCATGCTCATGAGCGGTCTCAGTATCTTCCCCTAATGTTTTAATGTACTTTAGAGTGCTGCATGTCAAATATAGCTTGACATAAACATTACAAAAATCTGTTTCACCCATTCAGGTTAGCACCATGTCCACAAAATGAAATGAAATGAAATCACATTAAAATATAAATGAGCCCCCTTCATTTGCCATTCCAAAATTTTTTTTATTACATATATATATATATATAAATCATGATCATGTACATTTTAATACCCTTGTAATGCCACTGTAGCTAACAGCTGCTTGCCCTTTGATGATGCATTCATAATCCATCTGGATTTACGGGTCCATTTCTCTTCTTAAACTGCGGGTTTATCTCTTTCTTTGCGCTGTGCTTCTTCCTCTGCTCTGAGATGGACACTCTGAGCTGAAAAGAAGCGGGGAGGCGGTGTAAGATGTCTGCTGCAGCAACGAGGCTAATAATGGCTTTGTGAAACACTCGAGCCGCGTTCTGCCACAGAGCGGTCTCCGCACAAACCCTGCGTCTCAACAGCTGGTCTGCTCGGGAGCTAGGTCACATTTACTATACTTGCTTGATTATTAACATCAGAAGGAGACAAAAAAAACAAAAAACACTTTTATGGATTGGGTTCCTTTGAAGGAGCGTTTCCTGAGATGGCTGCTCTGACGATCTCTCAGGCAAACTCTCTACTGATCCTTTACTGCGAGCCGGTTTGCCTCCTGACAGCTCCTGCTATTGAATGAGACTAAAGCATTTTTACATTAATGCCTGGAGTTGAACCTTTTACCAAGACTTGTACTCTTCTTAATGGCTCACAGCAGAAGTGTTAAAAAAAGACCAGAGTCTGTTTTGTTTCATATAAACCTTGAGGCAACAATAATAGTATGATGGTAAAATATACAAATGAAAGGAGTTTAGTGGCAAATCGTGTAAAGCCACGCTTATTATAAACGTATTTATAAACACTAACAGTCTTTCAAATCATTGCCTTTTACCTCAGAAGCAATTTTTTTTTTAAATTGTGAATGATTATTTTCTATATAACAATGACAGATTCAGTTACTAATTTATGATGATGCTCCTTTTTGATTACACAGTAGGGCATTTGGATCCCCATTGTGTGTTTCAGAGGAGCACTTGTGATTTTCTGCACGCTCCCAAAATGATGAGGCAGGGTGCATAATTTGGAGAGGACTGCAAACACATGGCCTGAACTGGTGAAATGGTGTGTGAACTGGAAACTGAAAATGGGAAAATTGGTACTTTCAATGTTTCATTGTTAAAAAGAAAAATCACTGCGGTTCTTTTAAGATGTCGTTGGCCGGGATGGGCGTATACATTACGGTGAAGATGATTCTTCCGTCGGGCGTTGACAGTGTAGGCCACAGGCACCGACGCTGGCTTTTCATGCAGAATTCTGTGATGCGGTTGTTGGCTTTTCAAACGTGACAGCCGAGGTTGTTTGCCTTTCAAACGCCACTTTTGAGGTTGTAGAAGCGTTTAAGCACGCTGTCTTTTAACAGTGTACATCGCCAGAGTCGATTAAAAAAACCGACTCTATAAATATGCTGCGTCAGCCTTTCCCTCCCCAGGTGTAAAAGCGCGTGCACACTGAGCGGGGATGAGGACCGGCCTTCTTCTTCTCCCGAGATGACACAGCTTTTGTCAGTTAGCCTACATAAACGCGGCGAAAGAGGATTATTCTGTGCTGCCCACAGGAGTTCACTAACTGTATAAAAGGTTTTCTGTAAAGGTCTGTCGGTAGAGGACTAATAAGCCAGTACTTGTCTAAGCCTTTCAAGTTTGGCAGTCAGAAATTCATCTTCACTGTCAAACGTAATACCGAGTGATTCTCCAATTCACTTTTATTTTTATAATGAAATCAGCCATGAACTGTGAAGTGTATCACCAATTTACAGTGACATAACTTATTTAGGTTTTATATATTTTATATATTTGAGTGGAAAATGATAAATACACCAGCCGATGTTTGAGATTAACCCGATTGCACAAAATCAATACCTGATGATGAAGTGAAGCTTCGGGAAAACCCACGCTTTACAAAAATAACATTATTATTGTCAATACTGTATTGTTTTTCATGTGCTTTACGTGACAAGTGTATGCTACATGGTACACGTCTGTTATTATGGAAGTTTTTCTACTGATGATTGTTTTTTCACCGAGTCCAGCTGCTTGCTTGTTTCTTTCCTCTTTAAATATTCATCCTTGTGTTGCCTTTCTCTTCCTGCTATATTTGTGCAGTCATTTTTATCTCCTGTCTTTTCTATTCTGCTCTCCTCTCTAGACTGTCTCGCGGAGAGCGGAATGTAGGGCGACTGACGGAAAGGTTTTCCTCAGATTTAAACACGGTTGTCGGAAGGTTTCCGCTGGCAGGAAACCGTCTCAGAGGTCTCTTCTGATGCGGCGGGTTTGCTATTTTCATTCTAACGCAGACCTCAGTAATAAACTATGTTAAGAGCCGACCACCTGTATTACTGCGCGCATGAAGATGCGTTAATACCGCTCTGTCATGAGTTGTATCTCTGCTGCTACGGTTCAGCCAGAAGGATTATTTCATTCGTAAAAATAAATAAATAAATGTTTTTCTCTCTGCTTATGGGGAACATGTTTCCACAGTGTAATATTAGAGGAAGAGGACACCAGTGTGTCACTCCTGAGTGAGCGCTACTGATCCAACAATACACCGCCATGCCGCATGTCTGCCGGCCGTGGTCAGTTTGGAAAAATTAATTGGAAGAGTTTCAGAGTAACGATGGATGGGAGCCAATGGTGAGGGATTTTTAAAAGAAAGCCACTGGGGGGGGATATAAAATCCTGCAGATTTTGTATGTGGTTTAAAATTGACTGAGGATTTTGGGCAGTATTTTAGGGGAATACAAATTCCAGGCATCTGGCAATGCTGTGTCAGGCTGAAAAGTTCTCAATACTTGGCTTCAGATGAGTGGAACTAGAGACAATCCATTTGGAGCAACCTGATCTCATGTGAATTCGGCAATATGTACCGATTGTTAGTGTCTCAAAAAACGGTACCTGTTTCCGAATTTTGCACAAGCGCCCCCTGAGCCTGTACTGGGAACTACTGACTAATGCTCAGTTGTAGACTGTAAGGAGATTTCGTGAAAGATATATAATGCGAGAGAAGCTTGTGATAGAAAAATATAGTTGTGCAAATATAGATTCTTTAAATCTTAACAGTTCGGCCATGAGCCCGAGTTACGTGAACTCCTATGAGGTTATGTTTAGGGGTTGGGCGGGACCCTGGGACATTTTTTTATTTTAATTTTATTTTTTTAATAATTTTTTTATTTTTTATAATTTATTTTCTTTCAAAATTGTTGGTAACAATATGGTAGCAAAAAGGGACACTATCTTAACAGTTCGGGCATGAGCCCGAGTTACGTGAACTCCTGTGAGGTTATGTTTAGGGGTTGTGGGTGGGGTACGGGAATCACGAAAAAAAAAGAAAAACAATTTTTGCCAAGAAAAATTTTTTGACAAAAAAGTCTTGCCAAGAAAAGCAGTGGGACGCGTGACGTCATATACTACTACCCTCACACGTGATGTTTTCGGCCTATCACAGCCTTTAGTCAGTAGTTCCCAGTACAGGCTCAGGGGGCGCTTGTGCAAAATTCGGAAACAGGTACCGTTTTTTGAGACACTAACAATCGGTACATATTGCCGAATTTCATGAGATCAGGCTCATTTGGAGTGATGGCGCTCGCTGTCCCCGTCCTGAATTAGACTCTAACGCCACGGCACTCGGCTGGAGCAAATGGGCTCTTATTTCGCTTCTGCAAAATGTGTTTGAAATGATGAACCCTCGCGGAGCCTCTTGTGTGTGACTCTTAACATCTGGTTGTGTGTTTCAGCAGCAACAACCGCACAGATTACATAAGATTGATGTGTTCATGACTAATCGCAAGAGATAAAAAGAAAATGGCAGTATTTTACCTTTCTCTCTCTCTCTCTCTCTGTTTATGTTATAGTTAAGCAAATGTTGAGTTTATTCAGACCTTTTTTTTAACAGACCCCCAACACTAATATTTTGGGGATCCATTTTAACACTCAGTTATTTATTTATTTTGATAGATTTATCTGATAGATTACTTTCATCAGTTTCATTGTAAAATTAGATAATGCAAAATTTAGATAATGAATTTTAGGGGTTCGGTTGAAGCCAACTCCTCTGAGAAATACAATGGACTTGAAATTAATCACATTTTCGCTCAACTTGAGATATCAGTTTGCCATCACCTTGTAAAAAAATCCATTTAAAGTCCCAGTGATTGTGATTTCATTTTTTATTCAGCTTTCATATCTGAAAATATAAAGTTAATTTCTTTCTTTCTCAGTTTAATTTGTGTTTTGTCTGAAGCTACCAGTTCCAAATCCCTTACTAATTTAATACAGGACTATCATCCAAAAAGCTACTGTCAATTACCATACACACCCACTTACTTCTCACGCTGAAATGTGTGTACAAAAATGCTCACATTTCTCTGTCATTTACAAACTCTTGTGAAGACAAATAACACAAACAACACTTTGAGTCTCTTCAACATAAATCGTTTATTTTATTTGAGGCTCTTAAAATCAGAGAGGCCTTTAATTGTCTTCACAAATTAGAATCTTTTTATGCTTTTTTATGTCTGGAGTAGAAGATTAATGAGAAAACTGCACCACAAGAGAAAATAATCCACGTAATTTCTGTCTTAAAGTTTCAATGATTTTACCAGCAAGGAGAGCATCACTTCTCTTGGTCTCCAGCGATGGCTATATGTCCATCATCTAATTTTGGTGATTTATGGTCACTACTTTAACCTTGTGCAGATGCTGTTGCTTGCATGAACTGTGACAGTGCCACTTTATTCTGCTGCTGCCTGCCAGTTTTAGTGGAAAAGCACATATTTACCATCCAGAATGAATTTACCAGACCCTGAAACATCCCACAGCACTCATCCGTTTGGGTTTTAGCATGTTTTATGTCAAGTGTTTAATCTGTTGTATAGCGAACACACAACAGAGTGCTTTTTCAAAAGCTGAAGCTCTAAAGTGCTAGCTGACTATGGGATGTGTTCGCCCGTAAAAATGCACATTGTAACCTGTGGAATTATGGGTGCTGCTAAGTCAGACCTGGGTGAAATCTGTATCTGAAATACTCTGCTTATCAAATTAGCTGGTGGTAAAATGTTAAGGCACTGCTGCAGATGCCTAAGAATTGTCTGCAAACTAACCAAAAATCTAGCAATGCGAAAGAAGAGTTTCATAGCCTTATAACCAAAAAAAGTGATTGTACTGATGCCTGACTGGTGTCTGACGCTCATGGTGTGTGGGGACTTGCTGCCCGTGTGTGGGTGATATCCCATGTATTTTTGGAGCTCAGCTTTGCTGCAGTGAAACCCGTAGGACTGCGCCTCATTCCTCAATAAGAACCGTGCTCTGACATCATCTACGCACAACTGGGACGGAATCAGATAATCTTCTCTCAGGCTGATTTTATGTGCACTGTCTGTCTTTCACATCTAAATCAGGACCCTTCAGTGCTGCATAATTCATCCTCTGCATAGCAGGGAAATGTGGGGGTGGATTGGTTACCGCCGCTTTGCAGAGTTGAACCCATCACCAGAGCCTACAGGCTGACACACGTGAATAATTGAGATGGCTTTGTGACACAATGAGCTCTATTTTAAGAGAGTGAAGGAAGTAACGCTGCCCTGACCACCCCCCGCCCCCCCTCCGCTTCTATGTCCCCCCTGCGCTAGCGCAAAAAAAAAAACAAGGATGAAAATGAAATATCAGTCTCTGATCTAACATGGATTTATATGCCCTAATGGCACTGTGGGCCAGTCCAAATTACCCCAAAACAACAATCATGTTTACGATAGTTGTACTCAGAAAAAATAGGACTCGTGTATGTATTAAATGTGTAACCAGAAAAAAATTCTTTTTTTTACTCTAATCCCACTGGAAACTGAGGTAGTGCTATATCTGCCAGAGACTGGATCATGATTTATGGAGGCATATGTGTGTGTGTGTGTGTGTGTGTGTGTGTGTGTCTGTTTGTGTGTGTGTGTGTGCGCGCGCGTGTGTGTGTGTGTGTGTGTGTGTGTGCGCGTGTGGGTGTGTGCATGCATGTGTGCATGCGTCTGTGTGTGTATGTGAGCATGCATGTGTGTGTGTGTGTGTGTGTGTGTGTGTGTGTGCGCGCGTGTGGGTGTGTGTGTGTGTGTGTGTGTGTGTGTGTGCGCGCGCGTGTGGGTGTGTGCATGCATGTGTGCATGCGTCTGTGTGTGTATGTGAGCATGCATGTGTGTGTGTGTGTGTGTGTCTGTTTGTGTGTGCGTGTGTGTGTGCATGTGCATGTGCATGTGAGAGAGTGTGTGTGAGAAATGTTTTCAGGACAGTAGGACAGACAGCTGAGCTTGCCGTTGCCGCAGACAGATCCCTAATTAACGAACCCAGACATCATCCCAGTAAATGAATGAGTTTATCAGGTCCATTCTACTCACTGTTTTACCCTCTCCTTTTCTGAGATAAAGGAAACCCTTTCTGTGGGTTTGACGTACAATAAGTCCCTCTGTTTGCACAAATCCAGAGGGTCAACTACAGACCTCAGTTGTGCATTATCAGATCTCGCTGTTTAGGATTAGCTGTTCCAGGTGAAGTGAATGATGAAGGACTGAGGATGAAGAGGATGAAGATGGGGATAGCAGGAGTCCCTGTCCCCTCAGTGCTGTGCATCTGTTAACCATGACAATAATGCCAGAAAAGTATGTAGATGTTTCCTTAAACTGTACTACTGCAGGGCGTTCTTACATGCGTCTGTAGATCTTACATCAGTAAAGGTAATTCATTAGTTGGTGAAGCCCTTGATAGACATTACAGTCAGCGTGTGGTTGAAGAAGGAGAAGAACCCGTTTCCGTGGCGATAGTGAAACCCATTTAGACAGTGTTTTTAAAGGCAAAGAACAGCAGAACACGAGCCATAGCTATGTTTAGATAGAAGCTAAACAAGACAACAGCCACCAGGACACTGCCTCCAGACAATTACTGGCTCTATCAGCACAACAATAGCAACCAGAGGGTGCAATTAATGTACGTGGCATCTCTAATTACACTGCTAACCGGGGCTTGTAAATTGGGGTTGTCACCAAGCAAATTACAACCAATCACAGGCACGGAATTGAGTGCCACGCAGGCTTGTGTGTTAAAGGTGGCTAAACCTGCAGCGGTGTTTAAGCTCAGCCTCTTGTATAACCGGGGCACATACAATGGGACAGAACCCAGCTAGCATTCTCCATTGTACTCACCAAATGCACAAAGCCAATGCTGAGACACAGCAAGTGCACAGTGTATTTTAACAGCTACAAGATGTTCATGATTTGGCAGTAGATACTCCCTGAAAACAAACTCTAAGAGAGCTGCCCCTGGTGGCACTTTCCATAAATGAGATTTAAATAAAACATCTGTTCAAAATTGATTAAATTATAATTTAGTGCTCCATCTCCTGGTGAGAATCCCGAACCTGTCCAGATGTAGTAAAGAATGAGGGTAATTGCTGGGTCATGAGGCATACAGTATGTTTGGGTAAATACTGATGCAGTCCAAGACTTTACACATGAAGCTGAAACTTTACACACCCCCCCCCCCCCTCCCCCCCACCATATCAAACCACGCCCCCTGTCTCAAGCCACGCCCCCTGGGTGTCCCTCCCCATGTGAGTTCATGTGTGTGTGTGTGTGTGTGTGTGTGTGTCTGTAAGTGCATATGTGTACGTTTGTGTACCTGAATGTATGCGTGTGTTCCTGTGCTTGTGTGAGTGTGAGGGTTGGCTTGCGATGTGACAGACAGCACGGAGCAGGTGACAGACAGCCCACAGAAGACGCAGCACAGCGTGACATCACTGTACGGTGGAAAGTTTGTGAGTAATGTGCTGATTAATGATTACATGCAGCGGGAGCTGATTTACTGCGTCAGGTAAGTGCTGAAACTAGGGGACAAAGCGGTGTACTGCACTACCCAAGGGAATCTGAATATTGAGTGCCCTGCTAGGCACACACACACACATATACGTACATGCACACATGCACATACACACGTGCACACATACACAGGCACGTATGCAAGTGCACATACACACATGCAAGTACACGCACACACAAGTGCGCGCGCATTTGCATGCACGCATATGCACACACACCCGCACACATGCAAGAGCACATGGACACACGCATAGACACTCACTCATGCAAGTGTACACACATGCAAACATACACATGCTTGCGCACGCACACACACACGCACGCATGCATGTGGGCACAGACACACATAGACACACATGCACACACACACGCACGCACGCACACACACACACACACACACACACACACACACACACACACACACACACACACACACACACACACACACACACACACACACACACACACACACACACACACACATATTCTGATTAAATTTGCCTTGGTTTTGACATCCAGCTGTGTGTTTGTGCACCTGCAGGTGTTTGTAGTGCAGATGCTTTTGTCAGATCAGAGATTAGGGCAAGTCACTCAACTGAAGAGATTTCAATATGGTGCCACTCAAAGTCCAGAAGATTTGCCAGCACTGATGCTACCCTCTGAGAGACCGGGCCACTACTGATGATCTATTCAGAAAACAAATGACATGCGTTTCTCCTCACCTTCCTGTACGCTTCCCGTTTAAGTGCAAAAGCTGTGATAAACATTTTTATATTTCCAGAAAGAGGCTGTTCTGGTGTGTGGGACATTGAGTAAAAGAAAAGGTGGTGCTGGCATGATTTAACGGCACGGCACTTCAAGGATAATCTTTCATCAGATGCATTTGCTCACAGATAGCGACTCTGTTGAAGTGGCCTGAACCTGCCGTGTCTCGTGTGATGAGGCTGAAATTATTCTGGCAGGAGTGGCTCTCACATTGTCAAGGTTGAGTGAAGGTCTTCTGTCTCCCATAGAAGCTGATTGGACTCATGCAGTGGCTTCGTCTTCGGCTCAATGTGAACTGAAACACACTAATGGATCAGTGATCCGCAGCATTGGAGCTGATTATGGATGACATCCAATAAAATTGTTCCTTTTAAAAGACACATCTTAACGATTCCTTGCAATCACTTCCACACACACACACACTCACACACACACACACACACACACACACACACACACATATATATATATATATATATATATATATTACTTATATACACGTATGTATGACATATATACATACATACATACATAAATACACACACACCCATGCACACATACTATACTTCAAACTTATAAAAGGGAAAATTGTAAAATTTCCTTTTGAAGTGAAGGGTAATTTTCAAACAGGAGGGCTAGAAGCCTGGCTGTGCCCCATTCTGTGATAATATTCACTTTAAGTTTACTACGGATTGCTAGCCCACTTATCAAGCCTAGGCATGGTTAAAATGCAATACAAATTTATTAAAAAATGAATTAAGCACAAACTAATAAAAAGAGCTTAATATCAAGGTTTTCTTGATATCAATATTTGTTTTCTTTGACTCTTTATAATTGAACTGTAATGGTGATTTTGATTGCGCACGGAATTGGACAGAACAGAACATGGCATTTCCATCACACTGTGCTAGAGCTCTGACTGCTGCTGGTGGCATATGCGCGGTCACGTCTTGTAGCAAAGTGATTATCTTTCATAAAGCGCCATGTTGAGACATTTCAAAAACCAGATATTAAACACAGTGAGCCCTGCTCAACATGGCACCCCCATTTCAAAGATAATTACATTTCCGGAACGGTAAATGGCTTAAACACGTAATTAGCCCAAATCATTTTTTAAATTCATGATAGAAAAAAAATAATAAAGTAATCAGCGCTGGCTGTCATTTTAAAACTGAATTAAACCAGATCAGGAAGTGTGCACTTATGTCCTTGTTGGGCTGCATTGTCCTGCCTTTCTCCTGCCTTTACTGCATTTAAACACCTAATTGTTCCAATTATTAGTAAATTATTAGTTAACAATTTCACCAGCCTGGCAATGTGAGAGCTGGACTCAAAAAATACAATTCTGTGTGTGAATAATTCTCAACCACGTAACAAAATATCTGTGAAAACGGCATGTACACTATGTTTGAGAAATTGATATATGTACATGTATAACACACACACGCACACACACACACACACACACACACACACACACATAGTGCAATCGCCGAATATTTTGGCAGCGACAGCATTTTTCTTGTTTTGGCTCTCTACTCCAGCACATTTGATTTGAATAACCTCATCTTAAATAAAGTCATCATATTTAGTAATTGGTTGCAAATCCTTTGCATTCAATGACCCATATCACATGACCAGATGCTGGGTATCTTCCCTGGTGATGCTCTGCCAGACCTGTATTGCAGCCATCTTCAGTTCCTGTTTGTTTTGGGATTTTCAATTGGATTCAGGATGGGCCAGTCAAGAACATTACACTTTTTGGTCCTCCTTGGTTGCTTATTTAACAGTGTATTTGGGGTCATTGTCCTGCTGCTAGGTCAAGTGCTGGGCAATGAGTTTTGAGGCATTTTGTTGGATCTGAGCAGATAAAATGTTTCTGTACTCTTCAGAATTCATCCTGCTGCCGTTCTTGAAGCTTACCATTGGTTTGCACCTTGTAGTGAACCCTCTGAGGTCATGCTGGTGTCGTCTTTTCTTTATTTTAGGCGTTGACACATCTATGCCTACATCCTGGAGAGTGTTTTTGAACTGTTGGATAGGGTTAGGGATAGGGATAAAATGGGTTTTTCTTCACAATTAAAAGTATTCTTTGGTCATCCACTACAGTGGCCTTCCATGGTCTACCAGGTTGTTTGCTATTGCTGAGCTCACCAGTGCATTACAGTTGATTTTGACACATTCACTGTTATGGCTATATATCTGATCGCTTTACTCCACCACATGATGGCATGCCTTACTGGCATTGACTAAGACATGTTGAGAGATAACAGCAACAGACTCCAAATGCAAATGCCACACCTAGAGTCAACTGTAGACCTTTTGTTAGCTAATGATGCAACACCACACAGCTGGCCAAGGAACAGCAGAGCAGCCAATTGTCCAATTACTTTTGGTCCTCCAAAATGGGGGGGGGGGGGGGCTATGTATAAAAAGAGCTGCAATTCCTACGTGGTTTACCCTGCATGGATGTATATACCCTTAAAGTAACTCTTTAATGTCATAGTCATTGTTTCATTTCAAATACAATGTTCTGGAGTACAGAGCCAAAACAACAGACATATTGTCATTGTCCAAATACTTACAGACTACACTCTATATACTGTCTATATTTTATGCATAATGATGACAACAGGCCATTCAGCCCATCTTGGCTCATCATCTACCTACAGACTAGAGAGTATCCTCTGGACTTGATCACTCTGACGGTCTCTGTCTATTATACAATCTGGAAACTGTTCCACACAGTGACAACTCTTTTTGTGAAAATAAACACATAAGTTAAAAAAACATAAGGATTTACCTGTAATACATTTCCACCTTCGCCCCCTTGTTCTGCTGACAGAAATGATATCACAAGCTGTTGTGCTGCTGCTGTGTTGATGCTGCAGTTCTTTTCTCAGATAAGAAAAGTACTCCATGGTCATTTCTTACCAAGAATATGTCTTTTTTGTTGTTGTCATTTTTATGCATTTGAAACATACAGTTTATTCTGTGTATAAACTGAAATGTGTAGATTTTTTTTGGTTAAAGAAAGGTTGCAGAATCACTGCCCTCTCCTGAATGGCATGGATAGCCACGGTTATAAGGCACAAATTCCAGTCTTAAGACACGCACTCTTTTCAGGGTCCATCTAAATCCCCTGCCGCCTGCATCAGTCCGCTGCGCGCTAATGCTTTGGTTCTGGTGGACACCTGTTGCCGTGGTACCGAGTGACCACGGCGTATTCCTGGAGAGTTCTTAATCGGGTCGTTGAACTGATTACTCACTTTGTCGTTCTAATTAGTATTTTCCTCGTCATTGTAATTTCTGCCGCTGTGTTTTATAAGGAGTCACTCAATGTCAGGAGCAGAAGGGTTGTCTGGGGGGAGACCCTATGAGCAGCCGCCCGAGGCTTCGCGGGTTCAGGCCCGGCCTACTGGCGCCAACACGCTCAGTGCCTTGCAGGTGAGCGTGTCGATGGACTGCACGGCTCCTTGTGCAGGTGTGCTGACTCCACAGACACAAAAAGAGCCATGCATTTTGCATGCAGGCAAACAGGATTACATCAAAAGGCTTTACCTTACTGGCAATTAGCAGAGAGCCATTTGCAACACGCGCTAGTGCGCAGACCAGGGAAACGACACCAAGCTTTCAGAGCACGATTCCAGAATCATCCGACAGTCTGAATATGCTCCGCATGCCAACGCTGTTGGCGGGAGATTTGCAGCTGCCGGGTAGACCAGAGATGCCAAAAATGTTAAAACAAGAATCCATCCCTAGTGAAATATTAAACCCACAGAATGGGTCCAGTTTGGCAAATCCAGGTTATTTTCGGTTGACTCAGAATATGTTGGGGTGTCTTACAGGGGGATTTGGGGGTGAGTCACAATAGATTTTGGGTTGATTCATGGGCGGTGGGGGGGGGTCTGGGTAACTCACAGGAGGCGTGTTGAGGTGACTCTCAGTAGACTTTGGGGATTTTGAGGTAAATTATGTTCCCATATTATTACCCTGCATTTGCAGAGGGTTCGATTGGCGCCATCATTATTCCGGACACGCCCGGATTAGTCCTGCCGCTTCCAGGCTGTGCTGTGAAATCCCATGATCCTCTCTGAAGCGTGGCGAACGTGGATGACCTTGGCTCTCCTATTGTATGTTCCTGTGTCAGTCTTACCAGACTAATCCTTAATTACCATGCCTAATTATTCTGCCTCGTTAAGGCCAATTAAATACCCACAGACCCATTCAGTACTGAGGCCTGGGCATAACTGAAAAAAGGATTTTACGGCAGGGCTGTAAACAGAAATAACTTTTTTGATGTCTGTTTTGCTGTAACAATAAAACTAAGTATGTTTCTGGGATCTGCAGACCCATATATGCTCTATTGAGATTAATTTGACTGTGACCAGTGTTCAATTGAAGGAATCAATTTCAGAACAAAATAATAATGTAATCTTTTACTCATCAACAGTTTACAATGAAATCATTTCCATATAAAGTGTTGGTTTTATTGAAGACATTTTATTGAAATCCATCATTGACGAATATCATTTCAGTGTAAAGTCTTAATTGGATGGATATAATTTGAGTTTGAAGTGTTAATTGTATGGATATCATTTTATTTAAAAGCGTTAATTGGATGCATATCATTTGAGTGTGAAGTTGTAATTGTATGGATATCGTTTGAGTCTAAGGCTGTGCAGCGCTCAGTGTTTCGTGGTGCCTCAAGACCAATCAGAACCTCGGCGGGAGACGGCATATCTGATGGTGAAGTAAACGCAGTTCAGTAGAGGATATTTCTGAGGGCGGATTCATAATCGACATCCTTTCATGAGCCCATTGATATGCTGGTGCGTTAATGAGTGACACATGTTATTCTATACCCACGCCTGCTGGGGAAATCCCTGTTTGATTGAGTCAAATCAGAAATGAATATCACGCAAACCAGCAATCCCCATTGTAGTTTTACTATGCAGCTGCAAACTTATATCTGCGCCCAGCATAATGTATTCGCCTGAGAAAGCCAGGTGAGATGTGCACATCAACAGAGGTCAGATTCTCATTATGTAAATATAATTCTACGCCGTGATGTCACGGGACGGCACAAATTCGGCTGCCCCCTGGAGCTGTGAAATGCCAGATGCACTCATTGTTCCTGCCGATCCGGAACCTTTCCACTCCATTCACCCAAAGCACACTCACCGGAATGTTCTCTGGCTAAACGCGTTTCATATCGGCCTATCGGCACTTAGAGTGGGGAACCGGGAAACGGTGTCCTGATTGCAGATTGAGTTAACACAATAATGTATTCCTCTTGACAGTAAGAGGAAATGTGTTGGAAATGATAAAGCTGTACTAAAATGCACAGGCGGCACTTGCGCTGAGTTACATCTTTACCATTTTAGGCATTTAGCAGCCATATTAATCCAGACTGACTCACACAGCCTGCATTCACGCAGCTGGTTGTATTTACTGAAGAAAGGGTACAACAGCAGTGCCTTGCCTGGGGGATAGAAGTTGAAATCTCTGCGCTCAAAGCCCTATTGAACGGGGAGGTTCCTTTTTAATGAACACGGTTACTGTTGTACCCTGATCCTTTGCATATGAAGACGAGGTTTATTGCATCGTGTTTTACTCTGTGCCCCAACCTATGCAGTCGAGTGACTGTCATCTCTTCTTCATTTAAAAAGAAAAGTATTGCCTACAGTCTACAGTCATCTTTACCCACCATTCTTAGTTCGATATAACATTACTGCCCTTTTGGTGAAACATGTTTCTATAACACCGTAAGATGTGATGGTGCAGAGCTGTTTAAAAGCCACTCCAGCATTGCTGCGAGTGCTGTAATTGCGCATGAAAAGGCATTAAACGTGCACTGCCCTTCACCTAGCATTAACTGCATTGATCATAGCATGCAAACGCTGGGAAGGTGAAACTCTGTGCAGGCGAATTGAACCCAGAAGCTGAGTTGTTTTGGTTACATAAAAGACGGAGTAGGAACTGTTTCCCTTCCTTGCATCATCGTCCCACGGTTGTGTATTTTTACTGCTGGTGACAGAGAAGTGTCCATGCTGGTTCTCCTGGGAATCCGCTCTGCTTTTCAATTAGCTGATGCGTGCAGGGATTGTTCAGCAGTTCTAGGCAGCCATGAAGGGGGGAACAGAGTTGTATGGAGGAGTTTCTGTTTATAGCGGGTTCATTTGAGATGACTGCTGTTATATTTGGGATTGTCCGTTTGACTGCCGTTATGTTTGGGATTGTGCGTTTGATTGCTGTTTGATTGGGGATTGTCCTTGTAACTGCTGTTAAATTTGGGATTGTCCTTATGATCGCTGTTAAATTTGGGATTGTCCTTATGATCGCTGATACATTTGGTATTGTTCTTATGATTGCTGGTAGATTGGGCATTGTCCTCATGATCGCTGATACATTGGTGATTTTACTTATTTCCACTGTAATATTTGGGATTGTTCTTATGATTTCTGATACATTTGGTATTGTTCTTATGATTGCTGGTAGATTGGGGATTGTCCTTATTATCACTGATACATTGGTGATTGTCCTTATTTCCACTGTAACATTTGGGATTGTCCTTATGATCGCTGTAACATTTGGGATTGTATTTATGACCGCTGTTACATTTGGGATTGTCCTTATGACCGCTGTTACATTTGGGATTGTCCTTATGACCGCTGTTACATTTAGGATTGTCCTTATGACCGCTGTTACATTTGGGATTGTCCTTATGATCGCTGTTACATTTGGGATTGTCCTTATGATCGCTGTTACATTTGGGATTGTCCTTATGATCGCTGTTACATTTAGGATTGTCCTCTTGACCGCTGTTAGATTTGTGATGTTGTGTATGTGACTACTCATGTTTATTTTATTTTATATTTTTATTTGTCCTTTATTTTACCAGGTAAATCTCAGTGAGATCCAGGATCTTTTTTTCAAAAGTGACAACAGACACATACAAACACATTGGACAAACAAGTACATCAAAAGCAACAAGCACAGGCAACATCCACAATATTAGCGATCAAAACTTAAAAATCCTCTAACGGAATGAAGTGTTCTAATCTCAAGGTCTTCTGTAGTTCATTCCATATGTACGGGGCATAATATTTAAAACCAGTTTTATGGTTTGAAAAACAAGTTTTCATGTGAGTCGCAGTTTGTGCTATGTTTTAATTGCAGAGTAGGTGTTCAAAAAGCAGTTTATTACTGTAAGTCTACAGCAGAGAGTGAGTGTTTATATAAGGGAGTGGGTGTATTTTTCAGGGAATGGATGTTTATATAAGGAAGTGTGTTTTTTCAAGGGAGCATGTTTTAATTTCAGTGACCGGTTGTTTATTTCATGAACTGGGTGTTTATATAAGGGACTGGGTGTTTATTTCAGGGAATGGGTGTTTATATAAGGGAATGGGTATTTATGTAAGGGACTGGGTGTTTATTTCAGGGAATGGGTGTTTATATAAGGGAATGGGTGTTTATGTAAGGGACTGGGTGTTTTTTTCAGGGAATGGGTGTTTATATAAGGAAGTGTGTTTTTTCAAGGGAGCATGTTTTAATTTCAGTGACCGGTTGTTTATTTCATGAACTGGGTGTTTATATAAGGGACTGGGTGTTTATATAAGGGACTGGGTGTTTATATAAGGGAATGGGTGTTTATATAAGGGACTGGGTGTTTATTTCAGGGAATGGGTGTTTATATAAGGGACTGGGTGTTTATATAAGGGAATGGGTGTTTATATAAGGGACTGGGTGTTTATTTCAAGGAATGGGTGTTTATATAAGGGAATGGGTGTTTTTTTCAAGGGATGGGTGTTTATATAAGGAACTGGGTGTTTATATAAGGGACTGGGTGTTTATATCAGTCAGAGCTCAGATCCTGGTTGTCGATGATAAGCACTCTGTGTTGGCAGCAGAGCTATAGAGTAAAGAGCACGTTAAACACAGAGAACTCTTTATGAGAAACATGTTAATGTGTCCGGGTATTAAATACGGACAGTCATATGCTAATTACACACAGAAAGATAGATGGCAGAAAACATATTCATAGCAAGATGTTAAACGTATATGGTTTTTAAATGGCTATCATTACAGACACTTGGACAAATGGAGTTGAAACCTTTTGATATTCAGAATATTTTATTATAATACATTCATAATTCATAACATAATTTTTCTAGCGATCTTCCGAACACATGAACCTGCTTTCTAGGGTTTTACTGTTTACAAAAATCACTTTCTCTTTGGACTCTACATACACTCAGATTATTTGTTTGAGTACACACACGCAAGCACAAAATGGATCCTGGAATGAATGAAGCCAAAAACACTCGTCCTTTCTGTCACCTGTCCATTGATATGGCATTAAAGCCTGCCAGTGGAGTTGACCTGTCCTGTATTCAGGTGGGGCAGGTTCCCAAGCACAGCCTGGCACAGGTAAAGAGATGAGGAGGATAGAGACTGGGACAGAGCACTGACAGGTGCACAGTTATATGGGGGTTTGACTATCAACCCCATAGGATCAATACAGAGCTGCATCTTAACCTCCACAAACCAAGGAGGAGAAGGATAAAAATAAAATTAATGGAGTGATTGGAGTGAGGCCATTTCTCTGAGAAAACAGGAAGATTAAGAAATCTGGAGGGAAAGGATGACTGGCACAGAGTCGGTCTCTCCTGCCCTGTAGACTGGCACAGAGTCGGTCTCTCCTGCCCTGTAGACTGGCACAGAGTCGGTCTCTCCTGCCCTGTAGACTGGCACAGAGTCGGTCTCTCCTGCCCTGTAGACTGGCACATAGACAGTCTCTCCTGCCCTGTAGACTGGCACATAGATGGTCTCTCCTGCCCTATAGACTGGCACATAGACAGTCTCTCCTGCCCTGTAGACTGGCACATAGATTGTCTCTCCTGCTCTGTAGGCTGGCACAGAGACAGTCTCTCCTGCCCTGTAGACTGGCACATAGATGTTCTCTCCTACTCTGTAGACTGGCACATAGACGGACTCTCCTGCTCTGTAGACTGGCACATAGACGGTCTCTCCTGCCCTGTAGACTGGCACATAGATGGTCTCTCCTGCCCTGTAGACTGGCACAGAGATGGTCTCTCCTGACCTGTAGACTGGCACATAGATGCTCTCTCCTGCCCTGTAGACTGGCACAGAGATGGTCTCTCCTGACCTGTAGACTGGAACAGAGATGGTCTCTCCTGCCCTGTAGACTGGCACAGAGACTGTCTCTCCTACTCTGTAGACTGGCACAGAGATGGTCTCTCTGGCCATGTGAAATATTGACCATGTATGGCTTGTGCTTTGTCATGTATGTTATAGATGGTGATAGAGATGTTGTAGAGACAGTGTTAGATGTTATAGATGAGACGGTAACCTGCAGTAGCACACTCCTCTACTTTATCCACGTACTGTACTGTACTGTACTGTCTCCTCTACTTTATCCATGTACTGTACTGTACTGTACTGTCTCCTCTACTTTATCCACGTACTGTACTGTACTGTACTGTCTCCTCTACTTTATCCACGTACTGTACTGTACTGTACTGTCTCCTCTACTTTATCCACGTACTGTACTGTACTGTACTGTACTGTACTGTCTCCTCTACTTTATCCACGTACTCTACTGTACTGTCTCCTCTACTTTATCCACGTACTGTACTGTACTGTACTGTCTCCTCTACTTTATCCACGTACTGTACTGTACTGTACTGTAACTGCTGTAGGGAACACACCATAAACACACTCTTTACTGCACAACTGAACTGAGCTCCTGCCATGTGTGCTCCACCATATGATCAGTTTAATCACAAAGACTGTTATGTACAAGAACTGTTAATATAATGTTGTTGTCTGTAATGGAAGTAAAACTATGTACTTTTTTTTTTTGGAATAATAACATTAATTTCCTTCTGCTGTGAATTAGCCCTGCTATGAATTAGCCCTGATGTAATTTAGCCCTGCTAAGAATTAGCCCTGATGTAATTTAGCCCTGCTATGAATTAGCCCTGCTGTAAATTAGCCCTTCTATGAATTAGCCCTGATGTAAATTAGCCCTTCTATGAATTAGCCCTGATGTAAATTAGCCACACTGTGCAACCGCCACATGGCTGAATCTGGTTTAAAAGGAACCTATTCCGCTTCAGCACAGGAACAGCCAGGTTCAGTGGCATATTGTGGAAAAAAAATATTTAAGTTATTAAAATTATTTTTATAATTATTTTGGCATATAAAATGAAACATTTACAGGGGAATTACATTAATTTAACAGACACTCTTATCCAGATTGGAGGTGTGATGGAGCTGTTCCATTCACTGCCCTATAGGCTAGTACCATGGCTTTAAACTTTTAAACTTGAAACAAACTGTAACAGGTCGCCAGTGAAGTGACCCAAAACTCTCTTAACTTTTATCCTGGTTTTTCACAGAAAATTAATGTCTCCTGGTTAAAACCCCAGAAGTCCCAAAGGAGTAAACCTTGATAGTGTTGTCACCTATAGTTTCTTTTCTACCCAGACTGAAAGGATGTGATTGGATGTGATAACGTTTTAGCGCCGTGTCATCTCACTGTCTGATAAGAGCAGGTGCATCGTAACCTTCACCTGTCACAGGTGTAATCCAGCTCATCAACAACATGGAGACGGCTTCCCTTATCGGCCCTCCTGGCACCGGGAACGGAGTGTTCCCTCGCGCCGCAGAGCCCGCCAGCTGCTGCCCATATTAAGCAGATGAGTTTCCTTATCGCTTCAGTTCTCATATCACCCCTTAACAAACGCTGTTCCCCCCTGTCAGGGCTGTCCTATCACCCCAAGTCTCTGCGCGGGCTCAGAGATTCATAGCCATATTGGCTTCTTTTCATACTCCACTCGAGGTGCCCTAACACTCTGAGATTGCAACAAAAAAAAAATCATCTACTTTTCTATTATATGTGCTATGTGAATGTGTGGTCAGTATTACCTTAATAAATAATTAAGGTGTAATTCTACATTCTTTTGAAATGGAATCTATGGGTAAAACTTTTAAAAATGTGCATCTATTCTATTAATCTGTATTCTGATCCTGTTCATTTGATTTTGGCTTTTCCTAATATGGTGATTGCCGGGCACCTGATAAAGCACCGTGCGTAGCTGGATAACATTTAATGTCAATCCACAACACGCAGAGTGTGACATAACTTGTTGTGCAGTACGTTAGCAGAATCTTGAGGAATGTTCTTGTTAGGTTTCCATCTGGCTGTGAGATTACATTATGATGAGAATGTTTCCCCAAACCAAACAACCTTAGTCTTAGTCTTAGTCTTTTAGCCTTAGAGCTGCACTCTAAAAACTGATAAAAACACAACAATTTGCATGCAGCTTTTTGAATTATGTCAATTTGTGGTAGAATTAAGTACATGCTATGAACTACATTGAGGACAGCCAATTAGACTCAGCCAGGTTTGAAAGCAATATTAATGTAATGTTCCGCTCCCTTCCTGTCCGTTTTCCGTGTTTTCCTGTTTTCCCTCCGTGTCATGTTGGATCCCTTTGTCCGTGTTTTCCCCGCTGCCGCGGACTAGGCGTGTCCTTCCCTGTCTTGTTCGTCTGGTTGTTTTGTCTTACTTCCGCCTTTCACTCCCTCCCCCTCGTTGCATGCATTTCCTCACCTGGTGTCTTGTAATCACTCCCGGTTTATGTTCACACCTGTATCGTATTTTGTCTCGTTAGTTAGCTCTATATAGTCTTTCGGCTGGCTGCCAGTCGGCGCCAGTTCGTTAACTATCATCACTTGGTGTAGTGCTTGACTCGTTATCTGGTCTCCCTGCTTAAACTATTCGCGTAGTTGTGGAATGTGTTTCCCGTGCAGCGTATAGTTCCTCGCAAAGCTACGGATTGGTAGTTTACCTCCCGCACAATTTCCTGTCATAATTGTGTAGCTAACTTGTTTCCCTTCTCCTCCATCTAACCCTGCACCCGATCTCCCGTGGCAGTGTTCGTGTTCCCCGTGTTTGTTGTGTGTGTTGCGGTACCTCCACCTCCAGCGCGTGTAGGCTCCGGGGTGATTCGCTACCTGGCTACCCTCCAGTTGTTCCTGTCCGACCGAAGAGACCACCCAGTTCTTCGGCGCCGGCTCCTGGAGCTCTGGAGACAGTCAGCTACCTCCGGACCTACCGCAGCTACGCCACACCACTCTGTCCTGCCGTGCTACCGCAAAACCTCCCGACTTCCAAACCCATCACCTCCGTGAGAACCTCCCGGTCTTTCCCGTGCCTTCCCTTGCACTAACCCTCCTCTGTTGTTTTGTTTTTCTATACCGGTGCAGTCAGCCCGGTCCAGTCCTGCCCTGCCGTAGTGAGTCGCTCCCCTGCCAGTTCCAGTCCAGTCCAGGCGTGAGTTGTACAAGCGACTCGCTCAAAGTCCAGTTCCGGTTTGGGACATTCCGTTCCAGTACCCGATTCCCGTGTGGACCTCCCGGTCCAGTTCCAGTCCAGTCCAGTTCCGGTTTGGGACATTCCGTTCCAGTACCTGATTCCCGTGTGGACCTCCCGGTCCAGTTCAGTCCCGTCCAGTTCCGGTTTGGGACATTCCGTTCCAGTACCTGATTCCTGTGTGGACCACCCGGTCCAGTTCCAGTCCAGTCCAGTTCCGGTTTGGAACAGCCCGTTCCAGAACCTCCAGTCCAGCTCCGGCTTGGAGCAGCCCGCCCCGGGCTTCCAGGCGCAAGACCTTGTATTACTGTGTGTGTTGCCTTTCCTGTACAGTGTTGGGACTACCCCAACACTTTATTTATTAAATACACCCCTTTTGTGAAATCTGTCTCCTGGTCGTTGCACTTGGGTTCGTCCCGTAAACAGATACGTAACAGAACGAACTGGCCAAAAACATGGACCCAGCCGACCTGGAGCAGATTCGGCACGCCTTCTCCTGCCAAACTGCGGTCAGCGACCAACAGGGCCGTCGTCTGGACGACGTGTTGGAAGTGCTGAGGGGCATCACGGAACAAGTTACGCAGCTGTCTCTTCACCAGCCGCTTCCGCGTATTCCATTGGGCCCTACACCGCCCGCACTGGATCCCCCGGCGGACCCCCCTGTGTCCGCTTCATTTCGTGAGCCTCGCGTTCAACATCCTGAGCTATTCCGCGGGGAATTGGGGAAATGTCGCGAATTTCTGATGAAATGCGACATTGTCTTCCGGATGCAGCCCTCCTCCTTCGCCTCCGACCCATGTAAGATCGCGTTCATCATGAGCAGCCTGGGAGGAGGTGCCCTGGAGTGGGCTACATCCATCTGGGATAGCCAAGCCGCGCTCTGCAACAACTTCGCTGCCTTCACCGCCGAGATGCGGCGCGTGTTTGACCACCCTACCTGTGGGCGAGATGCAACTCAGCGCCTACTTCAGGTCCGTCAGGGGAGTCGCAGCGTCGCAGAGATGGCCATCCAATTCCGTACCCTCGCCGCGGAGTCCGGATGGAACGACACCGCCCTTCAGGGGGCTTTCCGCCAGGCACTCAGCGAGGAGCTCAAAGACCAACTAGCCACCCGTGAGGAATCAACCTCCCTCAATAGCCTGATTAGCCTGGCCATAGCAGTCGACAACCGTCTTCGTATCCGGGCCCGTGAGCGTGGGGGGAATCCCGGTCACCTTCCTCATATACGCTCTCACCCTTCTGCTTCTGGATTCAGGGCGGCGTCTGGGGTCTCCGAAGAGGAGCCCATGCAACTGGGCAGAGTTGCGGTCAACTCTGCAGAGCGCCAACGTCGTCAGCGATCCAGGTCTTGCTTCTATTGTGGCAAACCTGGCCACCAGATCGCCTCATGTCCCATCCGCCCAAAAGAATAGGCTCGCCAGTTAAACTGGGCGTACTGACGAGCCCTATCATACCCTGCCATGCAGCCCAGAATCGCCTAGTTTTCAAGGCCACTCTCCTGTGGAGCGACAAGTCCTTAGTTTCGTCGGCTCTCATCGACTCTGGAGCCGACACCAACTTCATGGACACCACCTTCGCCCAGAGGGCCGGCATCCCCACGGAGCTTCTACCATCGCCCATTACTGCCTTCGCCTTAGACGGTCGGAGTTTGGGGTTAGTGACCCACTCCACCGTTTCCTTACAGCTTGTCCTCTCCGGCAATCACCGGGAGAGCATTCAACTCCTCCTCATCAATTCCCAACAGTCAACCATAGTTTTAGGGCAGACCTGGCTCCGTCTCCATAACCCACACATCGACTGGCAGGGCGGACGCATCCTGGCGTGGAGTGGCCACTGCCTGGCTAGCTGTCTCCGCTCCGCGCTTCCCCCTCCGGGGTCCAAGAATCCCAGCACCAACCTACCCGAACCCGATATGTCCACCATTCCCAAACAGTATCACGACCTCAGTCGCACCTTTTCTAAATCACGTGCTCTGTCCCTACCTCCTCACCGCCCGTACGACTGTTGTATTGATCTACTGGCGGGAGCCAAACTTCCGTCCGGCCGTCTCTACAGTCTGTCGGGACCAGAGAAACTCGCCATGGAGGAATATATCCATGAGTCCCTCGCCTCGGGCATCATCCGTCCCTCCTCTTCTCCGGTTGGTGCTGGGTTCTTTTTCGTAGGGAAAAAGGACGGCTCACTACGGCCCTGCATCGACTACCGGGGACTCAATTCCATCAGTATCCGCAACAAATATCCTCTCCCCCTCATTAACACTGCTTTTGAACCCCTCTCGCAGGCCGTCATTTTTACCAAGCTCGACCTCCGTAATGCGTACCACCTGGTGCGCATACGGGAGGGGGATGAGTGGAAGACTGCCTTCAATACCCCGTTGGGCCACTATGAGTACCTGGTGGTCCCTTTCGGCCTTACTAACGCCCCGGCAGTCTTCCAGGGCATGGTAAATGACGTACTGCGAGACCTGTTGGGTAAGACTGTTTTTGTTTACATTGACGACATTTTGATTTTTTCCAAGTCCCCTCAGGAGCACATTCTCCATGTCCGGGAGGTTCTCCAGCGGCTCCTCGAGAACCAGCTCTTCGTAAAGGCGGAGAAATGCTCCTTCCACGTCTCTTCAGTCCCGTTCCTCGGCTTCATTATTGAGGAGGGCAGTATCCGGGCGGATCCGGTCAAAGTCAAGGCGGTGACGGAATGGCCCCAACCCACCTCTCGTAAGCACCTACAACAATTCCTTGGTTTTGCTAATTTCTATCGTCGTTTTATCCGAAATTACAGTATCATTGCTGCCCCCCTTACCAAACTTACCTCCACTACTTTTTCTTTCTGTTGGAATCCCGAAGCCCAGCGTGCTTTTGAACAGCTCAAAACACGGTTTTCCTCAGCCCCTATTCTTTGCCACCCTGATCCCTCCCGCCAATTTACGATTGAGGTGGACGCCTCCGACACCGGCGTGGGGGCCATTCTGTCCCAACGTGCCGCCTTGGACAACAAGCTCCATCCCTGTGCCTTTTTCTCCCGGAGGCTGTCCTCCGCTGAGCGAAATTATGATGTCGGGGATCGGGAGCTTCTTGCCATTAAGCTGGCTCTTGAGGAGTGGCGCCACTGGCTGGAGGGGGCAGGTACCCCCTTTGTTGTTTTAACTGACCACCAGAATTTAATTTATTTAAGGTCTGCCAAAAGGCTAAATGCTAGACAGGCTAGGTGGTCACTTTTCTTTGCCCGGTTTAATTTTTCTTTGTCCTATCGCCCCGGTTCCCGCAATATTAAGGCGGATGCCTTATCCCGTGTGTTTTCCCTTCCCTCCAGTCCTGCTGACCCCGAAACCATTCTTCCAGCGTCCTGTATGGTGGCTGCGGTCTCCTGGAGGATTGAGGAGATCGTGAGGTCCGCCCAGACTTCCCACCCTGACCCCCGTAATAACCCTAACCCCTCCCTGTTTGTTCCCGACTCCGTCCGCTCCCAGGTCCTTGAGTGGGTTCACGCCTCCTGCCTGGCGTGTCACCCAGGTGTTGCCAGGACGACCGCCCTCGTCAGGAGGAGCTTTTGGTGGCCCACCCTCAAGGAGGATACCCGTGCCTTTGTCCTGGCCTGCTCTGTATGCGCCAGGAGCAAGGCTTCCCACCAGCCTCCCTCTGGTCATCTCCTTCCCCTCCCTGTCCCGGGCCGTCCTTGGAGCCACATTGGGGTGGATTTTGTAACCGGTCTGCCGTTGTCAGAGGGCAACTCTGTCATTCTGACAATTGTGGATCGGTTCTCCAAGGCGGTTCACTTCATTCCCCTCCCCAAGCTCCCGTCCGCCCTCGAAACGGCGGAGCTCCTGGTGGTACATGTGGTCAGGCTGCACGGGATCCCTTCCGATATTGTGTCGGATCGTGGGCCCCAATTCTCCTCCCAGGTCTGGAAGGCGTTCTGTGTAGCCCTGGGGGCCTCGGCCAGTCTTTCGTCTGGCTTCCATCCCCAGTCGAACGGCCAGGCAGAGAGGGCGAACCAGGACCTGGGGGCCGCCCTGCGGTGCGTCACGGCTCGCAACCCCGCCTCCTGGAGCCGTTTCCTTCCCTGGGTGGAGTACTCTCACAACTCCCTTAAGAGTACCTCCACCGGGTTATCCCCTTTCGAGTGCTCGTTAGGGTACCAACCCCCTCTCCTGTCGGTCCAGGAGGCCGAGGTAGCAGTCCCCTCTGTCAAGGCCCACATCCTCAAATGCAAGCGCATTTGGAGGCTTGCACGCACCGCACTCCTACGTTCCAATTCCCGGTCACAGCGTCTGGCGGACCTGCACAGGACCGCAGCCCCCAAATACAGGGCCGGTCAGCAGGTCTGGTTGTCCACGTCCAACATTTCCCTTCCCTCCTCCTCTAAAAAGCTTCGGCCCCGGTTCATTGGTCCCTTCCCTGTTGTACGTCTTGTTAACCCTGTTTCCGTCAAGCTCTCCCTCCCTGCCTCCCTCAAAGTTTACCCCGTTTTTCATGTTTCCCAAATCAAGCCTGTCGCCTCCAGCCCCCTCAGTGCCCCTACCCTCCCTCCTCCTCCTGTCCGGGTCATCAACAACGCCCCGGCCTATACGGTGGACCGCATCATCGACATCCGCCGTAAGGGTCGGGGTTTCCAATACCTCGTGGACTGGGAGGGGTATGGTCCTGAGGAGCGGTCATGGCTCCACAAGGGCCTCATCCTGGATCAAACACTAATCCAGGATTTCCACAGTCGCTTCCCATCCAAGACCAGGCCGCCAGGTACGCCAGGTGGCGTACGTTGAGGGGGGGGGTACTGTAATGTTCCGCTCCCTTCCTGTCCGTTTTCCGTGTTTTCCTGTTTTCCCTCCGTGTCATGTTGGATCCCTTTGTCCGTGTTTTCCCCGCTGCCGCGGACTAGGCGTGTCCTTCCCTGTCTTGTTCGTCTGGTTGTTTTGTCTTACTTCCGCCTTTCACTCCCTCCCCCTCGTTGCATGCATTTCCTCACCTGGTGTCTTGTAATCACTCCCGGTTTATGTTCACACCTGTATCGTATTTTGTCTCGTTAGTTAGCTCTATATAGTCTTTCGGCTGGCTGCCAGTCGGCGCCAGTTCGTTAACTATCATCACTTGGTGTAGTGCTTGACTCGTTATCTGGTCTCCCTGCTTAAACTATTCGCGTAGTTGTGGAATGTGTTTCCCGTGCAGCGTATAGTTCCTCGCAAAGCTACGGATTGGTAGTTTACCTCCCGCACAATTTCCTGTCATAATTGTGTAGCTAACTTGTTTCCCTTCTCCTCCATCTAACCCTGCACCCGATCTCCCGTGGCAGTGTTCGTGTTCCCCGTGTTTGTTGTGTGTGTTGCGGTACCTCCACCTCCAGCGCGTGTAGGCTCCGGGGTGATTCGCTACCTGGCTACCCTCCAGTTGTTCCTGTCCGACCGAAGAGACCACCCAGTTCTTCGGCGCCGGCTCCTGGAGCTCTGGAGACAGTCAGCTACCTCCGGACCTACCGCAGCTACGCCACACCACTCTGTCCTGCCGTGCTACCGCAAAACCTCCCGACTTCCAAACCCATCACCTCCGTGAGAACCTCCCGGTCTTTCCCGTGCCTTCCCTTGCACTAACCCTCCTCTGTTGTTTTGTTTTTCTATACCGGTGCAGTCAGCCCGGTCCAGTCCTGCCCTGCCGTAGTGAGTCGCTCCCCTGCCAGTTCCAGTCCAGTCCAGGCGTGAGTTGTACAAGCGACTCGCTCAAAGTCCAGTTCCGGTTTGGGACATTCCGTTCCAGTACCCGATTCCCGTGTGGACCTCCCGGTCCAGTTCCAGTCCAGTCCAGTTCCGGTTTGGGACATTCCGTTCCAGTACCTGATTCCCGTGTGGACCTCCCGGTCCAGTTCAGTCCCGTCCAGTTCCGGTTTGGGACATTCCGTTCCAGTACCTGATTCCTGTGTGGACCACCCGGTCCAGTTCCAGTCCAGTCCAGTTCCGGTTTGGAACAGCCCGTTCCAGAACCTCCAGTCCAGCTCCGGCTTGGAGCAGCCCGCCCCGGGCTTCCAGGCGCAAGACCTTGTATTACTGTGTGTGTTGCCTTTCCTGTACAGTGTTGGGACTACCCCAACACTTTATTTATTAAATACACCCCTTTTGTGAAATCTGTCTCCTGGTCGTTGCACTTGGGTTCGTCCCGTAAACAGATACGTAACAATTAAGTGATTATATCTCCCTGCATGAAGAGACCTTTGAGTTGACTATATTAACTGCATATAAATTGGTCCAACTAGACTTTCAGCAATGCATTTGAAAGCATTAAGTTGAATCCATTTGCTATCTATTAATATATATTACTTTTTAAGTGTGATTTCTCTGAAACAATGTTCTGACTACTCATGTTGTGGGCCTTTGTGGCTGGATCACAGTCATTACAACAGTCATTGTGGATGCATACTGAGAAAATACTGCCATCAGTCTCCAGAAAAATGGGGGAAATACAGCCCTTCATTTATCTACGTCTGGTACTGTAAAAACATTAGCCAGCCTAGCCAGAAGTCTGTAACACTTAGCTAGGCTACGCACCCCGGTTCCATGTCGGAAAATGAACCCGACCTCCCGTTTTTCAGTATGAAATGCTTTTGTATCGACCAACATGCCGATACAGAATATTCAACATATACAATTAAAAGTTAAAACGTCATTGTTGTAGGCCATTTTAGCTATGTTTGCTAGCAAAGCCAAAACTTTCTCAGTGCATCTCGAACGCACTGATGTCGGTAAAAACATGGAATCGATGCATTTATCACCCCGATATCCAACCTCCTTCCATTAACGAATGCAAGGTTAGCTACTATAGAATACTCCATGGCAAACATTTCAAAACCAACTAATCGAAAGCTCAGAGTGAAACCGTTCAATTATAGTCAGCTAGCTAATGTTAGTCTACTTAATGGTCATGGATCATATTGTAACGTTAGTTGACATGGTTTCTTACCGGGTGATTCAATAAGGCAGAGGAAGATGTAGGATACAGGGAATCAGGGAATACCGGAGGAGCTCCACTCTGTAACCGACAGCACTCGAGTCCTGTTTGGTTTAGTTTGTCAAAACATCTTTAGGAAATAATGTAGCCTATCAATGTTTATAATAAACATTATAATAAAATATCAATGATAGCTAGCTTGATCTACGATGTGTCCCGTCCCTATTCAGAACAGTGAGATGCAGACAGCAATTCTTCCCTCGCTGGCTCCGCCTACTTTCTATGTAATTTACACACCCGCTTGAAAACACTGTAGTCTTTCAAAAATGAGGAAGTGGTAGAGGTATACGTGAAAATGACGTATGCCTCTCCCGAATTTTCAACTTTATATTCAAATAACTTTTTTGGCCAGCCACAAAGAAAGACTTAATTAGTTGCGCCTTGATCTGTTCAATAAGGTTAATGTTGTTTTTGGGTGGAATTACCCTTTAAAAAGCAATGAACACTTTAAATTTAAAACAGGTCAGTTGTTTCATGGCAATACATGTTAGGACATAATATAAACCCAAATTCCAAAAAAGTTTGGACGGTATGTAAAATGCATATAACCTTATTACGTTTATTGATTTTTGTAAATATACGCCAATTTCAAATTTTATGCCAGTTGGGACAGGGTCAAAAAAAAAGACTGGGAAGTTCAAAAAACACCTTTTTGGAACATTCCACAGGTAAAGAGGTGATGCTATTGTGACTGGGTATAAAAGGATATCAAAAGACTCTTGATATCTTATTTGAGGGACAATCTCTATTTAGAGTATTTTAAGTTTACTAAACAATCCAAAGGATGCATTACTGTTTGGCTTTGGCTATAGGCTATAGTTCCAAATGTTGCTATTGGCAACAACAAAAAAAATAAAATAAGAAAGGTCATCAAAAGTACAGCTTACTCAGAATAGATAAGTAATCTGGCAAAATTAAATTATTTGCAATCAATTTGTTTGATTAACAGAATCCGAGATTGCTGTGTAAATGCACCAATTAATTTTGGTAATAGATGCATCTTCGCAATTATAATTTGATTAATCAACTCACTGCTTATGCTGAGCTCTGTATCTGAACTTGTCCAGGCATGTAGGTGGATGGGTGTCAATGAAATGCATGTGTGGAAAAACTTTGTTACTCCAACTTCATAGTTGTTTCTTGTAGAATAAATGAAAAAATTTGGGTTGAAATTGGTCACAGGAGTAAGTCCATATGATTATATATTTTTTGATAATGTTGCCATAACTCATTAAATTAAGTTGGCTATTCATAAAGTTTGAGTAAATCTTTTTTCTAGAGTGTAGTTACCCTTTAAGTCGCTCTGGTTGACCATTTCTGCCAAGTAAATATGATGTAATGTATATTGTAAAATATTTAATTGTTCAACAGTAAGCACGTTTTGTAAAGAGTCACAGAAAAATATTCCAGGACAATAACATTTAAAGGAGAGTCAGAATACTGGACATATTAAAGTTTTGGGAAACTCGAGTGGAGCTCCCAGTGGAATATTCTGGAATTTGAAATTGTTCATTGAGGATGTTCTTTTCTTCATTACCAGTTTTTCCAGATGGTGGGTGTTTTTGATTATGAATACAGCCATTATACTAACATTCAGCATCAGCATTACCATGACAACAAGCATTTGCAGTGACAGGTCGAATGTTGATTTCATAGACTTAAAATGTGCTCACTGCTCTGTTGAATAACATTTCTAAAGTCCCGACCCCATGTACACACCACACTCATCTGCTCCAACCCCATGTACACACAGCACTCATCTGCTCCAACCCCATGTACACACCATACTCATCTGCTCCAACCCCATGTACACAACACAAATCTGCTCCAACCCCATGTACACAACACACTAATCTGCTCCAACCCCATGTACACAACACACTCATCTGCTCCAATTGAAAACCCTGGTGCTAAAAGTACTGACAAAATGTCGCAAAATGTCTATTTTGAGAGAATCAAATCCGAAAATGTCATTGATCCATGAAATCAACCATAACCTGTTGTTTCCATAGTGGAGAACAGAGTCTTAGGCACCTTTTATGTTTACAATATTTATAGGGTGGACTTACACTAACAAATACAACATGTTTCTATGCTCAATTTCAATTGTCTAAAAATGTGACTTCAGTACTTTTAGCACCCAGGTCTTCAATTGCTCTTTATACAGCAGTCCATTCTTAAGCAAATTTTGGCATGGATCCTGATATCAAATTGGAAAAGTACACTGGCCCTCATTCACCAACCATTCTATGAACAAATGTGCTCTTAAGACTTTCTTTAAAATGTTTTATGAACATTCTGGCATTCACCAATGTTTTCTTATTTGGGATTTTTTCTTGGGTAGAACAGAAGCTCAGAAAACAAACATCAGTTAATCCAGAAATGTTTGTAAAAACATTTTAAAGAAAGTGTTAAGAACAAATTTGTTTGCAGAGAGTCCCATTGAATATATAAGGGCACTGGGCTAGTATAAGGGCACTGGGCTAGTATAAGGGCACTGGGCCAGTATAAGGGCACTGGGTCTGTATAAGGGCACTGGGCCAGTATAAGGGCACTGGGCTAGTATAAGGGCACTGGGCTAGTATAAGGGCACTGGGTCTGTATAAGGGCACTGGGCTAGTATAAGGACACTGGGTCTGTATAAGGGCACTGGGTCAGTATAAGGACACTGGGTCAGTATAAGGACACTGGGCTAGTATAAGGGCACTGGGCTAGTATAAGGACACTGGGTCTGTATAAGGGCACTGGGTCTGTATAAGGGCACTGGGCCAGTATAAGGGCACTGGGTCAGTATAAGGACACTGGGTCAGTATAAGGACACTGGGCTAGTATAAGGGCACTGGGCTAGTATAAGGACACTGGGTCAGTATAAGGACACTGGGTCAGTATAAGGGCACTGGGCCAGTATAAGGGCACTGGGTCTGTATAAGGGCACTGGGCCAGTATAAGGGCACTGGGCTAGTATAAGGGCACTGGGCTAGTATAAGGGCACTGGGTCTGTATAAGGGCACTGGGTCAGTATAAGGACACTGGGTCAGTATAAGGACACTGAGCTAGTATAAGGACACTGGGTCAGTATAAGGACACTGGGTCAGTATAAGGGCACTGGGTCTGTATAAGGGCACTGGGCTAGTATAAGGGCACTGGGTAAGTATAAGGACACTGGGCCAGTATAAGGGCACTGGGTCTGTATAAGGGCACTGGGCCAGTATAAGGGCACTGGGCCAGTATAAGGGCACTGGGTCTGTATAAGGGCACTGGGTCAGTATAAGGACACTGGGTCTGTATAAGGGCACTGGGCTAGTATAAGGGCACTGGGTGTGTATAAGGGCACTGGGTCTGTATAAGGGCACTGGGTCAGTATAAGGGCACTGGGTCAGTATAAGGACACTGGGTCAGTATAAGGACACTGGGCTAGTATAAGGGCACTGGGTCAGTATAAGGGCACTGGGTCAGTATAAGGGCACTGGGTCAGTATAAGGGCACTGGGTCAGTATAAGGGCACTGGGTCTGTATAAGGGCACTGGGCTAGTATAAGGGCACTGGGTCTGTATAAGGGCACTGGGCTAGTATAAGGGCACTGGGCCAGTATAAGGGCACTGGGTCTGTATAAGGGCACTGGGCCAGTATAAGGGCACTGGGCCAGTATAAGGGCACTGGGTCTGTATAAGGGCACTGGGTCAGTATAAGGACACTGGGTCAGTATAAGGACACTGGGCTAGTATAAGGACACTGGGTCAGTATAAGGACACTGGGTCAGTATAAGGGCACTGGGTCTGTATAAGGGCACTGGGCTAGTATAAGGGCACTGGGTCAGTATAAGGACACTGGGCCAGTATAAGGGCACTGGGTCTGTATAAGGGCACTGGGCCAGTATAAGGGCACTGGGCCAGTATAAGGGCACTGGGTCTGTATAAGGGCACTGGGTCAGTATAAGGACACTGGGTCTGTATAAGGGCACTGGGCTAGTATAAGGGCACTGGGTGTGTATAAGGGCACTGGGTCTGTATAAGGGCACTGGGTCAGTATAAGGGCACTGGGTCAGTATAAGGACACTGGGTCAGTATAAGGACACTGGGCTAGTATAAGGGCACTGGGTCAGTATAAGGGCACTGGGTCAGTATAAGGGCACTGGGTCAGTATAAGGGCACTGGGTCAGTATAAGGGCACTGGGTCAGTATAAGGGCACTGGGTCTGTATAAGGGCACTGGGCTAGTATAAGGGCACTGGGTCTGTATAAGGGCACTGGGCTAGTATAAGGGCACTGGGCCAGTATAAGGGCACTGGGCTAGTATAAGGGCACTGGGTCAGTATAAGGGCACTGGGTCAGTATAAGGGCACTGGGTCTGTATAAGGGCACTGGGCTAGTATAAGGGCACTGGGCCAGTATAAGGGCACTGGGTCAGTATAAGGGCACTGGGTCAGTATAAGGACACTGGGTCTGTATAAGGGCACTGGGCCAGTATAAGGGCACTGGGCTAGTATAAGGGCACTGGGTCAGTATAAGGACACTGGGTCTGTATAAGGGCACTGGGTCTGTATAAGGGCACTGGGCTAGTATAAGGGCACTGGGTCAGTATAAGGACACTGGGTCAGTATAAGGGCACTGGGCTAGTATAAGGGCACTGGGTCAGTATAAGGACACTGGGTCAGTATAAGGGCACTGGGCTAGTATAAGGGCACTGGGTCAGTATAAGGGCACTGGGTCAGTATAAGGGCACTGGGTCAGTATAAGGGCACTGGGCTAGTATAAGGGCACTGGGTCAGTATAAGGACACTGGGCTAGTATAAGGGCACTGGGTCTGTATAAGGACACTGGGTCTGTATAAGGGCACTGGGTCTGTATAAGGACACTGGGTCTGTATAAGGGCACTGGGCTAGTATAAGGACACTGGGTCAGTATAAGGGCACTGGGCTAGTATATGGGCACTGGGTCTGTATAAGGGCACTGGGCTAGTATAAGGGCACTGGGCCAGTATAAGGGCACTGGGCCAGTATAAGGGCACTGGGCCAGTATAAGGGCACTGGGTCTGTATAAGGGCACTGGGTCTGTATAAGGGCACTGGGTCAGTATAAGGCCACTGGTTCTGTATAAGGGCACTGGGCCATTATAAGGGCACTGGGCCAGTATAAGGGCACTGGGTCTGTATAAGGGCACTGGGCCAGTATAAGGGCACTGGGCCAGTATAAGGGCACTGGGTCAGTATAAGGGCACTGGGTCAGTATAAGGGCACTGGGCTAGTATAAGGGCAGTGGGTCAGTATAAGGACACTGGGCTAGTATAAGGGCACTGGGTCTGTATAAGGGCACTGGGTCAGTATAAGGGCACTGGGTCAGTATAAGGACACTGGGTCAGTATAAGGACACTGGGCTAGTATAAGGGCACTGGGTCAGTATAAGGGCACTGGGTCAGTATAAGGGCACTGGGTCAGTATAAGGGCACTGGGTCAGTATAAGGGCACTGGGTCAGTATAAGGGCACTGGGTCTGTATAAGGGCACTGGGCTAGTATAAGGGCACTGGGTCTGTATAAGGGCACTGGGCTAGTATAAGGGCACTGGGCCAGTATAAGGGCACTGGGCTAGTATAAGGACACTGGGTCAGTATAAGGGCACTGGGTCTGTATAAGGGCACTGGCCTAGTATAAGGGCACTGGGTCAGTATAAGGACACTGGGCCAGTATAAGGGCACTGGGTCTGTATAAGGGCACTGGGCTAGTATAAGGGCACTGGGTCAGTATAAGGGCACTGGGTCAGTATAAGGGCACTGGGTCAGTATAAGGGCACTGGGCTAGTATAAGGGCACTGGGTCAGTATAAGGACACTGGGCTAGTATAAGGGCACTGGGTCTGTATAAGGGCACTGGGTCAGTATAAGGGCACTGGGTCAGTATAAGGACACTGGGTCAGTATAAGGACACTGGGCTAGTATAAGGGCACTGGGTCAGTATAAGGGCACTGGGTCAGTATAAGGGCACTGGGTCAGTATAAGGGCACTGGGTCTGTATAAGGGCACTGGGCTAGTATAAGGGCACTGGGTCTGTATAAGGGCACTGGGCTAGTATAAGGGCACTGGGCCAGTATAAGGGCACTGGGCTAGTATAAGGGCACTGGGTCAGTATAAGGGCACTGGGTCAGTATAAGGGCACTGGGTCTGTATAAGGGCACTGGGCTAGTATAAGGGCACTGGGCCAGTATAAGGGCACTGGGTCAGTATAAGGGCACTGGGTCAGTATAAGGACACTGGGTCTGTATAAGGGCACTGGGCCAGTATAAGGGCACTGGGCTAGTATAAGGGCACTGGGTCAGTATAAGGACACTGGGTCTGTATAAGGGCACTGGGTCTGTATAAGGGCACTGGGCTAGTATAAGGGCACTGGGTCAGTATAAGGACACTGGGTCAGTATAAGGGCACTGGGCTAGTATAAGGGCACTGGGTCAGTATAAGGACACTGGGTCAGTATAAGGGCACTGGGCTAGTATAAGGGCACTGGGTCAGTATAAGGGCACTGGGTCAGTATAAGGGCACTGGGTCAGTATAAGGGCACTGGGCTAGTATAAGGGCACTGGGTCAGTATAAGGACACTGGGCTAGTATAAGGGCACTGGGTCTGTATAAGGACACTGGGTCTGTATAAGGGCACTGGGTCTGTATAAGGACACTGGGTCTGTATAAGGGCACTGGGCTAGTATAAGGACACTGGGTCAGTATAAGGGCACTGGGCTAGTATATGGGCACTGGGTCTGTATAAGGGCACTGGGCTAGTATAAGGGCACTGGGCCAGTATAAGGGCACTGGGCCAGTATAAGGGCACTGGGCCAGTATAAGGGCACTGGGTCTGTATAAGGGCACTGGGTCTGTATAAGGGCACTGGGCTAGTATAAGGGCACTGGGCCAGTATAAGGGCACTGGGCTAGTATAAGGGCACTGGGTCAGTATAAGGGCACTGGGTCAGTATAAGGGCACTGGGTCAGTATAAGGACACTGGGCTAGTATAAGGGCACTGGGTCTGTATAAGGGCACTGGGTCAGTATAAGGGCACTGGGTCAGTATAAGGACACTGGGTCAGTATAAGGACACTGGGCTAGTATAAGGGCACTGGGTCAGTATAAGGGCACTGGGTCAGTATAAGGGCACTGGGTCAGTATAAGGGCACTGGGTCTGTATAAGGGCACTGGGCTAGTATAAGGGCACTGGGTCTGTATAAGGGCACTGGGCTAGTATAAGGGCACTGGGCCAGTATAAGGGCACTGGGCTAGTATAAGGGCACTGGGTCAGTATAAGGGCACTGGGTCAGTATAAGGGCACTGGGTCTGTATAAGGGCACTGGGCTAGTATAAGGGCACTGGGCCAGTATAAGGGCACTGGGTCAGTATAAGGGCACTGGGTCAGTATAAGGACACTGGGTCTGTATAAGGGCACTGGGCCAGTATAAGGGCACTGGGCTAGTATAAGGGCACTGGGTCAGTATAAGGACACTGGGTCTGTATAAGGGCACTGGGTCTGTATAAGGGCACTGGGCTAGTATAAGGGCACTGGGTCAGTATAAGGACACTGGGTCAGTATAAGGGCACTGGGCTAGTATAAGGGCACTGGGTCAGTATAAGGACACTGGGTCAGTATAAGGGCACTGGGCTAGTATAAGGGCACTGGGTCAGTATAAGGGCACTGGGTCAGTATAAGGGCACTGGGTCAGTATAAGGGCACTGGGCTAGTATAAGGGCACTGGGTCAGTATAAGGACACTGGGCTAGTATAAGGGCACTGGGTCTGTATAAGGACACTGGGTCTGTATAAGGGCACTGGGTCTGTATAAGGACACTGGGTCTGTATAAGGGCACTGGGCTAGTATAAGGACACTGGGTCAGTATAAGGGCACTGGGCTAGTATATGGGCACTGGGTCTGTATAAGGGCACTGGGCTAGTATAAGGGCACTGGGCCAGTATAAGGGCACTGGGCCAGTATAAGGGCACTGGGCCAGTATAAGGGCACTGGGTCTGTATAAGGGCACTGGGTCTGTATAAGGGCACTGGGTCAGTATAAGGCCACTGGTTCTGTATAAGGGCACTGGGCCATTATAAGGGCACTGGGCCAGTATAAGGGCACTGGGTCTGTATAAGGGCACTGGGCCAGTATAAGGGCACTGGGCCAGTATAAGGGCACTGGGTCTGTATAAGGGCACTGGGTCTGTATAAGGGCACTGGGCCAGTATAAGGGCACTGGGTCTGTATAAGGGCACTGGGCCAGTATAAGGGCACTGGGCCAGTATAAGGGCACTGGGTCTGTATAAGGGCACTGGGTCTGTATAAGGGCACTGGGCCAGTATAAGGGCACTGGGCTAGTATAAGGGCACTGGGTGTGTATAAGGGCACTGGGCCAGTATAACAGCACTGGGTCTGTATAAGGGCACTGGGTCTGTATAAGGGCACTGGGCCAGTATAAGGGCACTGGGCTAGTATAAGGGCACTGGGTCTGTAAAAGGGCACTGGGCCAGTATAAGGGCACTGGGTCTGTATAAGGGCACTGGGCCAGTATAAGGGCACTGGGTCTGTATAAGGGCACTGGGCCAGTATAAGGGCACTGGGCCTGAATAAGGGCACTGGGCCAGTATAAGGGCACTGGGTCTGTATAAGGGCACTGAGCCAGTATAAGGGCACTGGGTCTGTATAAGGGCACTGAGCCAGTATAAGGGCACTGGGTCTGTATAAGGGCACTGGGCCAGTATAAGGGCACTGGGCTAGTATAAGGGCACTGGGTCTGTATAAGGGCACTGCGTCTGTATAAGGGCACTGGGCCAGTATAAGGGCACTGGGCTAGTATAAGGACACTGGGTCAGTATAAGGGCACTGGGTCTGTATAAGGGCACTGGGCCTGTATAAGGGCACTGGGTCTGTATAAGGACACTGGGTCTGTATAAGGGCACTGGGTCAGTGTAAGGGCACTGGGTCTGTATAAGGGCACTGGGCCAGTATAAGGGCACTGAGTCTGTATAAGGGCACTGAGCCAGTATAAGGGCACTGGGCTAGTATAAGGGCACTGGGCCAGTATAAGGGCACTGGGTCTGTATAAGGGCACTGGGTCAGTATAAGGGCACTGGGCTAGTATAAGGGCACTGGGTCAGTATAAGGGCACTGAGTCTGTATAAGGGCACTGAGCCAGTATAAGGGCACTGGGTCTGTATAAGGGCACTGGGCTAGTATAAGGGCACTGGGCTAGTATAAGGGCACTGGGCCAGTATAAGGGCACTGAGTCTGTATAAGGGCACTGGGCCAGTATAAGGGCACTGGGCCAGTATAAGGGCACTGAGTCTGTATAAGGGCACTGAGCCAGTATAAGGGCACTGGGCCAGTATAAGGGCACTGGGCCAGTATAAGGGCACTGAGTCTGTATAAGGGCACTGGGTCTGTATAAGGGCACTGGGCTAGTATAAGGGCACTGGGCCAGTATAAGGGCACTGGGTCTGTATAAGGGCACTGGGTCTGTATAAGGGCACTGGGTCTGTATAAGGGCACTGGGCTAGTATAAGGGCACTGGGCCAGTATAAGGGCACTGGGCCAGTATAAGGGCACTGGGTCTGTATAAGGGCACTGGGCCAGTATAAGGGCACTGGGCCAGTATAAGGGCACTGGGTCTGTATAAGGGCACTGGGTCTGTATAAGGGCACTGGGTCTGTATAAGGGCACTGGGCTAGTATAAGGGCACTGGGCCAGTATAAGGGCACTGGGTCTGTATAAGGGCACTGGGCCTGTATAAGGATAGGTGTGGGAACAAGTAAGACTGCTTGCCTTTTACGGTTGCCATGGAGATTACTTCTGAATTACATCTGAAGTGTAGCAGTACCTTGTCAAAGAAAAAATGTCCAAAAAATATATAATACACCATTTTCTTCTGTTCACACATCTCCTGAAGCAAACTGCTCTCCTGACACTTTACAAATTGTGGGCAAAATCCAACATGCCAAAATAGGAATGGGTTTTCCCAGCATGTACCTCACAGGTATAGGATTAAATAAGGGCACACCTTTAAAGGCCACACCCTTATCCACTACCATTTCTGCCAAGAATGAGTCCCCTGCCACACTGCACAGATAGAAAACAGCCTTTGGCCCAAATAATGGCTGCCCTAAAGCCAGCAGACCGTGACAGTGGACCCTGACAGATCGTGACAGACCATGACCATAGATTGTGACCGTCGACCGTGGCAGTGGACTGTGACAGTTGACTTTATGCTGTTACTGCATGCCATTACTGCTTATATATTCTCTTGCAGTCAAGGGCTGCGACTTCTCAAAGAATGATTACTGCGAAACTAAATAATATTTATGCAGATTATCTCGTAATTATATCATGTCCGTACAGAAATCAAACTGTGCTCTCAATTACCCATCAGCTTCAGCTCCTCTTCTTGAATAGGAATCTAAGCACAATTTCAGAGCAATCAACAATCATGTTTATTATGAGCAACACTTGGACCACGAGATACCATCTCATTAGTGTACATAAATTAGGTCAATATGTTTGTCCCTTATGAATTTCCCATCAGTGAAGCTGGAGGCTGTTTTAATAGATTAACACAATTAAAACCCGCAATTTCATCAAGCATAATTGAGGTTCAGGTAGAATATGTCTACAAGAAAAATGAAGACATCTTACAGCACTGCATGGAAATGTGAAATAAACCTGCTCTTTTATGAATCTCTTCAAGACATGGGCATAATTCAAAGCATGTTTTTAATAAATTATAATTGTCAAATTGCACACGGATAACAACCGTGCTGCTGATTGCACATTAGTACTTAATTACAATCTGTGGAAAGACTAACTTTAATAATGGCGTATGTATTTTTGCATGGTCATGTTACTCTCCAGAAAGGATCCTATGGAGCAGCAGGCAGAACTGTGGCAGGACTCAGACTCAGCATGTATGAGTAGTGTATATTTCTCCAATGCATGAAACGTTAACCCTTATCGAAATGTAATATACTGCAGTATATTTTAAATATATTGTGGAGATAATTTTGATATATTTACAGTATACTGCAGTATATTCTTTTTCCATAAGGGTTTACATGATTATAATATATACTATGTAACTCAGAGAGGCACCAGTGAGAGAACAGACAGACGTTCAAGTGGTGGGCAGAGAATTAAGATGCACCTGCCGTTACCTGGCAACAGAAGAGTCGTGAGGTTGCTACCTCTGAGTGAGCTGCTTTATATGATATGATACAATGTGACATGTTTAGATAGCTGAATTGTATCTATTTCCATAGAAATTAATTTTGCAATTGTAAGTCATCATGGAACAGCTCATGTGACAAGTAACACCACATGTACACACTCAACACCACAACTGCACAGTTAACAGGCATTATGAGAGCATTAGGACACATACATCATGCATATACACAGTGTACATTATACATTCACTTTGCATCACAAGTAATCACACTAGCTAGTGTCACACTAGTTGGTAATGACTCCATGGCATTTTTTATTACTTATCATGCACATTGCTGCATGCTCTTCTCTGGGACATGTTGTCTTTGGGCATGCAATGGGGCATGTGTGGTGTTGGGGCATACAATGGGGTATGTGTTGTGTTAAGGCATGCAATGGGGCATGTGTGGTGTTGAGGCATGCAATGGGGCATGTGTGGTGTTGGGGCATACAATGGGGCATGTGTTGTGTTGAGGCATGCAATGGGGCATGTGTGGTGTTGAGGCATGCAATGGGGCATGTGTGGTGTTGGGGCATTCAATGGGGCATGCGTTGTGTTGAGGCATGCAATGGGGCATGTGTGGTGTTGGGGCATTCAATGGGGCATGCGTTGTGTTGGGGCATGCAATGGGGCATGTGTTGTGTTGAGGCATGCAATGGGGCATGCATTGTGTTGAGGCATGCAATGGGGCATGAGTTGTGTTGAGGCATGGAATGGGGCATGTGTTGTGTTGGGGCATACAATGGGGCATTGTTGTGTTGGGGCATGCAATGGGGCATGTGTGGTGTTGGGGCATGCAATGGGGCATGTGTGGTGTTGGGCATACAATGGGGCATGTTTTGTGTTGAGGCATGCAATGGGGCATGTGTGGTGTTGAGGCATGCAATGGGGCATGTGTGGTGTTGGGGCATTCAATGGGGCATGCGTTGTGTTGAGGCATGCAATGGGGCATGTGTGGTGTTGAGGCATGCAATGGGGCATGTGTTGTGTTGAGGCATGCAATGGAGCATGCATTGTGTTGAGGCATGCAATGGGGCATGAGTTGTGTTGGGGCATGCAATGGGGCATGTGTTGTGTTGAGGCATGCAATGGGGCATGCGTTGTGTTGAGGCATGCAATGGGGCATGTGTTGTGTTGAGGCATGCAATGGGGCATGTGTTGTGTTGGGGCATGCAATGGGGCATGGGTTGTGTTGAGGCATGCAATGGGCATGCGTTGTGTTGAGGCATGCAATGGGGCATGAGTTGTGTTGGGGCATACAATGGGGCATGTGTTGTGTTGGGGCATGCAATGGGGCATGTGTTGTGTTGGGGCATGCAATGAGGCATGTGTTGTGTTGGGGCATGCAATGGGGCATGTGCTCTGTTGGGGCATACAATGGGGCATGTGTTGTGTTGGGGCATGCAATGAGGCATGTGTTGTGTTGGGGCATGCAATGGGGCATGTGTTGTGTTGGGGCATGCAATGGGGCATGCGTTGTGTTGAGGCATGCAATGGGGCATGTGTTGTGTTCAGGCATGCAATGGGGCATGTGTTGTGTTGGGGCATGCAATGGGGCATGTGTTGTGTTGGGGCATGCTATGGGGCATGGGTTGTGTTGAGGCATGCAATGGGCATGCGTTGTGTTGAGGCATGCAATGGGGCATGAGTTGTGTTGGGGCATACAATGGGGCATGTGTTGTGTTGGGGCATGCAATGGGGCATGTGTTGTGTTGGGGCATGCAATGGGGCATGTGTTGTGTTGAGGCATGCAATGGGGCATGCATTGTGTTGGGGCATACAACGGGGCATGTGTTGTGTTGAGGCATGCAATGGGGCATGTGTTGTGTTGGGGCATGCAATGGGGCATGTGTTGTGTTGGGGCATGCAATGAGGCATGTGTTGTGTTGGGGCATGCAATGGGACATGTGTTCTGTTGGGGCATGCAATGAGGCATGTGTTGTGTTGGGGCATGCAATGGGGCATGTGTTGTGTTGAGGCATGCAATGGGGCATGCCTTGTGTTGGGGCATACAATGGGGCATGTGTTGTGTTGAGGCATGCAATGGGGCATGTGTTGTGTTGGGGCATACAACGGGGCATGTGTTGTGTTGAGGCATGCAATGGGGCATGTGTTGTGTTGGGGCATGCAATGAGGCATGTGTTGTGTTGGGGCATGCAATGGGGCATGTGTTGTGTTGGGGCATGTGTGATTGGTGGGAAAGTTTCCAGGAGAAGTCTTTTTTTTGTTCATCTCTCTGTTTGCTGTTTGATAAGTTGTCATGGCAACTGAAATTAACTGAAATAGTGTCAATCGGGGGAGTTAGAGATGAAGTAAGCCTTCTTTTACAGATTGTATTTGCGCACAAATCTCACACAAAGCTAAATAATGAAAATGCCCTCGACCATGCTACCAAGTTAAAGACATGGCAAGGCATGGTGGCTGTCTCCTGCCCTGACTTTAAACAGCCAGCCTGGCAGGTGTGCTGGCAACCCTGGCCTCTGGCTGCAGTCAGGGGTGTTGAGCAGTCTGGAGGAATTATAGAGCAAATCATGTCTTTTAATTATGCTGGTATTTTATTAGATTGCGGTGTGGTATTCTGCGGAATGGGAACATTAATCAGCAATAGTGACTAATATCTTTCTGATGACATTTATGGCTGTATCATAAGAGCACACACCACCAGAATAAGACTGCAGCATGGAATCCTCTTATTAGAATGAATTAGGGTGAGATTTGATTTGTAGATTACATTAGACGACTTTATTGCCCTGGAATGAGGATATTCTTTTCACGCCTTATGTTGGAAATAGGATTGTGCAGGCAAAAGCCAAATGGTGAAAAATAGCAGAACAGAGAGCATGTCTATATCTGTCTGTCTGTCTGTCTATCGTACTGCATGTTCCCTTGTATGGGAGAAACCAGACATAAACATGATGCGTTTTCAGTGGATTTTTGTACAAGTGTGTTTATTTATTGACATGCTCGTCTAACATCAATGAGTCTTTTATAAGTGAAATAAGCAGCGTTAATAAGTGTGTGTTGTGTGTGTGTGTGCGTGTGTGTGTGTGTATTTTATTTTTTTTTATTTTTTTTTGTATTTATTTATTTATTTCGGCACGCATATAGTCACACTTTATCACAATTTCTGTAATATGCCCTGACAAAACACATTACCTGCCGAAAAGGGATACGGGAAAAAGCAGCCTGCTTATCAAGTCCCGCCCCAATTCCTCAATCAAATTTGAAAGTTCACATTATACATTTGTTTAAAACAGATTATTTCGTATCACAACAGCATAGCTGAACTTGCTTTATAACAAAACAGTCCGAGAAAGAAAAGGAAAAATAAAATAAAATAAAAATAAAAATAAAAAAATAAACAAAACAATAAAGTCCAAATCAGTCATATTTAAATGTACATGTCATACATTAGACAAAACAATTTGTTTCATTTCAACAGCAACAGTCCAGAATATTGTTCAGATAATGTCCCAATAAATGTGTCCGTTTCTTCGTTTTTCTGATGCTCGAGTGTCCCCTGTAAATGCAGAGCATAAACCGCTTACAATTGTTTTTGCACATCTTGACATTGTTTTCATTTTCCTTTCATGATGTGTGTGTGTGTGTGTGTGTGTGTGTGTGTGTGTGTGCGTGTGCGTGTGTGTGTTTGTGTGTGTGTGTGAGTGTCTGTGTGTGTGCGCGTGAGTGTGTGTGTGTTATACCTGTGTGTGTGTGTGTGTGTGTGTGTGTGTTATACCAGTGTGTGCATAAGCAGTCAGATGTTTAGATCCTTAAAGATATCAATGCAGAATATGGTCAAGGTATGCATAAATATCCCTTTAAATTAAATCTCTCACTAAATTAAAGGGATACAGGCAGGTCCAGACGAGTGTAAATGCTGTCATTTGCAACAGAGACAACGGCATTCACATGTAAACATTTTTGGCTTCCATCGACTCCTGAGTGAAATACAGCGTTTAGCATTTAGACACAGAATACATGAAACTGCTCTAATTAAAGGCCGTGCTCTCAGAATCCCGTCATAAATTTATATAGCTCATAATGGGGTCTGACAGGCTCTTTAAAAGAGAAAGATGACTGCACATTAAACAGAGAGAGAGAGGGAAACCTGATACTCTCTACATGCACACACACACACACCCACGCACACACACACACACACACACACACACGCACACGCATACACACACACACACACACACACACACACACACGCACACATACACACACACACACTCACATGTACAGTATATATATCCTGTACCTTTAAGATTCAAGAGCTGCATTTCTACAACCAAGCCAGCCATGTTGAACCAAAAGCTTGAGTGAGTTTGTACCTTAAGCCTCAGGCCAAAGACTGCTGGCCTGTTTGCTTGTCCACCATCATACTGCAGAAGTGCCAACGTCACTCTAAATCCCACCCACGCATACAACTTCCATGCTGTTAACATCGTATCCCCCTTGGCAGATGCCACTAATAGCCACTAACGTCCATATTTTTATAACATGCTACTTGGGTTAACTCCTCCTTTGACCATGACCACGCCCCTTTACCGTGGCTGGCCCAATGATAACCAAGGGAATAAGAAGAGCCAAAACCACAGATTGAAGCAGCAGAAGCAGCGCTGAAGCCCATAAGTGTCTATATAACAGTACGAAGTGCTGAAGCCCATTAGTGTCTGTATAAAAGCAGGAAGTGCTGCAGCCCATATTTTTAAAAGGAGAAAGTGCTGAAGCCCATAAGTGTCTGTATAAAAGCAGGAACTGCTGAAGCCCATAAGAGTCTGTATAACAGCAGGAAGTGCTGAATCCCATAAGTATCTGTATAAAAGCAGGAAGTGCTGAATCCCATAAGTATCTGTATAAAAGCAGGAAGTGCTGAAGCCCATAAGTATCTGTATAAAAGCAGGAAGTGCTGAAGCCCATAAGTATCTATATAACAGCAGAAAGTGCTGAATCTCATAAGTGTCTGTTTAAAAGCATTAAGTGCTGAAGCACATAAGTATCTGTATAAAAGCAGGAAGTGCTGAATCCCATAAGTATCTGTATAAAAGCAGGAAGTGCTGAAGCCCATAAGTATCTGTATAACAGCAGGAAGTGCTGAATCTCATAAGTGTCTGTATAAAAGCAGGAAGTGCTGAATCTCATACGTGTTTGTATAAAAGCAGGAAATGCTGCCGCTCATTAGTGACTGTATAACAGCAGGAATTGCTGAAGCCCATAAGTATCTGTATAAAAGTAGGAAGTGCTGAAGCCCATAAGTATCTGTATAAAAGCAGGAAGTGCTGAATCTCATACGTGTTTGTATAAAAGCAGGAAATGCTGCAGCTCAATAGTGACTGTATAACAGCAGGAATTGCTGAAGCCCATAAGTATCTGTATAAAAGCAGGAATTGCTGAAGCCCATAAGTATCTGTATAAAAGAAGGAAGTACTGAAGCCCATAAGTGTCTGTATTAAAGCAGGAAGTGCTGCAGCCCATATTTTTAAAAGCAGAAAGTGCTGAAGACCATAAGTGTCTGTATAAAAGCAGGAAGTGCTGAATCTCATACGTGTTTGTATAAAAGCAGGAAATGCTGCCGCTCATTAGTGACTGTATAACAGCAGGAATTGCTGAAGCCCATAAGTATCTGTATAAAAGCAGGAAGTGCTGAATCTCATACGTGTTTGTATAAAAGCAGGAAATGCTGCAGCTCAATAGTGACTGTATAACAGCAGGAATTGCTGAAGCCCATAAGTATCTGTATAAAAGCAGGAAGTGCTGAAGCCCATAAGTATCTGTATAAAAGAAGGAAGTACTGAAGCCCATAAGTGTCTGTATTAAAGCTGGAAGTGCTGCAGCCCATATTTTTAAAAGCAGAAAGTGCTGAAGACCATAAGTGTCTGTATAAAAGCAGGAAGTGCTGAAGCCCATAAGAGTCTGTATAAAAGCAGGAAGTGCTGAAGCCCATAAGTATCTGTATAAAAGCAGGAAGTGCTGCAGCCCATATTTTTAAAAGGAGAAAGTGCTGAAGCCCATAAGTGTCTGTATAAAAGCAGGAAGTGCTGAAGCCCATAAGTATCTGTATAAAAGCAGGAAGTGCTGAAGCCCATAAGTGTCTGTATAACAGCAGGAAGTGCTGAAGCCCATAAGTGTCTGTATAAAAGCAGGAAGTGCTGAAGCCCATAAGTGTCTGTATAACAGCAGGAAGTGCTGAAGCCCATAAGTGTCTGTATAACAGCAGGAAGTGCTGAAGCCCATAAGTGTCTGTATAACAGCAGGAAGTGCTGAAGCCCATAAGTGTCTGTATAACAGCAGGAAGTGCTGAAGCCCATAAGTGTCTGTATAACAGCAGGAAATGCTGAAGCCCATAAGTGTCTGTATAAAAGCAGGAAGTGCTGGCTGGCGCATGCTGGCACACTCTTGCACAAGCTGGTACATTCAGCATTAGCACAGCTGGGGATGTGCACTTGGGGAGACTGGCAGCTCTCTGATGTATGTATTTTATTCAGCATTTAAAGCATCTGTCAGGATATTTCATAAGCAATACACAAAGGACTGTCAAAACCTGAAATCATTTTTAAAGTTCTAGCATTATGAAAAGAAAATTTAATTTGTGCGCAGTGCCGTAGCTCCAGTTCAGTGATAAAGCATGAAAAAACATGCCACAGTTTCTCAGGATACCAAATCAGAAAATTAGATTTAATATTACATTTCTGAATCTGTATGAAAAATTAACTATTTGAATTTAACAAAAAAAAAATGCACATCAGCTCTACAGAACACACTTGATTAAAAACAATATATTTGTCATTGCTATTGTGGAGTATTGATTTTGAAGTTAATGCATGATGCGCAATATAAATTCAAACTGTGAATACGAAAATTCTCAGGTTCCTGCATATCTGAAGGATGGTTTTTCCACACATATTTCACCCAAGACTAATAAAAGCTCTTCCCAGATGAGCACTGTGTGATAGCTCAGTGTCTGTGTGCAGGGCTGGAGGACTGCGTTTGGCTGGTTGTCTGCATAAGCATTTGCAGGAATATGTCAAATATATATATATATATATATATATATATAAATGCATCTCCTTCTTCAGATTTTAACGTTCAGCTGAGCCCCTTAACGAATACAGACAGCTGTTCCCTTCATCCACTCAGACTGATTAACACTTAGCGGCTGATTTCAAAGCTTTCCACTGTTCTTTAGAGGAAGTCTTTACAAAGATTCCTCTTAACTCATCGGCACTTCTGTCTCAAACACAACAATCACATTTTCGCCACGGCAGGCTACACTTCAATTAAATTATGCCAAAAAGAAAATCTAGTTGGAAACATATTTTTGAGAATAAATTATAAATGCCAGCTACACATTAGTCTTCCCCTCCAAACATCGCACAAGGGATTATGTTCTTAGAGTCTGATGCCTCCATTCTCCAAGCTGAGCCTTTTGAAATAAAATGATTTTATTTGTATTTGATTCACCCCTGTTCCCTTTAAGAACACTCATTACCTTGACTGCCCAGTCTGCCTGCAGTTCTTTGCTTTGCTTCATAGAAAACGGCTCCTTTTAAGAAACTACAGAAATGATGCTATGTACCCGAGAGAGGCAAAAACACTATTTCACAGCAGGTGGTTGAGCTGATAAAAAAAGGGTTGTCATTATTTATTCTGAGCCACTGGGCAGCTTTTAAAGAATAATATCACAGGGGCTTCACTACAGAAAACAATTGGCAGTTTTTGTAGAGTTCAATATGCAAGCATTACATTAAAAAAAATATATTGTATGTGGTGGGCCCCATGTTCTGATATTGAATCCAGACTGTGTCACTAATGACTGGCCAGCAGCCCTGCAGGGCGACTCATGATTGGCTGGAGTGTTGCTTAGTGAGGGAGGGATTCAGTCAGTGTGGGGGGAGGGGGGTGTTGGGATAACCCCAGTTCGCTTGCTTCAGCTGCACACAAAGTGTCCTCCTATGACTTATGTCTGTTTGATCCCAACCTGGAGTGTCGCTGGCATCACCCGGGGAGGGAGGAGTTTCAGCTGCCAGGATTAAAATCTCAGTGCCCACCAGCGCCCCCTGCTGTTCTCCTGTTAAGCTGCACATGAAGTGTCTTCCTGCGTGCGTGCGTGTGTGTGTTTGTGTGTGTGTGTGTGTGTGTGTGTGTGTGTGTGAGCCCTTGGGACTGTGGTGTCATAAGAAGCAGTGGCTTAACATTAGGCACCCCTGAAGGCAGCACACAATGAACTGATCGCAGAGATCCCAGCGATGAGCGCGGATGGTGAATACAATTGGACGTTCCAAACTGGGAGAGTAAGGGGGGAAAGCTGTGGAAATGCAGCTGCTGAGTGCATCACTGAGTGCATAGTTATCACCCCCCACCCCCCTTCACAAAGCACACTCAAAATATCCCAAATCTATCATAATATTACATCTGATTAAAATTACTTTTCCTTTACAGACATGGGGGATGAGGATCAGCTCTTAAGAGAATGTAAAACATTCGGCTGCAGTGCCCAAGCTGGCAGACAGACAGCTGGCCAAGCAGTGCAGGACCAGAGCAGAGGAGTGGAAATGCAGGCTGTGTGGCTCCTCTGCAGGCTTCACAGCTCTGTGTTGGGCAGGAGGCCTGGGACACCGACAGACAGCAGCCAGATTAGATTTTCATTGCATTTATTTATTAATCGTGTTTTTAAAATATGCACCGTACACCTGGCGAAGGTACCTGAGCAGTGCAGAATAAAGCCTTGAAAACAATAAAACATTAAGATCAAGTGTTAAATAATAAGACTGTGCTCAAAGGCCAAGCATCCGTGTACAGAGAGAGCCAGCTCTGCTGCGAGCTGCCACCATCTGTTTGTGTCAGTAGGTCTGATTTTATGTTGCTGAGAAAATCAATATGTGGTTTTTGAGCCAATATGTTGAATTTCAACATATTTCAAACAAAGAGGTTCAGTTCACACCTATAGAGTCTCTCTCACCTCCCATGTCTTGGGCATTTTTTTTCTGACACATTTACCATTTACTGATTATAAAAACATCTCTTATAAGGAACACTTACTTACTGTGTGTTCTCCAGAGTAACTCAGTAAAGCCACTCCAGATGAAATGTACCATTTACACTGGACCCTGCAGCCTAAGAGAATATGGGATATGGCAGCTGACTGTCACTGGTTTATGTAGTTAGCTATCTGGAACCAGATTATTTTGTTAGTTGACTGTGACAGGGTTATGCAATCAGATAGTTGGAACCAGATTATTTTGTTAGTTGACTGTGACAGGGTTATGCAATCAGATATTTGGAACCAGATGATTTTGTTAGTTGACTGTGACAGGGTTATGCAATCAGATAGTTGGAACCAGATTATTTTGTTAGTTGACTGTGACAGGGTTATGCAATCAGATAGTTGGAACCAGATTATTTTGTTAGTTGACTGTGACAGGGTTATGCAATCAGATAGTTGGAACCAGATTATTTTGTTAGCTGACTGTGACAGGGTTATGTAATCAGCTGGTTGGAACCAGATTATCTTGTTAGCTGACTGTGACTGGTTTATGTAATTAGTTGGCTGGAAGCTGACTGTGACTGATTTATATAATTAGCTGGCTGCAACCAGATTATTTTGTTAGCTGACTGTGACTGGTAGGCCTATATGTAATTAGAGGACTGTGACTGTACTGTTGGTGTTGTCTGTGTTTTGCAACCTTCAGCACGCAGTTTCTCTCGATGTCTCAACGCACATGTTTGTGCCTCCGAGCAGCAGCCCTGGCGAGAGTTGTGTTGTTTTACAACCCCCCCCCCCCCCCCCCAACACACACACACACACACACACACACACACAGCTGAAAGGACCTTTTAAAGGCCAGATCATTGCCGCCTCACACGTATACAGAATGATGGAAATGGTCGCGTTAAAAATAATTGTCCAAATAATGGAACCTATTATCATAACTCTTTGAATTATACCTCCATCGCTAGAGTCTCGTGCTATGAGTCTCCTAGGACGCATTAGCGATAGCCCTCACTACTTGTGCAAGTAGGTACCACTCTGACAGTCAAAGCAGCGCACTGATTAGGCATGTTAGCCAGTTCCGTCGGGCTAGCCGTGAGGCCCTCTCATGTTTTCTCCTGTTAGAGGAACTGAAATCTCAGCTCTAATCACAATCAGTGATTAGATACATTGCCTGGTCAAAAACAAAAGTCGCACACTCTAATATTTCGTTGGACCGCCTTTAGCTTTGATTACGGCGCGCATTTGTCGTGGCATTGTTTCAACAACTTTATGCTACGTTAAAACATTTATTTCCGTGCAGAGTTGCATTCATTTTTGGTCAAGATCTTGTATTGACGATGGGAGAGTCGAAACACTCCGTAAATTCTTCTCCAGCACATCCCAAAGACTTTCAATGGGGTTAAGGTTAGGACTCTGGTAGCCAATTAATGTGTGAAAATGATTTCCCATGCTCCCTGAACCACTCTTTCACAATTTGAGCCCAATGAATCTTGGCATTGTCATCCTGGAATATGCCCATTGATGGGATAACCTGGTCATTCAGTACATTCAGGTACTCAGCTGACTTCATTTTATTGCTGCATAACGTTGCTGAGCCTACACCTGACCAATTGAAGCAACCCCAGATCATAACACTGCCTCCAGAGGCTTGTACAGTGAGCACTATGCATGACGGGTGCAACGGCAACTTTTTTTTTGGCCAGGGCTGGTAGTGTACAGTACCACAGTAATAAGGTAATAAAAGACTGCAGGATGCATGTAAAAAAAATGTAAATGTTTAAATTAGAAAATTTTCATTTTAATGTGAGTTCTTTGGCAGAATTAATTATTATTTTTAAGGGACAACTGTGGAAATAGAATGAAGGTGTAGAATTGCTGTGTATTCTTTATGCCGGTGACAAATTGATCTGTGATCTAAGCATCATCATAAGTTCAAATCATATAGGTTGCAGAGACCTGAATTCAGTCAATACATGTTCTTAACTGTGATGCTTTAATAAGTGCTGTTGGGCTTTCCAAATTGGGAGAAAAGATATAAATGTATTTAAAGATGTCATGATTGAAGCACAGACTTAAATGATCTAGGGAAAAAAAAACCCACCTCTAGCTGGTCAAGGCCCATAACATTAATTGGAGTATTTGATGTCAATCAAAGTTGAGTCAAAAATCAATAGGAAGCCAGAGCTTTTAAATATGGGATCAATCTGCCCAGAGAGGCTCATTCATAAAATATCAGTCATTTCAGTTCTGCCGATTATAGCTCTGTAACTCCAGCATAATGGCATATTTATAAACCTTTCAACTCAAATAATATGTCTGCTGTTATTGCCTCCACGTGGAATACACCCGATACAAGGAGTCAATATTGACATGACAGTTTCATGTGTGTCAGGACATTTCACCACGTGTGCACACTTGTACTGAGGCATAAACACACACAAATTGACACACCAATATGAAGCAAGATAGATTATATGTTATATGTTGGGATAATCCAAGGACAAGGTGGGCAGTTACGTATATGATTTCAATGCAGGACGCAGAGGCAAAGAACTACAGGCGTGAAGTGCATTAAAATCATATAACATTACATCACATTCATTTAGCAGACGCTTTTATCCAAAGCGACGTACAGTAAGTGCATACAGAGACATCATCAAGATCACTACAGAACAGACAAGACAAAGCACATCCTTCCCATAATGTAGCAGCTATCCCTAGTAATGAACGTTGACTGTAGTTCACAGTAAGCTGTGGGTAAATCAGCAATACTACACTTCTATTCTAAATATTATTATAAACTATAATAAACAGACAGGAAAACACAGGGAACTAGTAAACAGGGAACTGATATTCCTAGGTGAGGATATCAGTCAAGGTGGAGTCTGAAGAGGTGTGTCTTCAGGCCTCGACGGAATGCAGGCAGGGTTGGAGTAGAACGTAGGGGAATGGGAAGTTCATTCCACCACTGAGGAGCTAATGTGGAAAAACTCCGCAGTCGGGACAAGCGAGAGCCTTTGACACGGAGGGGGGGAAGTGCCAGTCGCCCTGCTGTAGAAGAGCGAAGTGGTCGAGCAGGAACATAGTTCTGGATTAAGTCCTGCAGGTAGGCGGGGCCTGTCCTATTGGCTGCAGTGTAGGCCAGGGTCAGAACTTTGAACCTGATCCTGGCTGCAACTGGCAGCCAGTGGAGTGACCTCAGCAGGGGGGTTACATGGGAAAATTTCGGGAGGTTGAACACAAGCCGGGCAGCTGCATTCTGGATCAGTTGAAGAGGCAGAATGGTGCAGGCCAGTAGGCTTGCGAGCAGGGAGTTGCAGTAGTCCAGGCGTGAGGTGACCATGGTCTGGACAAGAAGCTGGGTGGAGTAGGTGGTCAGGTACGGTCGAATCCTCCTGATGTTGTACAGGAGGAACCTGCAGGACCGAGCCGTCACCCTGATGTGCTCTTTGAAGTCCAGCCAGTCATCCAGGACCACCCCCAGGTTCCTTGCAGAGCGGGAGGCAGCCACCCCGGTCCCGTCAACAGTGATGGAGAGGTCATGTAGTGGGGAGGTCTTGTACGGCATGAAGAGGAGCTCTGTCTTGTCAAGGTTGAACTTCAGGTGATGGGTAGCCATCCACTCAGAGATGTCAGTCAGACAAGCAGATATCCTCTCCTTAACCTGTGGGGTAGAGGGAGGGAAAGAGAGGAAGAGTTGAGTATCATCAGCATAGCTATGGTATGAGAAGCCATGTGAATGAATTACTGAGCCAAGAGACTTAGTATACATAGAGAACAGCAGAGGACCCAGTACAGATCCCTGCGGGACTCCTGTAGACAGGGGATGGGGAGCAGAGACGGAACCCTTCCAGGAGTCTTGGTAGGATCTATCAGTGAGATACGATACAAACCAAGAGAGGGCAGTTCCAGAAATGCCCTTCTCAGCGAGTGTGGAGATCAGGAGTTTGTGGTTGACCGTGTCGAATGCCGCAGACAGGTCAAGGAGAATCAGAACAGAGGAGAGAGAGGAGGCTCTAGCAGTGGCGAGTGCCTCCGTCACAGCCAGGAGAGCAGTTTCAGTGGAATGGCCGGTTCTGAAGCCGGACTGATGCGGGTCAAGCAGGTTGTTTTGGTGGAGAAAAACAGACATAACTGCACACCTCAGAGTGTACTACTACAACCGCTACACAAATTTGAATGGAGTTAAACTACCAGCAAACTGTAAATAGCTACGTGTAGTTAAACGACTCCCCAACACTACACACACACACACACACACGCACACACACAGTATATAGCAGCGGATATTACTCTACATACTGCATACATGTTCTACATTTCCCACATTTTTTAAGCGAGTAATTCTTTGGGAAATCAAACACCATTTCTAACCATGACAGTGTTTAGGCTGAGATAACACAGTTATATTATCAGTAGCAACATTTTTCCATTTTGGCTGATGGCCCAGAATCTCTGACATCTGAAAAAAAGGAATAAAGTTTTATGTAAATGATCACAGCATGACAACAATAATTTAATCCATTTCTGAAACATTATAGGCTTGTCCTGACACTAATTAATGGCTATTAGATGTCAGTGCCCTACTAAATATAGCATACTATTCTTTGTCTATCTAACAGGGAGAATGCATCTGGTCTATTTGACCTCAACAGAGAATGATTGTATTTAAGTGGATGTACAATGATTACAATCATGAGACACTTAAAGTGTGTGTGTGTGTGTGTGTGTGTGTGTGTGTGTGTGTGTGTGTGTGTGTGTGTGTGTGTGTGTGTGTGTGTGTGTGTGTGTGTGCACGTGGGCGTGCATGTGTGTGTGTGTGTGTGTGTGTGTGTGTGTACGTGCGTCCGTGTGTGTGTGTGTGTGTGTGTGTGTGTGTGTGAGTAAATTGTGAAACTGTGACACAGCACAGTGGAGTGGTACTGGGAGCAAACATGTTAAATGCACATCTGACTTATATTAACTATGTAGATGGCAGGAAAATTTTAAAACATCCCTGCAGATTACAAACCAAAATGCATGATCATGTGAAAGGAGAACATTGGTGGAAAAAGACAGTCCTTTTAAAATCATCAGTCCTTTTCTGGTGTTTGGTTAAAGTTTATCAAAAAAGTAGTGTTGTGTGATTGGCTAGAGTGTAATGGAGTGGAGTGTGATTGGTGGGGGCATAGAGGGCAGAGTCTGAACAGAGTGGAACAGGAAATGCAATGTGTGTATGAGGTGTTTGGAAAAAGCTTTGTTTGCACGCTGACTGAATTATGCATCGTGGTAACCCGGCATGTGTGTGATAGACCAAGGTGTCTATCAGTTGTGTAGGCAGAGCGTACTCATTTCCCATAGGCCCCCAGGACTGGCAGGACACTCCAGAAGAGTGTACAGGTGCCCTGCCAGTCTCAGGGGCTTATGGGTAATGAGTAAACTCTTTGTGTCTATCAGTTGTGTAGGCAGAGCGTACTCATTTCCCATAGGCCCCCAGGACTGGCAGGACACTCCAGAAGAGTGTACAGGTGCCCTGCCAGTCCCAGGGGCTTATGGGTAATGAGTAAACTATTTGTGTCTATCAGTTGTGTAGGCAGAGCATACTCATTTCCCATAAGCCCCCAGGACTGGCAGGACACTCCAGAAGAGTGTACAGGTGCCCTGCCAGTCTCAGGGGCTTATGGGTAATGAGTAAACTCTTTGTGTCTATCAGTTGCGTTGGCAGAGTTTACTCATTTTCCATAAGCCCGTGGGACTGGTAGGATACCCACACACTCTTCTGGAGTGCAGGCTTACAAACAGATTTTTGTTTAAAAAAAAAAAAAAGGATTAACGACATTTTAAAATGGGTACAAATTCTATTACAAGCTGCAGCTGCCAATAACAATATTATTATTATGGATTAAAAGGCTTTCTTAAGCATGGAAAGGACAATAACAATCCAGCCACAAGGATGAACAATCCAGTCCAAACAGCAGGCTCCTTTCACCCTAATCGCGTGCCCAGACTCGGCTGCCTGTCTGCGTTTCTGTTCTCTCTGTTTGTGTTCCTGTACACGTCTCTCTCTCTCTCTTCCTCTCTCTCTCCCTCCCTCCCTCCATCCCTCACCCCCCATCCTCCTCCTCTTCCCTTCTCTCTGGCTGGGCTGGAAATTATTTTGCAGGTCAAGTGTGACAGTGCCTGTCCTCCAGGACACACCAGTGGTCTTTCAGGGAGTCTTGGGCACAGCAGACGTCGATAGTGGAGAACACTGTAATAAACACGACTTAAATTAAAAACCGCCCCCAGAATACCCTCTGTTAATGAGGTATTGAGCAGTCTGGAGGAGTGTGTGCGTGTGCACGTCTCTGTGTGTGCATAGCTGGTCCATTGTAAGCAATAGAACAGGGGCAAGGTAGGCAACCCTGGTCCTGGAGTGCCATTGATTTTTGTGGGTTTTCTTCCATCTGAGCTTGATGACAAGGGTTTGACGGATGATTAAAAGTCTGAGCCTGAATATTCTGAATGGTTAAATGCTGAGTGCCGCATGCACATGGTCACCTGCATTCATTAAACCTGATTAATTAAACCTAATTAAAAGGAATCCAATATGTAGTTATAGGTCTGGATGGAACAAAACCCAGGACCATCTCTGGCACTCCAGGACCAGGGTTGCCTGCCCCTGCACTAGAATATACACCTGAACAAGGGATTTCTGTCCATTGGACACTTTTCATATGTAGCAAATTTCTTTTAAAGATCAGACATCTGCTTTCTGTCGTATTGTATTGTGCTGGAATTGGGGGGGAAGTCAGAGCGACTCTGGCCAGCAGGGTTCCTGAGGAAGACTTCAGATGAGGACCAAGATGCCACTTACATGCAGAACATTTTTAGTGCTTTAAAATGCATCTCCGCTTGTATTTAAATGATAGTAGGTGCTTATAAATAATGATCGTTTTACAGAAGAAAGAAAGTGCCTTGCAATGCAGCATATAAACTCTGCCTTAATGCTTTGGGGAAAAAAGCATTGAGGCCTATTTTAAGGATTTATTCTGATTGGATGGCCTGTAATTAGTGCTGTTGAGATTAGTAGCTGTAATGCTAATGCAGGTAAATGCTCATGCCAACGTGCAGTGCCCACCAGAATTATTGGCAACCTCAAAAAGTGCAGGATAAAATTCAGTTTATTGTTTTTCAAATGTCTTCTATGTGTGGAAAAATTAAAAATGATGTACTTTAATTGTGATACCATTGATCAGAGGACAAACAAATCTTTAATGCAAAACCATATTTAGAAGATGCGTGTCACAATTATTGGCATCCCTTTATTTAATACTTTGTGCGCCATCCCTTTGCCAAGATAACAGCACTGCGTCTTCTCCTGTAATGTTTGATGAGGTTGGAAAACACATAGCAAGGGATTTGAGACCATTCCTCCATAAACAATCTCTCCAGGGGTATGTTTTCCAATGGCGATCAATCTTAGAGTTAAAGGCATACAGAACTTTGTTTGAACATAATATTGTATTCGCTACCTGGCCCCGATATGAGTTGTAATATTCACGCTCATTTTAATGACTTGCTCCAGTGATCAGCAACTGGCCAACGAAGAATGACGTTTTTTCTCTCTCCATTCAGTCCCATTGCATGTCGAAACAGGTCTCAAAAACACACTTTTAGCAGGTAAACAAATACAATATATATTATGCCAATATATAAAATCACGACATCCAGAACCGAACGTTTGAAAAGATAAAAAGCGTAGATAAAAAGATTCTACGATGGCTCTTTAATTTGTAACACGTGTTTCCTGAAACAGTTCTTAAAGCGAGAAAGCACACTCACCTATTAAGAGCTACTTAACGTAGCTGTCCGTGGTCCTACTGATACGATTAAAGGAATTAATGTGAAATGAAAGGCAGACGTTCTCTCCCAAAACATTTTTTTTTTCCAGCACCTAAAGGCTTCCTCACTGTGTTTGGGGGAAAACTACACTTATAGTATGTCCTGTTCCAGCCAGGTTTGTCACAGCTCCAGTGGCTTTAATCTTCTTATTTATTTCTCTAATGGTGGGAATAGGGAGCTTCAGACATGAAGCTATAGCCATTGCCTGATTTATGAAGGTCAACAACCTTTTGTCTCATTTAATTTGTGTGTTCTCTGATTTTCCCCATGCTGATGGATGACTGAGGGCGTTTTACCTGTGTGTCACCTCAGATTTATACCCCAGTGAAACAGGAAGTTCAGATTGACCACATAATAGTTCCTGACGACTCGTGTGTGCATAAAGAAGCAAGATATTACTGGTAATACACTTCAATAGGTTTTGTTTTGTTTGTAACTATTTATAGACTAGTGTTGGCAATAATTCTGACACGTTTTTTTTTTTTTTTTTTTTAGTAAATATATTTTTAAAAATAATCATTTTAACCTAAATTAATGATTAGATGTTCCTTATATTTTGAGTGTAAGGTCATGCTATTAAGCGACAAAGACATTTTCCAGGGTTGCCAATAATTATGGTGGGCGCTGGATTATGTTCGGTTGGGTGTAATTAGTGTTGGTGAGATTATTAGCTATAATGCTAATGCAGTTGAACTCTCGTGCCTATCTATTACACAGAACAGCACTGACCAGGTCTCAGCTACAGAAGAAGCACAGGGATCTTATACTGCTGCCAGCAATTAAGCACTACATCTGTATTCTTTACCTGCCAATGTCCAATTATAATATAAACGTAGCTGCAGCGTTCCTGCTTTCTGGGATGGTTAATATTTCATTTGCCTATGAGTCGCAGGGACATGTGCAACATGTGAATGATTTCAGTCTGAATAATCAAGTCCAGAGGTTCCCATTCCCGGACCTGGCTTACCCCCTCGTACGCTCATCTCAATTTCTGAAGTGTAAAGGTCACTTAATTGTTATAATTAGACACTGTTAATGTTTAATGGAGGATGGTGTTCTGTCTTAATGCCACATTATGTCAGAAACAGATATTGATGTTTAATTGAATAATTAATGTTCCATAATATTCAATATTTATTTAAGGCCTTTAAATCAGTAAGGTTTGTTCTCAGACAACTAATATTTTATTTTTTGTACTGTACTTAGTAAATGATTCCTTTTGAAAGAGGTTGCTACAAAGATAAAAAATAATTATTGAGAATGTCAGTTCAAAACAGCAAATATCTGCATAAAAACCTAATTTATATTTTTAACATGATGTATACCCCCCGTGCCTTCATTAAAGTGGATTTTTTAAATAAAAATGATTTTATCACAAAAATGAATTGATAAATGTGATCTAGCAGAGGTATATGGGAACCATTATAAATAAACTGTATTGTTTGGAATTGAGATACAGATAATATATATTGAATATTTTTGCATAAATTGTATTTATATTTAGCTTTAAAATCCCAATAATATCCTGGGTATATTTGACCCAGGCTAACAGTTTCATAAGCGCTAATAAGTAAACAGAACACAAGGGATAAACACGCGTTTTCAACAAACTTAATTAATTAAGAGATTGGTTGGACTGAAAACCAACACACTGGAATTCTCAGGGACCAAGGTTGAGAACCTCTGTTCAACTCTGGTTGGCGGTGGTGTTCTAATCATGTGGGGAATCTTCTTTTTTTTGCACGCATTAGACTCCTTAATAAAAATTGAGCATCATTTGAATGCCACAGCGTACATAAGCATTGTTGCTGACTATGTGCATCATTTTATGGCCACAGTCCACCCTTCTTCTAATGGATATTTCCAGCAGGATAATGTGCCGTGTCATAACGCATGCATTATCTCAACCTTGTTCCACGAACATGACAGTGACTTTAGTTTACTCCAATGGCCTGCACAGTCCAGGGATCTCAATCCAATAGAGCACTTTGGGATGAGGTGGAACGGGAGATTACTAGCGGGAATGTGTGGCCAAATTAATATATATACCGAAGAGTCACTGTTGGAAACCAAAATGCTGTTCGAGTATTTCAATCACTGTATGTGAAATATGTGTCTGCATGTATGTATTTCATATGTAATCCAGCTTAACTCACCTCTTATTTTGGTTTATACCTCTGGGCCACCTGCAAAGAAACCTACACCTCCACCATTTTGACTGTACTTCATAAATATGTCTTTTTTTGGAAGGCATTTTGTGTTTTCTGTGTATTTTGTAGTGTATTTTTGCCAGTCTCCTGCTGCTGAGAGACAGGGCCTCAAATAGACCTCTGCAGTCCTTCAGAAATGACAGGGATTTTACTCCTGGTTCATGTTGATGAGACTCACAGTACATTTTCACTTCAAAGGAAGTGAGCAGAACCCAAATTAAACAAAACAAAGTCCCAATCTGGAGGGGGTGTGGTAAACATGGCTACATAAATCATCATGTAACGACATTTAGTCTCGCAGAGAATTTTTTCAAAGCAGATTTTGAAATAACCGTTACAAAGTCATTGCGGCACATAATTTATGTAATGCAATAGATATATAACAGCAGCTGTAATACACTGTTATAACCGGTTATGACCGGTGTTATGCTATGCTTATGACAGTTTTATGTTGTCTTTCAGCATATAGTTCAAGTACAGTGTTTAAAATTTACTATGACAGAGTACATTTAACTCTACTTTGGTCCCTATGGGATCACACCTATTATAAACTCCAGTAGTTCATTTCACATTTAGAATGCTGCTGTGCCCTTATCACACAAATAACAAACTGAATTAAATACATAAAAACAGATACAAATCTTTTAGAATACAAGCATGAAAAATTGCTGGCAAAATGAATGTACTTACAGTGTGTTTCAGAGCCTGAGAGAGGCGGAGTATGTAGAAGAAAAACCACAAAAAAGCGTAAATAAATGCACATAGGATTTTGCTCGTGTATTGAAAAGACAGACCTGGTGAACCCCAACAACCTGAAGCTTCTTTTGATGACCATTTAAAAACTTAAAAACTATGCAACTTAAAGCACTTTGAAATGTTCCAGTTTAACATTTTTTTTTGCTTTGTAGTGTGTTGTAGTACTTTTAATACTTTTTCAAGTCTTCGTCAGCAACTTAAAATGTTTTTAGGGTAGAGCCTAAATGATGAAGGGTGAGGAGGCACATGAACATGAAACTCCTACAGATCCCAAATGAATCATCCTGCTGCAGATCTTCACACCACAAGTGTTCAGAATAAATATTTTCCGTCTTATAAACTCTAGTAAATATGGCAAAGCTCATAAACCATTGGTAATTACAGTTTTTCTCAATTGTTTAGACACATTTTCTGAAATTAAAACTCTTCATATATGTCTTGTCAAAATCAAGCACTATTTTCAAAACCATTCACTCTCATCCCAAAATGAAATTTTTCCTTCAAATAATAAATACTAGTCAACAAATGAATACAAATTCTAAATGTCAATTACACACTGGTGAAAGACACTATTACCATTATATTACTTAGGCATCAGTATTGTTTGAGTGTGCTGGCCAACTGAATTATACAAAAAAAAAAGTGAGATGTTTTTTGTTGTTTTTTTTATTTTTCCAAATTACAAAAATGTTGGGAGTAGACTAAGTAAAATAAGAAAAAACAGGAGAAAATGAAAAAAATATTTAAACTACTGGATTGTGAGTGAACAAAAAATTTAAAATATTTAACCTTTATTTATTCAGGAGATACCTCTTGAGATTAAAAATCTAATTTCCAAGAGTGTCCTGACCAAAATTGGCAGCAGCAGTCACAACAAAGTTACAGACAGACAACATTTAACAAGTTAAAGCATACGAAAATAAAGATCATTAATTACAGTTTCTCTCAATTGTTTAGACATATTTTCTGAAATCAAAACTCATTTCTCAAAATTATAAACACAAAACCCACATGGTCAACTTTTTCTAACTTCATATAGCTCTTGTCAAAATCAAGCACTATTTTCAAAACCATACACTCTCATCCCAAAATTACATTTTTCCTTCAAATAATAAACACTAGTCAACAAATGAATACAAATTATAAATGAAAATTACACACTGGTGTAAAAAATGAAAGACACTATTACCATTATATTATTTAGGCATATAAATCAGTATCAGAGTGTACTGGCCAACTGAAATATACAAAAAAAAAAAAAAAAAAGTGAGATGGTTTTTGTTGTTTTTTATTTTTCCAAATTACAAAAATGTTGGCAGTAGACAAAGTAAAATAAGAAAAAACGAATGTACTGGGAGTAAACAAAAAATGTAAAAGTAAAACCAAAAATAATTCTGCTCTCTGCTCTTGATCAGGCCACATATTCTCATGTACATCACACATTATATTTTCTCTGGCCAAGCAGCGGGAAAAGGGGGATTACACAGCCACCCTTGGCATGACTGAGAAAAAGCAATGGTTTCATTGAACCAATTTCAAAACAGGGCATTACGGTGGAAAATAACATATCACAACACATGAGCTGCTCTGGTCTATCTTGTGTGTGTGCATGCGTGCGTGCGTGCGTGCGAGCGTGCGTGCGTGCGTGTGTGTTTGCGTGCACATGTGAGTGTGTATATGTGTGTGTTTCTGTGTGTATGTGCATGTGTTTGAGTGAGTATGTGTGAAACTCATTTCTGCAGCACTATGAAAGGCATATTTCCCCCGCGTTTCAGGTCCTCTTTAAGGCTGGTAAGATAAGCTACTCTCAGCTGCAGAGCAGACAGGCTCTCTCATATTTATTCCATGTAGGAGTGGCTTTGGTATGCACACAACGGATACTGGCAGCTTAGCTTGTGCACACTATGCTGTCCATACTGTGTTCCCTTAGCTTGTGCACACTATGCTGTCCATGCTGTGTTCCCTTCGCTTGTGCACACTATGCTGTCCATACTGTGTTCCCCTTGTAGTAGTATACATTAGGTACTCTGCAGTACAGGAATCACTGGGCATTGATATGTTACAATAAATAACAATAGAGCAGATCTACCTATTCTCATTTCTAAATGTTTATCAGCCATTGTTCTCCACATACAGGAGCTGATATTTTCCCCTTTTATTTGTGCTAAAGCTTTGATTGCTGATTGAATAATTATAGTTTTTTTATAATCACTTTGGCACTAATTTCAGAACCTTGTGGTCATTTTTCAAAATTGTAGACACAAAACTCAAAACAAATAATCAAAATGCCCATTTTTCAAAACTCTAAACACCTTTTTCAATTTCATGAATACAATACACATAAACCTAAAATAATTTGTTCACTGAACCAAATAATTTGTTCACAATGACACAACTTACCATCAAAGTATTAGCATTTCAAAATGCAATACACACATTACATATGATATGACTGTCTTTTAATTTCATTACAATGCATCTAACTATCAATTAATCCAACTGCTCAAAATGATAAGTGGCGAAGGCTTTGTCACTTCAAGACAGAAGTGGAGGGTGAGAGGGAAAACACGGGGTGGACTGTGAGACAAAAGGAAGACCAGGGACGGAAATTGGGGACCTCACATTTCCAATAATAACTCATTACAGTAATCATGTTTGGTTTCACATTGTGGTAAGAGTATAAAAGGGTCTGTATCCACCTGCAACAACATAGCAAAAACATGGAGCAGGCAGATGATCCATGTCAGAATAGAGATCGAGCAGTGAGAGGAGGATGAGGAGGAGGACGAGGTGGTAAAGGGAATGGCAGAGGATAAGTACCCCTTCATAGAGGGGGCCATAGACCTTGTCTTAGAGGTGGGCTTAGGCCTCATCAGAGAGGTGACCATGGGCCTTGTTTGAGAGGTGGGGGGGGCGTGAGGGGGGAGGGGGGGGTACGTGGTAGAGGACAAGGCCATGGACTAAGACACAGTGATGGCAACAGCAAAGAGTGTCCAATGAAATCCGAACAATAGTTGTGGACCTTGTCATAAATTGTGGTATGACAATGGCAACAGCTACAATGATTCAGACAAACCTCAGGAGATCAACAGTGGCCTTAATCATCAGAACTTTCTGCCATGAGAACCGGTAAGTCTTCACATTGCACTATGCATTACTCTCAATTGTCAAATTACTGTATAATGCATGCCACTGCATACCACACAGTAGGTGTTGTGACTTACTGTAATGTATTCTTTGTTTTCCCCGACAGAATTGATGTACGCCTGACCAAAATTCAGCGGCACATCATTGACAATGACGACATGTTCAAAAAGGTGGAGGCCATAAGTCTGCAAACTATTGCATGCATTCTGAAAAGGCACCAGGTGTCTCTAAAAGAGATGGGTGCCTTTTGAAAGTAATGCAGATAGAGTGAAGCAACTGCATACTAAGTATGTTAAGTTTCAAGATTCCTATTGTCAAAGATTCAAGTTTGATATACATTATTCTGTTGGCTAATTTTCTTTAAATTTCTTTTTAGAGGGTGATGGAGCTGGATTCTGCAGAGAACCACCACAAATTTATCTTTGTGGACGAGGCAGGCTTCAACCTAGCCAGAGGTCGGAACTGTTATTACTGTATTTTTTGTTTTTCACTACAGTTGAGGACGTTTTTTTCACTTTGTAGCTATAATTACTGTATTTATTTGTTGCTATGATTCAAAGAAACCTATGTTGTAAAAAAATAAATTCTGATTTTGTTCAATGATTTCAATCTGTTCTACTGTCTCTACTATTGCCTTTATTTAGAACCACAAAAAGAACCATATTGAAACATGTATCAAGTATTTTTTACTGCAATATTACAGTTTTTCACAATTGTTTAAACACATTAATTGGAACATCAGACACAATGTGCACAACCTGAAACTCATGTACCAACTGCCAAACCAATTCTGCTGAACTCCAAGCACATTTTGTGCTTTAGACTCAGATTCCCATTCCAAACCACACATTTTTCACAACACTACACACAATTCTCTATATCTTGCACACTCTTCCTGAATTCCCTTTCTTGGTGTTCACACAGAACACACTGCCAATCACATTTCTAAACTCCAAAGGCTGTTGTGCAATTAGAAATCAGCAATTTGCTATAGAAGGGTCACAGATTACCTCCTGGTTTGTTTGGAGAACAATGGATGGTGGCAACATTGAAGAGAGAGGTGAGCAGCAAGGCAGAGGAGTGAGAGTAAGAGGAGGAAGAGGACAAGGAGGAGGAGGAGGAAGAGGAGGAGGAGGAAGAGGACGAGGAGGAGGAGGAGGAGGAAGAGGACAAGGAGGAGGAGGACAAGGAGGAGCAGGACAAGGAGGAGGAGGTGGAGGAGGAGGAGGAAGAGGAGGACATGGAGGAGCAGGACAAGGAGGAGGAGGTGGAGGAGGAGGAAGAGGAGGACAAGGAGGAGAAAGGAGAAGAACCATAATCTCTGATGAGATTAGGGCCACTGTCATTGATCATATGGTCAACCATGGTTTGCCCATGAGGGAGGCTGGCCAGAGGGTCCAACCCAACTTGAGTCGCTTCTCGGTTGCCTCAATAATTCGGACTTTCAGAAATGAACATAGGTAAGAAACCTACTCGCCTTACTGTAGTACTGCATATCAATACAGTATTCAATTAGTGTTGCAAGGACCTTGCTGTATTTGTATCTATTTGTATCTTTTGCAGAACTGCAAGATTACCACAACGTGGTGGGAGAGGAAGACTCCTCACAGATGAGCAGGAGACTGCAGTAGTCAACATGGTGCTGGCGAACAATGTCATAACCCTCCGACAAATCCAAGATGCAATCATTGCAGACCAATACTTATTCCAAAATATAGCAACAGTGAGTTTATCCACACTGGACCGTGTTCTCCAATGCAATTCCATGAGGATGAAGCAGGTGTACAGGGTTCCTTTTGACAGGAACACTGACAGAATCAAGGAGATTCGCCATGACTATGTGCAAGTAAGTCCTATACATTCCACAACTGTGTCCTATCAGCACTGACACATTACTGTATTGTACTACAGTAATCCAATGTTGTCCTTTTTTACAATGTTTCACAATAGCCTATACTCTATTGACCACTCTTGGTGTATAATATTGTCATGTTGTCTGTTTCAGAGATTTCTTGACCTAGATGCAGAAGCAGACCTGCATGAATTTATATTCATTGATGAAGCGGGGTTCAACCTTGTAAAAAGAAGGCACCAGGGCAGAAATGTAATCGGCCAGCGTGCTATCACTGAAGTCCCTGGCCAGCGCGGAGGGAACATAACAATGTGTGCTGCCATCAACCACCACGGCGTCCTCCATCACCATGCCACCCTGGGCCCCTACAACACTGCCCTTCTCATAGCATTCCTGGACACACTCTACAACATCGTTGTTCAACCAGACCAGATGGATGACACAGAGGTGATCAGGTTTGTTGTTGTCTGGGACAACGTCAGTTTCCACCGGGCTGCTCTGGTCCGTGACTGGTTCAGGGGCCATCCTGAAATTTCCGTCCTGCATCTCCCTCCATACTCTCCCTTCCTCAATCCAATTGAGGAGTTTTTCTCTGCCTGGAGATGGAAGGTGTACAAGAGGAATCCGCAGACACGGATCCCACTGCTGCAAGCCATGGAGGACGCATGTGGCGATGTGACTGCTGAGGCCTGTCAAGGCTTCATGCGCCATTGTAGGCGATTCTTCCCCCGCTGCTTGGCCAGGGAGAACATCGCCTGCAATGTGGATGAGGTCCTGTGGCCAGGCGGGGGACCGAAGGCAGGATGCAGCCTAGTTGTTTTGTTTTGTTTATTGCCTATTTTCTGTTATCTCTTTCATTTCATCCCGTTTTCATCCTGTTTGCTGTGATTTACAGTAGACTGCACATTTTGGGTACAAATAAAATATTATTTGTTGTTAAAGTATTGTATGTTGTTTTCTATTTGAGTATATGTAAAAACATTATATGGTAATATTTTACATCCAACAGGGGAAAGTGTAACACTGAACATGCAAAGGCATAATTCTACTGATAAAGCATTCATATAGTGTTTTCCATTCATACTATAGTGTTTTCCATTCTGCACACCAGTGTTCAATGGGTGCTTAGAAATGTCTACTCATATGATGTATGTGTTTGTCATTTGAAAAGAAAATACCATTTAGTGAAGAGTTAACACTGTTTTGAGGGCAAAGTGTGCTTTTGCAAGAGAAGTGTAGGATTTTGCATTTTGTGTGTGAGTTTTGAGATTTGTGTTTAGGGTTTTGAGAAAGTGAGGTAGTCTATCAGGAAATGTGTTTAAGCAATTGTGAAAAACTGTAAAGGATTGTAAAAACAACTAAACAGTGAAGCTATCGGTATGTTTTGTGTGGGTGATCTAAACTAATATTCCTATAGTATTTCATGATAAATTAGTTATTTCAACCAATGATTCTGAAGTGCAAGATTACTTCAAAGATATGAATGCACAATGCAAGGTTTTGAACATAGGACAGGCTGTGTTACAAGTGCTGACAGTTTTGAGTTTTGTGTCTAAGGTTTTGAAAATTGAGCACAAACTTGTGAGATTAGCGCCAAAGTGATTGTAAAAAACTGTAATAGGGTCATAAAATCAATTTTAGTGTGTAAACAATTGAGAAAAACTGTAATTAATAGTCAAATGCACCTAAATCACAGGTAATAGGCATCATCAAAAACATAAGCAGGTCAAGGAAGCTGCCTCCATATCTCTAACAAACCTTTTAAAAACATGTAGTGAGACACATGTTGTACACGCCAATGATCGATATCGTGTGGCCCCCCCCCCCCCAAATAAATAAATAAATAAATAAATAAATTATCATACTGACTGCGCCTGGTGTTTGAAATCGTATTTACCTTTTAGGGTTGTTTTAACACACTTGTTCCTAGTTTGAAAATGCACTAATGTACGTCGCTCTGGATAAGAGCGTCTGCCAAATGACTAAAATGTAAATGTAAATGTTTCCATTTTCTTTTTTTTTTGCAGGGAGTTCCAGGTTGAAGGAGCAAAGTAACTGAAAGCTTTTTTACTGCTTCTGTCCGTACTAAGGGGACAGATAAAAGCATGAGATCCTGAGACCTCAAAGAATATCCACCTGCATTAGTCTAAATGTAAAATCAAAAATAAATTAGTTTGGTCTTGTCATGGTTATTGGCAGCCTTTGTTGTTTCTGGGGTTCGTCTTCGATTTGGCATCGTCTGACGCTCCATCGGATTTTTTCCACTTCCGTTCCGGTGTTTGGATCTCGCCCAGTCATTATTTTCCACACCTGTGTTCGGTTTCCTGTTGGCTATAAATAGTGTAGGATTTCCGCTTTCCTGCACTCCAATATTGTCGTTGCTAATTGACGTCGAAGTCGGTAAGGTATAGAAACATGGTCACTGCCTTTCTGGTTGTACAAATAAGAAACGCAGCAAGTCCGGTTAGAAAGAAGTTGGGATTGGTTATTTTCTTTAAAGCTCCTATCTCTTTTCTTAGTCCTTCATTCTCTCATCCTATTACCTTTTTTTGTTTTGAGCTCTTTGACTACAGAGCTTAGGTAACAGACCTTAGGTAATTACCTTAGGTAATTCTTTCATTTTTTCTGTACCTCTCTTCTACGCTCTTTGTCTTAGAGCGTGAGGTACTTTTTGTTTGTTTTACTCACTTCATCGAGTTTGCCTCCTTTTGTGGTAGATTTGTTTTGACTTAGGTCAGGAAGTTTTTTCTCCCATTCCTTAGTTCTCCTTTTCCCTTTGTGGTTTAGCTGCTTTGTGGCGTATCTCCCTAGGAACGCTTAAAGATTCCCTATCTGTCGCGTTTGGTTCTCTGAACCTTACCTCGCCCCATCACAGGTTTCTGCTCTTGATCAGGCCACATATTCTCATGTACATCACACATTATATTTTCTCTGGCCAAGCAGTGGGAGAAGGGTTTTTTGGAATGACACGGCCACCCTTGTCATGACTGAGAAATGAAAAGGCAATGGTTTCATTGAACCAACTTCGAAACAGAGCATCACAGTGGAAACTCACATTGTCCCATATGACAACACGTGTGAGCTGCTCTGGTCTATCATGTGTGTGTGTGTGTGTGTGTGTGTGTGTGTGTGTGTTTCTGTGTGTATGTGCATGTGTGTGTGTGTCTGTGTGAATATGTGTGGAGCTCATTTCTGCAGCACGGCGAAAGGCATATTTCCCCCATGTCTCAGGTCCTCTTTACAGTAAGGCTGGTAAGATGCTAAGACCGTGCTTCGCTACTCTGAGCTGCAGAGGAGACAGGCTCTCTCGTATTTGCTCCATGTAGGGGTGGCTTCGGTACGTACAGGAGGGATACTGCCAGCTTAGCTTGTGCACACTATGATGTCTGTACTGTGGTCCCCTTGTAGTAGTATAAATTAGGTACTCTACAGTATAGGAATCAGTGAGTATTGATATGTTACAGTAAATAGCAATAGAGCAGGTGTACTGTACCTATTCTAATTTCTTCCTATTCTCAAATGTTCTCCACTGTTCTCCACATACACAAGACTCACATTTTGCCCTTTTATTTGTGCTAAAGCTCTGATTGCTGATTGAATAATTTAATCAACTAGTTTTACCTGTGAATAATGTGTGTGTTAATTGATATTTGAGTTTATAATTGTGTGGAATGTATTAAAAAAGTGTTAAAGAGACTGAAATTTGTGTAAAAACAAGCAAAATAGTGCTTATAATTTTGAAAAGATTGTCTATCTTTTGGCACATGAACTTAATGTTTTATTTATAGGGTCATAATACCAATTTTAGTGTCTAAACAATTGAGAAAAACTGTAATTGGTAGGCAGCTTGTTGAATTAGTTTTATATATAAATTACATATTTTATTTTATAAGGACATATCAACATATTTTATATAGAAGACTTATACATTGACAAATAGCAATATATTACTTAAAGGTGACTTAAAAATGATCAGTGTATTTTCTATAGGGGACTTTAACATTATCAGTGTAGTTCTTTAGCAATTGAGTGTTTTAAAAATAGGGTATATTAAAGTGTCTGACTATTTCATAAAGAAAACTTTAAAATACCAATGTAGTTCATATCAGACACTAAAATATCAATGTAGTTCATATCAGACACTAAGACATCAGAGTAGTTCATATCAGACACTAAAATATCAATGTAGTTCATATCAGAGACACAAAATATGAGTGTAGGTCTAAGGGGAGACTGTAGGCCACAAAGATAAGAAAGATGGAGAAAGACAAAGTAAGAGAGTATAAGAAAGAAAAAATGAAAATGAGGGATCAGAGAAGGAAAAAAGATTGAAAGAGAGTAAGGGGGAGAGAAGAAGACAGTGAGCAAGAGGAAGAGAAGCAGAAGAGAGAAAGACAGGCAAAATGGAGTCAGAGAGGTGGAGAAAATTGGAGAGGGGGGGGGCTTATGGAAATGTGTACTGGGACAGAGCAGTAACAGATAGACACAGCACTGACACACACTCTCTCTCTTTCTCTCTCTCTCACACACACACACACACACATAGAGTACACACAAGTAACAGAGCTGTGGCTTCACCTGCTGACATGGTCTGGTCATTCATCCACATCCAGGCCCATCTCCATGACAACCAGAGATGCACTTGTCCTTGGGGAGACACACGCACGCACACACAAAGCACGCGCACGCACACACACACACACACACACACACACACACACACGTAAATGTAAAGTAATAATCATATCAAGTGTTGTCTCACTATGAATATCAGGCTCAATGTTATCTCATTATGAATAACCAGTAATCAGTAATCAGTGGGCCAGTGTGCATGTTTTTAAAAAAATAATCTTTAATCCAAAACGCATGAATGCTTTCAATTCCGTGGATGATGTCAAACACAAACTTTCCCTGATGATTCAGTTTTCTCCAAGGATATTTATACCCTTAAATAGAAGCGAGAGCAGGTTAGAGAGAGGAGAGAGAGGGAGAGAGGAGAGAGAGATGAGTATCCCTACATTATTGCATTCTTTCCTGCTGAGATAGCATGTGGCTCAGTGGAGTGTCAGCTGTGATGTTGCACAGAGACAGGTTGTGAATAGAGTAAGCTACATTACTGAAGGTCTGAGGCACATTCTTGTTTGTATTTGGGAAATGAAAGCTGACTGCTGAGTACGATTTAATTCAGCCGGCTCCCTATGTTGCTAAAGACAGCAGAAACTAATTTCCTTGCTGCAGTACCACCGCTAAACTGCTACACAGAACCAATTTTCCTCATCACGCCAGGCTGGGCTGTCATCACTCTAGAACGGGCATCTCAAATGCAGTGTCTGCTGGTTTTCAGTGTGTTTCAGTGCTTCAAGGTTTAATGTAGAAATAATTTATCTGCTAAAGGGTCCACACAACTTACTCCAATGCACTAAACTGACTGCCGATTGAAAGGAAACCACAAAAAAGTAGTTAAACCTGCAGACACTGTGGCCCTCCAGGACTGTAGTTAAACCTACGGCCCTCCAGGACTGTAGTTAAACCTGCAAACACTGAGCTCTTACCTTCCTCCCAAAACTTTCCCTCTCAAAAAGAACCAATCAGCTTTCATTCTAAGAAACCAAATCAGCCTTTTTTTCCTGAAGATTCAATGGAGCAAGGATTCAATTATGGATTAAATTAAAAAGGATTCAATTAGACTTTCTGAAAAGTGTTCAGTATTGCTCCAGGCATTTTGTTCAGTAGGATATATTCTGCAGGCCTGGACACATATCCACTGTGGCATCACTCCATTTTAAAAATTCACAAGCAAAAAAATCTCTTTAGCTTTTCATCCCTAAACTTCAGGTAACTTTTTAATCCTAATTTTGAGGAATTTCTTCATATTTATGATAAGGATATCGCACTGGCTGGCCAGGAGCGTCTCTGTGTTTTTCATCTCCTGTACCGTTGTGATGAATGACACTACAGCATATATTCATCACGTCTCCATCCCAAACTCTCCAGAACAGAACAGCAGACTGCTCAGTAAACAAAGACAGGAGGATAAGGCAAAGTGCTAAGTTAAAATGGCAGAAACAGAGAGGCAAAGGAAGAGGTGGAAAGTTCTGTAAATAAGGCCATCTGGTCCTCTTCATTTCCAGAGTATCTCCTCAGTGCAAATGTCTAATTATCTTTGCGGAAAAGGAATGGCAGTGTGCACAGGCAGGACCAGTGCAGGCTGGGATAATTGCTTGGCCTTTCTGAAACCTGACAGGCCAAGTGCATTATGGGTAGGGTGACAGGAGTAGCAGTCACATTCCAGCCCTTGGCCCCCTGAGGAGCCAGAGAAGAGATGCAGTGAAATGAGCTTAAAAATTAAATTGCTCTCATTAAACATGTCCCATTTAACAGTTTGGAATGAAACGAAGAGTGCATCTCAGTGTTAAATCACCTCTAACAGAGTTTATATGAGTCAAATGTACTCTGTCAGGGTGAATGTACTCAATCAGAACTGATTAAAACCTGAAAACGTTAATTTTCTGTGTGTTGTTTCGTAGTGAACCCCCAACCCCATACAGACAGTATTTACTTGGTTCATCAATGCAGGGAGTTTCAATTTAAAAAATAAACTGAAAATAGTGCCATCATAAAATAGTATTATCACAGGTATACAATGCTGGATGAAGTCCAGCACGTTTTTCCTAAATGTGTACTTCTGTACGTTGGCAGTGAAATGTGATCACAGCCGTGATCATGCTGCAGAGCCTCTGATGGTAAACTAATTGTGAGTTTTTGTTTTTATTTTTTGCCCCTTCAGCTGAAAAGAGGGACTGTTCGATAGAACAAGCAATTTCTCAGTGATTATAATCTCAATCTGTGATAATGCAACATGAGCGCTCTGTGAAATGATAACGCTGATAATCGCTGATAAACAAGCCTTCTATTAAACACAAGGTGTCAGTTCACTCTTATTAATTATCAGATCCAGATTTTCGGGAAACATGGACAAAGAAAACAGAGGTACTGAGGTGGAACAAATGTTTACAAATGTATAAACAGTATAGAAATTAAATCACTTAAAAACTAAACAAAAATTTATTAAAAACTACTGTGTGGAAATCTATAGACCCTAAGAGAACCAGCTTAGAGAGTAAGTTAAATATTGAGCCATTTTCAGTGAAAACAACAGCCAAATTTAATTTTACTGGGATGTTTAATTATAAATATTAGTCATACAGTGCTTTCTTAATTTTTTTCTTGAGTTTGGGCAATGGGCCAAATCCCATTGGAGTTGGTGGGGTGGGGGGGGGGGGGGGGGGTTCAGATGCTTTTAGGGACAGATGTTTTATTGAGATCTATCAGCTGCAAATACACACACATGCAAATTTTACAAACACTCAAACACACTCTGTGTTTCAGCCTTACTCAAACACACATCTCTCTCTGTGTTTCAGCCTTACTCATACACACCCCTCTGTGTTTCAGCCTTACTCAAATACACTCCTCTCTATATTTGCACCTTAATCAAACACACTCCTCTCTCTGTGTTTCAGCCTGACTCACACACACTCCTCTCTCTGTGTTTCAGCCTTACTCAAACACACTCCTCTCTCTGTGTTTCAGCCTTACTCAAACACACTCCTCTCTCTGTTTTTCAGCCTCACTTATAAACACTCCGCTCTGTTTTCAGCCCCCTCATGCTAGTCAGCCACACAGCCTCCTTCACAAAAGGCCTGTCAGCACTTCAAGCCAGGATTCGCCTCAATCCTGTAAAATCACTCCAAAACAAAATCAGCTCTGTTGAAAAGAACAAAGGAAATGAGAAACAATACAAACTTTCTGTCATCTGAGTGGAGCTCATTTGCTGTCCCCAGGAATGACAGCCTCTCATTGCATTCTACAGGCTAATGGGACTCCGCTCATCTTGTTTCTCAGCTACTGGGACTCTGCCCGTGTCTGGGTTTCCGTACTGGGCTAATCCAGCTGGTGCTTCTGCATCCTTTGTGGGATTTTCACCTTTGATCTGCTGCCATTCAAAATGGCCATGGTGCTGAATTTTGAATTTTAAAGCAACACTTCTAATTCGTGTCTTATATACTTCTACACCATCAAATTACTTTAAAGGCTGAATTTCACAAGACGACATTTTAAAAATCTATTTTCTTTTCTTCAGTTGTTTTTTTGGTGCCAATCATGTTTGTTTTTTTGTTTTTTTAAAATTATTATTATTATTATTATTATTATTTTTAAATTATTTTCTTTATTTTCTTTTATTTTTTAAATTTGTTTCAGATTTTTCCCCATTTTCTCCCAATTTAGTAGCCAATTGAACCCTTATTCTAATTAAATTTCCCCCCCGTTTAGCAACCGCTAGAGAACCACCGCTACACAACCCTGTCAGCCGGTAGTAGGAAGGAGGTCGCCACGTCCTCTACAGGAGGAGGACTCCTCGAGCTCCTGACCGTGAATCCAGCTCGCCCAGGGCCGCTATGCGTGCAGCGATTCTCTCCGAGCCCCTCCCCCCACCCGGAAGCAGCCGCCAATTGCTGCTCCCACAGGGCGCCGGCCATGCTCGGATCTGGCAGGACCGGGGCGCGAACCCCGATCCTCGGAGCACAACTGCACCGACTGAAAGTCGGCGCTCTTACCGTTGTACCACGCGACGGCCCCTGCCAATCATGTTTAATCATTGTTCAGACTGATAATTCCAAATGAACAGGGGTAGTGGGCATACCTGCAACCACAAATCAGTCTTCACTGGCTTACCATCGTATACTCAGGTACTGTGAACACTTCAGCCAATCAAATAACTCCCCACTGCAGTTACAAACCCAGTTCCCTACCCAAGATACCACACTGCCTGCCAGCAGACATGGTCACAAAGTAGCAGTTGGTGTAGCTGTTTCAGGTCAGTGTTACTGTTACAGCTCACAAACGGCACTGATCTGTGTCAGAACACGGCAGCATACTTCTGTAATGTTATCAATGACCTTATAACTGCATCTGCTTTTTAATATAGCATCAATTAACTTATAACTGCATCTGCTTTTTAATATAGTCAGTCTAACCTACAGTAATTTCTCCGTCTGCCTCAATAGAGAAGATGTGTGCTCCTTGACGGAGAACAGTTTCGTGCCCTGGTGCGCCGGGCGATATAGATACAGAGGGAAAATAAATGGGACATATTCTGCCGTCAATTTAATTTCACATTTCTTTATGTGTCAAACAAAGATGGCGTACGGAATGACGGAGGTCAGCAGAGGGCAGGCCATTACAGAAACACAGTCTATGAACTCACTTTTGTTGCTGTCAGTAGCATTTAAATACGTGGCTATTTCCGGGACAGAACAGGAGACAAATGGACTGCTAATGATGTTTGACTCAGAGAGTGACCCGTCTTCCCCCTCTCCCGTATGGGATAAAACCCCTATTATCGGCTCCTGGAAGTGGGCTTTATGGCACATTGAGCAAACATAATTTAGCAGCAGATGATTTTAAGTGTCAGGGGGAGATGAGGAGTGGAAGTCCTCGATTGCGTGCTGTCTTCACAGGAGATGTGACCTTTAAAACAATAAGCTTTACATTTAACACTAAGTGCACTACCATTAAAGTGGCATGTGCTGAACTTCCATTAAGGCACTGAAATCAGTGGATAGATATTTGCTGACCCAGCTCCGTATTCTTTACATTTGTTGACAGATCCTTTGTTCTGTTATCATATACAGTATTAACATAACTGCTTATTACACAGCATTACAAAATAACTTATTGTGTCGTCATAACTATGTAATTTTACAGTATTAAATATAATTATGTTTTGTATATTATTATTACTTCATTATTATACAACATTGCAATAGAATTAGAATTAATTATAACTGTTGTTATACAGCATCAAATACAATTATACGTAATATGTTATTATAAAGATGTTCTACACAATATTGCAATAGGATTCTATTTATTATATTATTATAACTATGTTATTATAATGAATTACAATAGAGTAGGTTATTTGCATTATAAAAAAATATTTTACAATGGTATATTATATAAAGTATTAAGTCTTACCTTGTTATTATGGTCTATTTTTCAATTTCACTGCCATGGAATCACTGTTTGTTACACTGTATTAAAATGTAATTGCTGTTCATTGTAGTATTACAATACCGTCACTGGTTTCTGTACAGTATTGTCATGTCATGACAGCTTATTATCTTATATTGTATTAGAATCACTACTGTATTTTACCTTCCAAGGAGTTGTGTGTGAGAGTGAGAGGGGGAGAGAGAGCGATCTTCTGCGTGTGTGTGTGTGTGTGTGTGTGTGTGTGTGTGTGTGTGTGTGTGTGTGTGTGTGTGTGTGTGTGTGTGTGTGAGAGAGAGAGGGAGTGAGAGAGGGAGAGGGAGAGAGAGGGAGGGAGGGCCTCGTTCTCCCCAAAGTGTTCTTTAAGTTTTGATCTCTCTGGGAGACCTATCTGTACAGGCTCTACAGGAGAAACTAATGAGCTCCAGCACCGGGAGGGTGTATAAACCTATAACATGCTCCTTTCCAAACAACAGGCAGCCACGCGCCACATTGCCTCTACTCAACCCACAAATTACACTCTGAGTAATTAAATCTCACTAATTAAAAACTGGGGAAACGGGAAGAAAATGGAGCCAAACCCAGGGGAGATTTGTGAAACAAGAGAAATGATATTACAGCTTTATCCATGTTTACGGGGTACAATTTATCTAAACTGCCGCACCCAGCTGATAAGGCCGTTGTAGCAGTCACAACCATACACTACACTGGGAGTAATATCACACCATAATGGGTCTCAATCTTCCCATAGATCAAGGGTCTCCAAATACTTCTTCCTGGGGGCCATTTTTTTTTTAAATGGGGCACAAAGGCCACACTTATTCCAGATGCTATTTATTAAACAATGCATGAATAAGATGTATTGTACATTTGTGCAAATGAAGTATCCTAAAATATACACAGCGGCAGCTAATTATCCTGTAGGTGGTGGGAGGTACGCAGCGCGGTACGGATGCAGGTCTGGGAATAAGATGCTTCTTATCTGGAAGATGAAAGGGCGAAGGGCACACAGCCACGCTACAGGCAGCGGAAGCACGCACATCGGCGGTAGAAAACCGAGCAGGAACAAAACCCCCCCCAGACAGCTTCTGTCTCACCTCCTGTTTATTGCACCTCCACAGCTCCTGCTTACTGCACCTCCACGCTCTTCGTCTCGAGTTACAGAGCCACGGAAAGGAGCTTCCCACAGTCTCCCAAAGTTAGGGAAAAAGAAGTTAAACATGTAAAAAGTAAAAGTGAAGCTGTTTTACATGATTGCTGTGTTCCCAGAACTTCTGCCCATCTCTCAGTGGTGTTAATAATGTGCAGTAGACCTGGGTGGAATCATCATTTAAAATACTAACAGTTTAGACATCAGGAAAATCCCTGCAGGTTAATGACTGCTTTACAAGCGTGAATATTTCCACCGATAGTCAGATATTCAGCGGAGAAATACTGATATTCCGAAAAGAATTGTTATCTCAAAATGATTTCACATTTTGGATAGCTACATGTTTTGTTGAAAACTCTCAAGGATCTGCAGCAGTGTTTTCAAATTGAACCCGTTTCTAAATAAAGATATACTGTACTTCCAATATGTACTTTTAACCAGGTCTAATGCAGAGTAACCAAAAGCAGACACTCAAAAATTGTGTAGATCACTTGTTTTAAGATGATTTATCTTTTGAGTTCAAAGGGTTCAAAAGGTATTTCAAAAGAACCCCCAGGAACAGCGCTATGCTTGAGGAAACACATTGTTGATTTTCAAATGTTGATCGCACGAATCTCCAAGGTTGCGTCTGTTCCAGTACAGCCAATGAGCCGGTCCCTGGGGGATTATCTGCAGCCCACATCTCATTGCAAAGTATTCTCTCAAATATGATGGCGTTTCAATATTCTGGGTAATTAGCCCTGCAGGATAACCTGAGGTAATTAACCCCAATGCCTTTATATAGACGCCATCTGTCATATGCGCTGACTGTAACTGTCATTGTAGCAGAACTAGACAGCGTTTCGAAATAATTCCTCACCGGCCAAATGTAGGGTCTGGAGTGAGCAGGTTCTACTCAAGTCTGGAGGGAGTGGGGTCTGGTTATGGTGGAGGTTATAAGGGGTGGGGCCTGGTTATGGTGAAGCCTGGAGGGGGCGGGGCCTGGTTATGGCAGAGCCTGGAGGGGGCGGGGCCTGGTTATGGCATAGCCTGGAGGGGGTGGGGCCTGGTTATGGTGAAGTCTGGAGGGGGCGGGGCCTGCTTATAGCAAAGCCTGGTTATGGTGAAGTCTGGATGGGGCGGGGCCTGGTTATGGCAGATGAGACATGGTTGTCCAAAGTGGAGAAACCTGCCACCTCGAGGCAAGGCTATGATTGGGCAATTTGTGTTTCACCCTGGGGTTGCAGGCCACTGGCACTGGTACAGCGCCTTAACCTATACCTAGACCATGGGACCCATCCACACGCTGGAACAGTGCCTTAACCTATACCTAGACCATGGGGCCCATCCACACGCTGGAACAGTGCCTTAACCTATACCTAGACCATGGGGCCCATCCACACGCTGGAACAGTGCCTTAACCTATACCTAGACCATGGGGCCCATCCACACGCTGGAACAGTGCCTTAACCTATACCTAGACCATGGGGCCCATCCACACGCTGGAACAGTGCCTTAACCTATACCTAGACCATGGGGCCCATCCACACACTGGAACAGTGCCTTAACCTATACCTAGACCATGGGACCCATCCACACACTGGAACAGTGCCTTAACCTATACCTAGACCATGGGACCCATCCACACACTGGAACAGTGCCTTAACCTATACCTAGACCATGGGGCCCATCCACACGCTGGAACAGTGCCTTAACCTATACCTAGACCATGGGGCCCATCCACACACCGGAATAGTGCCTTAACCTATACCTAGACCATGGGGCCCATCCACACACCGGAATAGTGCATTAGCAGATACCAGAGCATGGGGCCCACCCACAAATTGGAACAGAGCCTTAACAGGTTGAATCACCCTTCAGCACTCTTGCTGGCTGGTTCAGTTTAGTCCAGAGAGACAGGTCCTGTGTCTTGTTTACATATGGATAAAAAGCTTCCCTGATAATACATCTCCATGTGCATGTCTCCGGGCGATAATCGCTATGGTAGCCCATGGGACTCTTCGTCCTGAGGGTTTGATTAGCACAGCATTAATTTAGTAATTAAATTAATTAAAACAAAAGTCAGGATGAAAGTCAACGTTACGGTCTTTGCGTTTTCACATCTTTAAAGAACTGACTTTGAACAGGGAGTCCAGTCCTCTGTAATGTGTGTGTGTGTGTGTGTGTGTGTATGTGGGGGAGGGGCATTCACAGGACACCCTCATCAAACCAGTCTGAACCAAGATCTATAACTGTGTGTGACAAGTAGGCATTAGAGAATTCAAAGTACATATTTGTTGTTATTTTTTAGTCTTGAATGTATATTTACATTCTGAATAAGATTCCAGGCAGTTAAGTCAGGCTGGTACATAAAGCTACTACTAATGAAGGACGCGCTGATACCAGCCCAATCAGGAGAGAGGCTTGATTAAACAGCTGGCGATGAGAGTCTACGTTCATGTGAAAAATATTTGATATGCACTGCATGCACACTTTAAATAACACCCTTGACTTCTAAGGAGGAAAACCTACTTGAAATTAATTAATGAATAAAAAGGTAGGTATTTACTGCCAGCAGATTTCATTCGGAACTCTATCTGTTTTTCTAACTCACACACACACAGCTGGAGTCAGTCAACATTCGTCTTTAACTTTCACTCACAGATAAGTGCAATAGAAATGTGTTTTTTTTTTCTACAAAAAAAGACTGGTAAGATTAGGTGATAGTGCAACCTTGACAAATTGTATCTCCGGAGAAAGAACAACAAAACAAAAATACATTTAACTTTGAGTCAGAATTAAGGACGAATGTTGACTGTCTCCAAGCCACAAACTGTCTTCCCTCAGGTGTGGGTATTAAGATTCAACATTTCAACTTTTCAAGTTTGCCGGTTTTGTTGAGACGTTGGATAGCTCTGGTGATAAAGCTCTTGGAAAAGTGCCCTTCCTTGCATTTCAGTCACCCTCTTACCAGTTGTCTGAAACGGTTGTCTAGGGCATTTTCCGCTCTGTTGGAAATTATATTTTGGACTGGCAAAAGAAGAGTTTTATTCTTTATGTAACAGGTGAATTAAAAGCAATTGTACATTGCAGACAAGATGATGAAAACACTCTTCTGCAAAATGTGAAGAGGAAGCTAAGAAGGCCGAGAGGCATTGGCAAAGGAGATACAATGATGTTCAGAGAATATTCACAATAGCAAGATTTATGAGGACCTAAATATAGCTGCTTCAGGAGGAAGCTTCCTCATAATTCTGGAAACGAATCAATCAATTTAAACCAAACACACAATCAGGCACCACTGCAACCTTATGCCAGCTGATACTTTTCATGAAACTGACAGGTTCTATCGAAAAAAAAACAACAAAAAATAATATAGATTACATTTTAGGTTGTAATTATTAAAGAGAACATAGATTTCAGCTCAAGCATTGCTCTGTTCTAGTTGCCATGGTCACTGATTACCAGTGAACATTCAGAATGCTTGTGATTCATTCCTGGGTACATGCCGCATTTGTGGTCAGGACAGCTGGGCAGGAAGTTCGTTCCCAGAGCACTTCCTCTTGCGAGAAACTACACCCACCAGTTTGCACTGCAGCGCAGGTCAGCTGCTCAGGTAAAAATTTACAGCAGCTGGCTACAGCTCCACTATCGCAACACATTACAATTTTTCTAAAAGACAATACCTTTACATGGTTTTGTGTTACGTTCCACATTTAGATTTAGGCATTAGCAGATGGTGTTTTCCAGAGAAACACTGTCCATTGATACAGCTGGATATTTACTGAAGCAATTTCAGCTAAGTGCCTTTGCTCAAAGGTAAAACAGCAATGTCCCTACATTGGATTTGAGCCTGCAACATCTCAGTGGCAAGCAAAGCTACCTTACCATTATACTACAGTGCTACCATTTGCTATTTTGTCCACTTTTGTATGGATATTATACATAATTATACTCCAGCAATAGTTAGACACAGCTGTACCCATTAAAATAATGTGTGTGGTACCATTTGTAAATGTGTCAGCATTGTCTGTGTCACCCATTAAAAAATTATAGACCCGAATAATGCATGGCATCACTATAATGAATCAAAACATCAATCACAATAATGAATAAACACAGATCTACAATGATCACTATGCTCCCCACTTTCAATAACACAGGCTGTCGTGATTGGCTGTCTATGAGCTACATGGTGATTGGCTATCTTGCAATATACTGCATGATGATTGGCTGACTGAACCGCTGACCATGCCATTCTGAGCCTCTGTATTACATTAATAATAAAGAAGATATGAAATTTGGTCTTAAATTCAGATTAAAGTTGACAGTTTGCATTTTCCAATACAGAGAGTCCACAGTACTGGAGCCGTATTCTCGGAGAGAAGATGAGAAATAAATGAATGAAGCAGAGCTGCAGCTTAGGCAAGCGAGAGGAAGTGAAATGATATAAATAACATCTCTGAAGTTTCTGTACCTCAGTTAAACAGTTACAGAAAAACCACACACTGGCCCGCTCGTCTTGTAGTCCTTTCCTTTCTGATAGCAGAGAGCCAAGCAAATGAAAGCTGCCTTGGAGAAGGAAATCGATTCATGAATAATGGACAGGTGAAAACGTTTTACTTTGAAGCAGACTCAACCCTGTAGCTGAGCTGCACAGTCATGTGCAATCAGCTCAGGCAGACTGCGCGACTCTGGTCCAACTGTCTTAAACAACTGTCTGTTTTTCTTCACCAGAACAACCTGCTCGATCCTCATCAGTGCGGCTTCAGAACCGGGCACTCTACTGAAACTGCACACCTTGCTGTGACCGAGGCACTTGCCACTGCTAGAGCCTCCTGCCTCTCCTCTGTCCTGATTCTCCTTGACCTGTCTGCAGCGTTCGGTCAACCACAAACTCCTGATCTCCACACTGGCTGAGATGGGCATCTCTGGAACTGCCCTCTCTTGGTTTACATCCTATCTCACAGATAGATCCTACCAGTCTCCTGGAAGGGCTCTGTCTCTGCACCTCATCCACTTTTTACAGGAGTCCCGCAGGGATCTGTACTGGGTCCTCTGCTGTTCTCAATTTACACTAAGTCTCTTGGTTTGGTTAATAATTTGCATAGCTTCTCTTACCATAGTTATGCTGATGACACTCAACTCTTCCTCTCGTTCCCTCCCTCTACCCCACAGGTTAAGGAGAGCATATCTGCTTGCCTGGCTGACATCTCTGTGTGGATGTCTAGCCATCACCTGAAGCTCAATCTCGACAAGACTGAGTTGCTCTTCATGCCATACAAGACCTCCCCGCTTCTAGACCTGTCCATCACCGTCGATGACCACCTACCGTACCTGACCACCTACTTCACCCAGCTTCTTGTCCAGACCATGGTCACCTCTGGACTATGCAACTCCCTTCTCGCAAGCCTACCAGCCTGCACCATTCTGCCCCTACAACTGGTCCAGAACGCGGCTGCTCAGCTTGTGTTCAACCTCCCAAAGTTCTCACATGTCACCCCCCTGCTGAGGTCACTCCACTGGCTGCCGGTCTTGTTCAGGATCAGGTTCAAAGTTCTGACCCTGGCCTACACTGCAGCCAAAAGGTCAGGCCCCTCCTACCTACAGGACTTAATCCAGCACTATGCTCCTTCTCGACCACTTCGCTCTGCTGCTGCAGGGCGACTTGCACTTCCCCCCCTGTTACGACCTTAGTGGTAGGTTTTTTTCTGTTTGTTCGGTTATATTTTGTTTCAGGTCCATCTCTGCCTCCGTCCTTTGTCACCCTGTGTACCCCGCCCCTGTTACCTGATTGGACCACTCCTACTTGAAAAGACGCGCCAGTTCAGCATTCGGGAGACCGATATATTCTGAATTGCTTTCGTTATGACTTTGATTTTGATAACGTGTATGATTTGTTTGTTTTCTCGACTCTGGTTTGTGCCTTGCCCTTCTGTTCTGTTCACGGCTCGTGAGTGTATGACCCTTACCGCTTTTCCCTTTGACACCGATTTACGCCTACTCCTTTCTATCCGCTGATTGTGTGACCCTCGCTGTATTCTCTTGACTCTGATTTCTGTCTATTCCCTTTTTGCTCTGTTCTCCGAGTGTGTGTTTGACTTATCGCTTGTCCTCTGACTCTGACATTTGTCTATTCCCCTTTGCTCCGGTTGCTATTGTATATTTTTGTAAATAGTGTATGTGTAAAGAGTTGTGATGTATCTGTATTTGTATATTGGTGTTCACTGGTGAAGCTTGGGATGTAGGGAGTCTGACGCCATTTTGTTTGTTGTTACTGTTTTTCACTCTGTGTATGATAGATAGGGACACGGGGAAGATCTGTGTATTTGTGTTAGTTAGACATTTTCCCCTCTCAGGTAGTGTGTGTTTGTTTGTTATTTTGGCCTTGTCAACTCCTGAAGCTTATCCCAATAAAATTCCAGATAATTGTATTATGCATCGCTTTGTTCTCACCTTCTTTCTTCTGCTACAGTCCGACCCTAGACCGGGTCGTAACACCCCCTCCGTGTTAACGGCTCTTGCTCGTACCGACTGCGGAGCTTTTCCACCCTAGCTCCCCAGTGGTGGAACAAACTCTGGAACACAGCTGAAACACTGTCTGTTTTCCGTCTTGGTCTGAAAACGCACTTTTTCAGACTCCACCTCGACTAAACTACCTATATAGGGCCATTCTATAGTCCTTGCTTTTTTTTTTTTTTTGCTTGTTTCCAATTTAAATTGTGTTTTTTGTTATTTTATAGTTAAGAATGCATAGCTGACCATGTTCAAAGTTCATTAATAGGGATGGCTCCTACGTTGTGAGAAAGTTGTGCTTTGTCGGATCTGCTTTGTAGTCACGTCAATGACCTCAATATGCACTTATTGTACATCGCTTTGGATAAAAGCGTCTGCCAACTAATTGTAATGTAATGTAATGCAATATGGTCACTGGAGGACTTGTGATTGAGCAATGAGATTGACAATATACTGCTGGAGAGGAGAGAGAAAGAGTGAGAGGCAGAGAGAGAGAGATAGAGACAGAGAGAGCAAGAGACAGACAGACAAACAGATGATTGTAGGTGACAGAACTGCAGACACTGCAGAGCAGATATGACACCTCACTCCCACATCAGAGATGGAGGCGCATATCTATCCAGAGCAACAGCGCATAAGCAGATGGAGAGAACTCCATATACTGTACATACAGAGTTGCGTATGTGCAGACAGAGAGCGCTTCACATACATACAGAGCTGCGTATGCGCAGACAGAGAGCGCTCCACATACATACAGAGCTGTGTATGCGCAGACAGAGAGCACTCCACATACATACAGAGCTGCGTATGCGCAGACAGAGAGCGCTCCACATACATACAGAACTGCGTATGCGCAGACAGAGAACACTCCACATGCACACAGAGCTGTGTATGCGCAGACAGAGAGCACTCCACATACATACAGAGCTGCGTATGCGCAGACAGAGAGCGCTCCACATACATACAGAGGGCTGGTCTTCCTCGCTATTCGGCTGTTTAAGGGCCTCTTTGCCGCAAATTACAGTTTGAATTGTCAGATAAGCAGCCCTTGACATCTCATCCAAAGCAAAGACCCACAATAGTAGGACTGAGGGCCTCTTCTGAGCTCTCACAGTAAAGAGTGGGCTAATGAAGCACATCTGATTCACACAAGAGGAGCCGTAATGGACGGCCAAGAGCGTGGAGATGCTGAACATTCCACATCCATATTAAAAGAGGCAGCGCTTTTAATCCACTGTCTGATTAAACAGCACAAGCTCCCTGCAGCAATCTCTGCTCACTTCAGTGTGTATTAAAGTGTTTCCACACGTTTAATCTGCAGTTAATATCTTGTAGTCCAAGGTATGGCAGGTACTGGCAGGACTGCCATTTTGACTCTTGCTCCAGATTTACTGGTGATTGTAGTTTCCAACAAGTTGCAGGAAATATCAACTATTTAATAAAGACTGGCAGGCCTGTTTCCATTTTGGCTCTCTTAGTAGCAGGTAGATGGGCACATGCTCTGCCACAGAATTAGTGATGGGTCCGGTTTCCATCATGTTGCAGGAAATGACAGCTATGGTGAGCTAGCTCTCACATACTAGCCCTTCTGTAGGCTAATATCTGATGGCCAGGTGTTACACAGTATTGGAGGACAGGAGGCACACTCTTTTTAGGCAAAAAAGTAGTAAATTATGATACTGTCGATTATAATATTCTTTTAAACCGCCTAGCGAGCTACGTTGGCATTCGTGACTCTGCGCTTTCCTGGCAAATTTCCTACCTATCTGATAGAACGTATTGTGTGTCACATAAAAATACTATATCTGAATATTCTAAAGTAAACTTTGGCGTACCGCAGGGCTCTGTGTTGGGGCCTTTGCTCTTCTCTATTTACATGCTACCTCTTGGCAAAATTTTCTGCAACTATGGTATTAAATTTCACTGTGACGCCGACAAAACTCAAGTTTACATACCAATCAGACCTGATGACCGTTTACAACTTACAAACCTGGAATTATGCCTAATCACTGTCACAAATTGGATGTTACAAAACTTCTTGCGACTAAATACCAACAAAACCGAGATGCTAGTTGTTGGCCCAAAAACCCAACTGCCTCTTGTTGCAGACCTTACTCTGAACCTTGGGGATTGTGTAATTACCCAGAGTTCTATAGTTAAAAACCTTGCCGTTACTTTCGACTCAGCTCTCTCATTTGACGCTCACATTAAGAAAATCACTCAGATATCATTCTTCCATCTTCACAATATTTCGAAAATCCACTCCCTGCTAAATACGGTGGATGCTGAAACCTTAATACACGCTTTTGTTTCATCAAGACTCGACTATGTCGATGTCGTACTCTCTGGCCTACCTAACTGCAATATTAAAAAATTACAACTCGTGCAAAATGCTGCCGCCAGAATACTAACCAGAACCAGAAAATTTGATCACATCACTCCAATCCTAATCTCCCCCTTCACTGGCTCCCAATTCAAGCCAGATCTGACTTTAAGGTGCTTCTGTTAACTTATAAATCATTACATGGGCTTGCACCATCATATCTATCCAACCTCATCATCCCTTATATTCCCCCTCGTGCCCTCCAATCGCTTGATGCTGGCTACCTTACTCTTCCTAGAATCAAAAAAAAATCAGCAGGCAGTAGACCGTCCTCCTACCGAGCTCCCTATCTCTGGAACCAGCTACCTCTTACAGTCAGGGAAGCTAATTCTGTTGAAATTTTCAAATCTAGACTCAAAACCTACTTATTCTCACAGTCATATGACCTGCAACTTGTGTAAAGTATATTGAGACACCCTGGTGTGATTTTGCACTTTAAATAAACTTTGATTGATTGATTGATATTTATACAAACATAACGTTTTGGCCGAGGAGACCTTCTTCAGACGATACATACGTACTTTTTTGCCTAAAAAGAGTGTCACGCCTCCTCTCCTCCAATGCTAGACTTTCTGATATAAGGTTGCACCTCTTTTGAAGTTGTTAGAGCCTGGCTTTTCCTTCTCTGAAGGTGTAACACAGTGTGAGGATGCCATAGTATCCCAAAGAGAGGGAGGGCTATACTGTTACCATAGCATCATCACAGTTTCAACTAAGAAAGAAGAAAATTTAAGAGGGATTTTTAATAGCCCGTATTTATTAAAATACAAACTTTTTTACACTTCATTTGTTTCATTTGAACAAGAGAACTGAAAGAAATCAACGCAAACTGGTATTCCGTTAATAATACTGCATTTTGCTCAATCAGTTTAGCTTTCATAATGTTGGTTATAAAACCCTTTCAAGACGGCTAATGCATGCAATTTAGTCTCTGTTCCGCTCCGTTTCAGTACAGCCTGGTTTGAATGCATATTAAATGTGTTTTATTATCGCTATATGCATATTCCATCTGTTAAAGTGCTGTTTAAAGTGATGAACTCAAACGGGGTATTTTGGGCGCTTGGGAGAACTGTCACCCGCCTGTCAGCTGTCTCAGAAACATGATTCTACACAAATTGAAATAGTATTCTGAACCACAGTGAACACAGGAATTGAGTTGGCTCTGGGTCCTTCCTTCATCAGGAGCTGGGACGATTCTGACAAATGATCTCTTTTGACCCTGTGGGGCATCATTACCCATCAGCCAATCAATCAATCAATAAATAAATAAATAAACAAACGGTCAGTTAATGCTCCTTAGTGGTCATTTGTCTTATTCTTGTGGTTTTTCCTGTATTTGCTTATTTTAGCTCTGTCTCACACACACTGCGTCTGGGGAGATTAGAGCCCGCGCTGCTGTTGGCTGTAGTACCTCTTTGCTTGGGCATTCTCTCCCTAATTAAACAGGAATTAGACAGACTGTGACATAACCACAGAGTTAAATTAGCCATGTAAAGCATACATCTGCACTGTCCCTGTTAGATATTTTGTTCTCTGAATAACATACAATGTCTGTGAAACCCCTATGGAAAAAGAATATGCTGCAGTATATTGTAAATATATCAAAATGATCTTCCCAATATATTTAAAATATACTGCAGTATATTACATTTCCATAAGGGAAGTTTTGGAGATAATTGGCATTATGCAATTATAAATGGGAGCTGCCTTCCAAGGCCACCCATGGATAGTAAAGGGGGTTCTGGGATGTGGTGCTTTAATGACCAGCAGGAGGCGCTGTGCTATTATGCCTGCAATCAAAGGACTGATATGTAACAAACATAAATAAATGTAAATTGTGTGAGGCGCTCTGGATAAGTGCCTGTGAGCTGCGTAAATGTGATGTAAATGTAATCCATGCAGGTGTTTAATAATGGATGTCACCCTCCAGGTGATGGGCAGATTTACGCTCACTGTGGGTTCATAAACGGGACACATGTACATACATCTGCATTTTAACGCAAGCTACACAGAATGAAGGCAGCGCATCACCAACGACAAAACACCGTTCTCCAAAGCCAGTAAGAATTTAACAATGTTTTCCTTTGTTGCACTATATGGATGGATTATCGGATTTAAATGGTTTGTGCAGTTGTCCAAACTAGGCAGGAAAATATAAAATCCATGTGTGATCCATTTTTCACATTTGTTGTTGTAGTGGAAGACACAAACACTGGGATAAATAAACCAGCAGGCATGGTCAAAGCCCACCCCTCATTCTGAAATACCAGCTTTGATTATATAGGGTTTCTAACCACATTATTTTAAAAGTTCCATGTCATACAATTTTTTGTCAATTTTATATTATTCTACAAGGTCTACCAAACATGTTGATAAGGTTTTTTTAAATGGAAAAGTATTGCAATATATTTAAAAAATATATAAATCCATTGAGTTTTTTACCCTTCGAGCTGAACAGCCCGTTTTGGGTGGGCTGTTCAGGTTTTTTTTCACATGCTCTGCGTTGATTGGTTAACTGACCCGGAATCACACAAGCACCCCTCCCATCTCCTGACTACACTTTCGCTCCGAAAAACCGAAGAAACAAACATTGCACTTCTAATCAGCCGGAGTCAGATGAAGTGTCAATGCCCCAATAGGAACCGCCCAAACTTTTATAGCGTATCGAATGCAAACTATAGGCCTATGTTACCTATGACTAGGGATGGGGATTGTTTTGTTTTTACAGATACCAGTGCTAAACCAATAGGCTACATTTTAAATGGTACTGGTGCCTGAGCCAATAGCTACCTTCTTTAAAATAGAGCAAACGACATTAAAGAATTAAAGTATTTTTTGCAATGGTAAATACATTTAACAATAAAGCAATTACCTCTTAACTGTTTAAATTATACTTAGCCTATACTTTTCAAGCAGTCTAACAGTGCATCCCTGCATGCTTTCAAATGTATCCGATAGGTCACCAAATGCGACATTATACTGGACGTGTTCCCCCCCTTTGCACATTATTGTCTAACTCATTTCGGGTAAAATACAGCCATACTTGGGTAAAATTCAGCCTTACTTGGGTAAAATACAGCCATACTTGGGTAAAATTCTGCCATACTTGGGTAAAATACAGCCATACTTGGGTAAAATACAGCCTTACTTGGGTAAAATACAGCCATACTTGGGTAAAATTCAGCCATACTTGGGTAAACTACAGCCACACACAGACAATTTTGCTTTTGGAATTTTGACCAAGTTTAACGTCAGCTGGCTTACCTGCGGTTACTGACTGAGCCGCTAAAACATTAGCAATCGGCAGCTCATGCATTGTATTTCAAAGTGGCACCGAAATCTGCATTTGATTCCGTATGGTAGGTATCGGTATGGGAACTGGCCATTGAAGTAGATTACCGGATTCCGTACTCAACCAGGCAGCTTGGCTAGAGAGCTGTAAAGCGCATTTATAGCTTACGTCGAATCTTACTATTGTAGCTGATTATACTTGTAGCTGGAAAGGTTAAAAGTGCCCTGACACAGCAGATTTAACATGACCTGTTTTGCTAGTCATGGTTGAAATCTCCACTTTCTCGTAATTATACTCTGTGGTGATAGAGGCCAAATAAAGAACGGAAAAGCTGGCATTCTCACAGAACTGTATACCTACCCTGTTCTTTAGAGGCTGACGGAGGGCGGGTTTATGTGAATGACATCATTAAAAATGATGGGTTGTTTTCATAGGAGCCCAGTAATGACGTCACAACTGGAGCCAATTCTGAAAGCACCGTTAAGCCTGGTGATTTTTTCTTATGCAACAACAAAAAAATGGAAGCTAGTGCCAAGGTCATATTTTACCAGCACATGTATAATGCCACACTGCATATCAATGCTAAAAGTAGGTAAACTCCAATTTTTTTAAATCAATCAATTAGCAGAATTAGCAGAATTGAGCAATGTCATACAATCTGTCAATTACATGACCCGATTGAGTGATGTCATAAAATCAGTCAGTTAGCATCATCTGATTGTGTAATGTCATACAATCAGTCAATTAGCATCACCTGAGTAAAGTCATACAGAGAAATGATAACAAACAATAAATAAGGCATTAAAACAGTGTGGAAAAAATCAGTAAACAAAAAAATAAACATTAATTATTCAGTGCTGAATTAAATAATAAATAAACAAATGTAGTCTTGCGAGACTACAGTGGCTTTATGTATGTGTAAACACCTGTGCAGTGGACATACCCCATCAACAGGGACACCAGATTCCTGCTCTTCTCTCTGCAGAACACTTACTCCCAACATAATCACAGTGAACACTGTGCTTACATTTTATTATGTTACATACTCAGAGCCAGGAGTAAATCCACTGGCTCCATGTTTAATGATGGCCTCTTGTTTGTGGGGTTTATGGGGTTTGTGGGGTTTATGGGGTTTGTGGGGTTTAGGGGGTTCCACCTTGGCAAGGACACAGGGCCTTCTTCACACATGTCCAGTTTTTATGAAAAAGGCACTTCCCTGTTCAAAAGCAAATCTTATGTCAACCTTAGATTACATAATGACTTTCAGAGGAATTTACACTCCATTAACAGAAGATGCACAGACACATACACACACACACACACACACACACACACACACACACACACACACACACACACACACACACACACACACACTCACATCTCAATCCACTGCATTTTCTCTGATAAGAGTGCAGCCGGTCACAGCACTCTACAGGATTTTTTTTGTGATATAGGTGGCAGTGTAGTATAATGGTTATAATGGTTCAGGTAGGACACTGCTGTTGTACCCTTGAGCAAGGTAATTGCTTCAGTATATATCCAGCTGTATGAATGGATAAATGTAATACGAAGTTGTGTAAGTCACTGGATAAGAGGGTCTGCTAAATGCCTGTAATGTAATGCAATGATATACAGTATATATTTCATAAATATATTTTCAACAGGTAATTTATGCAGCAAATATTTGGCTATAACTCTGTTTCTGAAGAAACCTTTTTTTTGTTAAATATCTGATGGCTATCCATCAACTCAGAGCCTGAAATTGCCTGCATTATTATATTGCTGTGTTGGAAATGTAAAAAATGGGAAGAGTTGATCAATAAATGTGTTTTGAAAATGATCAATAGTCTTACACAGAAAAAAGTAGGTGTAATTTTATGTTTCCCTTTTTAACAAAAAAATCTATTTAAACACCATTACACCTGGCAATTCCTGGTGTGTTCGTGAAAATTGCTGCCAATATGGGGAACAATAGCAGGAGCACCACACTATTAATATACAATTAAAACACAAGTAATCATCTTCTTTTAAAGTGAGTGCACAGTATCTGTTGCCATGGTGTTACCATAGTGATATCACTGCTGTTCCAATGTAGTACTTTTCATGAATTTTCTTAGAGACGGCCCACAGTATTTTCTGTGATCAAATGTCCCTGCAGTTCTTCACACAATAGCTTATTTCTTCCTGGCTGCTGTAACGCATTAAATAAAATTTAAAATAAAATTAAAAAAGTCTAAACCAAAGTCAAACCAGGAATATTTTTAAACCAGATTTTTTTCCCTTTTCCTCCAAATTTGGAATGCACAGTATTAGTAGGCTTCATTCATCACTGCGACCTCTTCCAGAAATCTGGGGGAGTACAGCCAAGCTTCTCCTTCTCCCCCCCTTTCTCTCTCTCTCTCTCTCTCTCTTTCTGTGCATGTGTGTGCGCGTGCGTGTGCATGTGCGTGTGTGTGTGTGTGTGTGTGTGTGTGTGTGTGTGCTGGCATGTGCCCTTCTTATGTGGGCTGAGTTAATACTTGGAAGGAAGGCTTCTTGGGAAAGCTAAGCTGCTGCTTGTAGTGGAGTAGGTGGGCCAGCAGGGGCACTCTTCCCTCTGATCAGTGTCCCCATGGAGTGGAACACTAAAGGCAAATGGGATATGTACAGTATATAAAATAACATTATGGAAAGTAAAGTGTGAAAGTTTAAAAAGTGAAATACAGGGTAACTGTGTTCTTCTTCTTTGCTTCAATGACTAAACCCATTTATGTTTTAATCACTTGTTACATAAACCCCATTAGCATACAATTTCACAAACTTAATTTATAAAAGCAGAACCCGTCGCTCATTTACGACCCTCTGAACTGGAAAAGAAAATTAATTTCATGCATTCTGAATGCTTCGGCTCGTTCTACCTCATCAGTGGACGAGAATTGTTGGTCGCAGGACACTTCCGCTTTATGAACATGATTTGGCCCATTTCATCAGCCTCTAAACTGAGAGAGCCACACACAGAACAAGCTGCAGGTCACTACCTCTGTGTAATTCAAGTCTTGTAGAGTAAATGTCTAATTATTTATTTTCAAGGAATTATCGCTATTAGTCATTACCTTATTGGGAATTCTCAAACCATAGAGAATTCTAAATTTAACTGCACACACGTTTGTGGCTAATTGTTAGGAATAGCACCACGGACAGCATCCAGACACACTCACAGGAGAACTACAGCACCAGGGACAGCATCCAGCTACACTCACAGGAGAACTACAGCACCGCGGACAGCATCCACCCACACTCACAGGAGAACTACAGCACCACGGACAGCACCCAGCTATATTCACAGAACTGGAGCACCGCAAACAGCACCCAGCCACACTCACAGGAGAACTACAGCACCACGGACAGCATCCAGCAACACTCACAGGAGAACTACAGCACCAGGGACAGCACCCAGCCACACTCACAGGAGAAGTACAGCACCAGGGACAGCACCCAGCCACACTCACAGGAAAACTGCAGCACCACGGACAGCACCCAGCCACACTCGCAGGTGAACTGCAGCACCACGGACAGCGTCCAGCCACACTCACAGGAGAAGTACAGCACCAGGGACAGCACCAGCCACACTCACACAGAGCTACAGCACCACGGGCACAGAACTGAGGCGCCAGGCGTAGAAGCAGCTGTAGCTCATTGCTAATCATGGCAGCTGCTGCTGTGGCTTGCATTAAGGCCCAGCTCCCAGGGATTTGAGGGTGAGAGAGCTTTTGTTTAATTACCTCTGACTCAGTGCCACTTCTGATTTTCTGCAGCACAGGCCTTTGGCCTTTGTTTTGATGGTCAGTTAATGCTCCTTTGCTGTCATTAATCTTACTTTTGAGGTCTCGTGTATTTGCTCATTTTTTCCTAGCTCTCTCTCACGCCCACCAGTGAGTTTTGTGCAGATCGGAGCCCAGGCTGCTGGTGCCTGCCACGGTGGGTTTGTGCAGATAGAAGCCCAGGCTGCTGGTGCCTGCCACGGTGGGTTTGTGCAGATAGAAGCCCAGGCTGCTGGTGCCTGCCACGGTGGGTTTGTGCAGATAGAAGCCCAGGCTGCTGGTGCCTGCCACGGTGGGTTTGTGCCGATAGAAGCCCAGGCTGCTGGTGCCGGCCACACCCCTTTTCCTGAGCATTCCTCCACTAATTAAACAGGCAGACTGTGACAGATCCCAACGTACCTGATGGATATAATATCACCAGTGTTCAGGGCGCACTCTGTAAATACAGCACTGGTCCACGGGACCAGGAAGGAACAGGTGGCAGGTCTGTCAGCGACCCCTGTGGTCTCTCGGAGAATTACGCCGACCCTATGGCGTGAGACATGTTCTTATTCCACCTGGCACCAATTTAGTGATCAAACCCATCCTTCTGAGTACCCACTGTCTGTGTTCTCGCTAATGCAGCTGAAACAGAGCTTGAGAGCTGGCAAGCGTTCCAAGGCCGGGGGCTGAAATCACAGATGAGAACCCTGGCTGTCTTATTAGCTCATTAGTTAGCTGGGGGGTCTCTGCTGGAAGATTAGTGTGGGTTTAAAACCAATCAGTGCTGACGTTGGCGACCAAACCATGAGTAGAATTTGCAAAATTTAATTTCTATTCTCTGACATTGCCATTTGGTTGGTTGGTCCTTGCGACATTCTTTTGACCTACATGGATTTAATGCTAGTAGCAAATACAGCTTCATCTGAAGAAGCACTTTTGTTTTAGATCCAAGGTGTCAAATGGCCCCTTGGGTGGCTCACTAGACAGATACATTAGATATCTGATTGTTGTGGCTAGCTACCATCAATGGAACCTGTTGTGATTACTAATTCTTCCATATCTGCTCTTCAGTTTCATCTGAAAATAGAAGGCTGACAGGGACCTGCTACGAGTTGTATTTGTATGCAGATTAATTCACTTGCTGTCATAACTCTGACATTTGTTTTATGAACAGTTTTGCTTTATTTATTTTTCTCAAAAACAGAACATGAGACCTGCCGAGGTGCATCAACAGTGAAAGCAGAGGCACTTACTCCATTCAGAGCTGCATAGCACACGCTGTTTTTGGTATGTATTTATTATTTTACTTTACTCTGCCGTATTAGACGTTTTACATGATGGTGGATCTATGTTTCTGAGTACAGTTTTAATGAAGGAGCTCTAGATATCAAAACCATTTGGATCAACAATACATAAAAATTATTGTAATAAGAGTTTAGTAATAACATGGACAGTATTGGTATTGATTAGCAATTACACAAACAGTATGTATTAATAATTACACAGACAGTACTGTAATTCTATAGTGCTGTTAGTTGACTGCAGGGATTTTCCCCTTTTGTATATAATTCAGTGTTTGCAGTATATAATGACTGTTTGTATATAATTCAGAAATGTAGGAGTTCTAGCTCCTTGATAACATCACCCTACTTTCCCTGAGAAAATGTAGCTACAGCAATACAATCCACAATCCTCATGAATTTCACATGAATATAAGGCATGCCCTTGATCATAAAGCACAAAGAGCTCTTCCTTGTTTTCTCTACCTCGTGCAGAAAGTATTAAAAGTTCATGGTGTGGAAAGGTTTATTTTGAAATCGGCTCATTTGCCAATTGAGCTGCAACAGAAAATGATGCAGAGATGAATACATATTGCGCATTATATGGTTATGCAAGAAAAACAGCATGCATGGAAAAAAATGAAAGTACAAAAAACCCCAAAGGCAGGAGACAGAGGCAGTTAAAAATGGAACTACACTACCCATAATGCATCACTGTCAAGGTTTCCAGAGAGAGTGAGTCATAGCCATAGTCTGTGCTGTAGAAGTTCCTGGGGTGAGTGGGTCACAGCTGGAGTCTGCAGCAGAAGTCAGCAGTTTGCTGTCCTTTTCCTGGGTGAACTTTGATGTGGAAGTCCACTGCGCTGCTGTAGAGAGCTGCTCTTTACAGAGTGCCTGGTACAGTGACATGCCCGCTGCTGAGCTGCCAGTGAGGATGACAAGAGTGGGGGAGGAAGAAAGAAAAATGTGTCTCCTTGAAAGTGAGAAAACTGGCGCTTCAAAAAAGTTATTCTCTCAGATTTAGTGTGACCGTTGTAGCTACAGGCTATGGTCATCACTGGCACTAGTCCTGCTCAATCACTACGAGCATTAGCACAATTCACAGCCAGAATTAGCTTTTGATAGCCTCTCACAGATGGAATTAGCATCTCCCAGCTGCAATTAGCATATTACAACAGGAATAGCATAGCCTAGCTGGAATTAGCATCTCACAGCTGGCCTTAGCATCTCACAGCAGGAATAGCATCTCCCAGCTGGAATTAGCATCTCACTGTAGGAATAGCATCTCCCAGCTCGAATTAGTGCACACAGGCTATTCGCCCAGCTCTCCATTCTAGGACACAGTTGAGTTTTTTTTCAGTAATGAAGTTTCAGCAATGAAGGAGTTTTGTCCAACATTTTCCAGTGAGCTTCTCATGGCACCAGATCATGGGCATATTTTCTGTATTTACTTTTTTTTTTTGCAGAGCAGCAGCTGTTTATTAGGGAGCAATCAGGGAGGATAAAATCACAGGGACTGTGTGTGAAATGAGCTCATCTGCCTCCACACAGCCCTGCTTTTCCTTCCAGCTCCGGATCCGCAAGGGAAGAGGGAGGAGGAGAGGGAATCAGACACACAAAGCGACCGCACTCAATTCCTTCTACCACACAAAGCGACCGCACTCAATTCCTTCTACCACACAAAGCGACCGCAGTCAATTCCTTCTACCACACAAAGCGACCGCAGTCAATTCCTTCTACCACACAAAGCGACCACACTCAATTCCTTCTACCACACAAAGTGACCACACTCAATTCCTTCTACCACACAAAGCGACCGCACTCAATTCCTTCTACCACACAAAGCAACCGCACTGAATTTATTTTACCACACAAAGCGACCACACTGAATTCTTTCTACCACATAAAACAACCATGCTGAATTCATTCTACCACACATAACGACCACACTGAATTCTTTCTACCACACAAGGCGACCACACTGAATTATTTTTACCACATAAAGTGACCATATTTATAAAATATTAATTATACAACAATGACATTTGAGCAAGTAACGTGATTGGCCTAGACGCGTTCCACCAGTGCTGGTATTTAGTATAACCTCACTGCCATTGCGTAGACGCGTTCTATAGAGCATTGCCTAGGAAGCATTTCAACAATAGCAACGGCAACAGGGTGCTAGCAATTTGGCGAATCCGAAATAAAGAGAGTTTATCAAAAGTTATTGTTTCAATATGTTTTAATTACCTACAATACGTGTATGGTAACATTGTTGTATAAAAGCAATAGATCACTCTAGGATTTGTGCGTTATTGGATATAATCACTGCAGAGAGTACTCGACCTTCAGTCTCGTTGCTGCGACGTCACCGCAGTGATTATATTTCCAATAACGCACTCCGTCTCGTGATCTATTACTTAAATAAACAATAAAACTCTAGAAGTAAACAAACTGAGAGGTCATGTTTAGAAAGTGTGTTTTTAAGAGAAATGGAACAGAGACCAATGGAGACTCATTTTTAAATCAAATCACACTTTTATTTAAAAACATATGATGGTTGATAACATGTAGCCCCTGGATTGTGAAACAAGGCATTTAAAAATATATCTTGACCAGATAAAATGAAGGACATTAGGATTTCAGCAGCCCAGATTGTAAGGTATGGTTATGTTCTGGTTGAATGACTGAAAGTTTTGTTCAGAAAACACACCCACACCCACCCACACACATGCATACACACGTATACATACACACACACACACACACACACACACAAAACAAATAAACAAATTTAAGCATGCAAAAATCTGTTATTCTCTCAGAAATACAGCTAAATTGAGGACCGCTTTCTCATAAACATGCACAACAAAATATACTTCTTAAAAATTTATTATACTTGAATGTATTTCAAATACACCACACCACACTGTAAAATGGAAGAATGCATTTGTATTGCATGGCATAATACGAGGGAAATTTCAATAACAAGAATATAGGATTGAATAATTAGAGGTACACAACATGTGCTACTTCAGGCAGGCCCTATTAAACACACTGAATATAAGCCATCATATTTGACAGGCTGAACCTTTATACCGTCTATGGGCCGAACACAGCACGGTCTAATGAGAGGTGAGGCCCGACTGCTGTAATGATGAACGGAACAGAATGAGTTCTTTTCACATCTCTCTCAAAGCCCACCTTTCACAACATCATTTAACAGCAGGCTTCCACAAGCTTTAAATACCTCTGATGAATTTTAATCAACCCCACTGTCGTCAGACTCAATTCAGCATAATGCGTTCGAAAGACTCGCAGATAAATAGATGAACTGCACTCATCAATCATTTGTTCGTTACAGAGTAAAGCCTGATTATTTTCTTTCATAAACATGCAAAGATATAAAAAATTCTTTTTTTTTTTTATTATTCTGCCCATGCGAGGGGTAAGAATGTATTTGGGGAGCGCATATCATTCCTGACATTATGCGCAGCGCCTTGTGTAACTCTGCATTACCGCGACATCAGGAAGAATTCCAGAAACTGTGGATTCCCATTTGGTTTTGAGACAGTGTTATGATGGCAGCATTCCCCAAACAGCCTTTGCACATTTTATTTTTCCAAACAGGTTCTGTCAAAGTGGTGGAAATGTTGCACGTTCCAGGCGTGTTGCATACAAACGTACTGCGACATTCCCTGATGGCTGGGGGAATAACAGTAGGGTTCAATTCTCCAGTCAGAGAAGGTCTGTAATGTCACGTCGCTTTAAGCTCCCTGAGTCACACAAAGAAGCTGTCTGTTACTGAGTGATGCAAGGACACACAGGCCACATTATCTGCTCTCTTTTTCTTTTCTTTTTTTGTTTCTTTTTGTGTTTTATTTGAATGCTTTAATTTTTATGGCCATAAATGCTTCTCGAAGTAGGAACTTTTACATCAAGAAAAACTATTTAAAAATATATATTTTAAAAATCCCTAAGAATTTTGTCTACTTGTCATTTCTAATGACTAATGTTTTATTAATAATTCAAAATTCAAATCAATTCAAAAATAGAAAAATGTATATACTGTATATATACAGTGCCCTCCACAATTATTGGCACCTCTGGTAAAGATGAGTAAAAAGGTTTATAAATAATTCACCTTTTGGTGAATTAGCTTAATCTCACACTGAAAAAATGAGAACAATCCAACCTTTAATTGAAATAAATGTATTCTGAGAAAAAAAAAAATCCTTCTTGAAGAAATAATTAATTTGAACAAAACCATGTGTGTCACATTGGCACCCCTAGAAATTCTTATGAACAAAATGTAACTGAAGCATTTATATTTTACTTTTTAAAGTTGATCAGAGTGTTTAGGAAATTTCAAGCAGTAATCCATGACTTCCTGTTTCACTGGGGTATAAATATGAGATGACCCAGAGGCCATATTCCCTTATTCATACATCAACATGGGAAAGATAAGAAAACACACAAATCAAATGAGGGAAAAGTGTGGATCACTGAAAACAGGATCACTGTTGGAGAATTACAAAGGAAGGTAGCATCTTGGGGTAATCAAGTCTCCAAAACTACCATTAGACGTCACCTCCATGCCATCAAATTATTTGGAAGGCATGCCAGAAAAAAGCCTTTCCTGTCTTTTCACCACTAACTTAAGCGCCTGGAGTTTTCTAAACGCTACTGAAACTTTGACTGGAACCGTGTTCTATGGTCAGATGAAATGAAAATTGAGCTTTTCCGCAACGAACACTCAAGGTGGGTTTGGAAAAGAAGGATGGCTATACTGAAAATAACCTGATCCCCACTGTTAAGTATGGTGGAGGTTCCGTGAGGTTGTGGGGCTGTTTTTCCTCCAAAGGCCCTGGGAACCTTGTTAGGGTACATACAATAAGGGAATATAGCCTTTGTGTCACCTTATATTTATACCCCAGTGAAACAGTAAGTCATGGATTACTGCTTGAAAGTTCCTAAACACTCTGATCAACTTTAAAAAGTCAAATATACTTATTACCTTATATCATCTCTTAAGTTATCTTGTGGAACACAGGTTCCAGCTGCAGAGATGGAAATAGCACTAAATACTGTTCTGACATCCACTGAATTTAAGTTCTTTTAAATCTCTCAGTCTTAAGATATTGTGCCAGTTTAATCCCAGCCCACTGCCTGCTGACATTGCCATCTGATTGGTTTATTGTATTGTGCAATGCTTCCTGCATTCTGTTTTATAATCAGTTATTTTGTGAACAGATTGTGCAGCTTTGTAGATGTAGAGATTTTAGAGTTTTGTTGTCGCCTGGCTGGTATTTGAGAGCTAGTAATTAGAGAGATTCTGTCTCTAGTTCAGGGGTAGGCAAGGAGGACCGTGTCTATTTCTGGATTTCATTGTTTTTGGTTTAATATGAAACCAGGGAAAATAAGCGCTGACAGTTTATATTTCGATTTCAGCTGCAGAGAATAAAAAATAAATAACAAATAAACAAGGTGTGTGCATGTCAGGTTGTCCTCTGCAGGGTCTCATTAATCTCCCTTTTACTTCTAACACACTATGTTGCATTTGCTGTAACACACATTTCCGAAATTCGGTCCAGTTCTGTAAAACACCGTGAGGTAAATCTCATTTAGAGTGTGATATTAAATCTGTAACATATCAGATTCCACAAACAGATATATGGCCTTGACCCAAGGCTGAATTTCCACTGGCTGGGAAAAATACAGAAAAAATCTGTTAAAATGAAACTAAAAAACAATACTTTATTATTCATGTCTGCTTGACAGGCTTTAAGTGAAAAGAGCCTGAACTGTTGTCAGCTAGACACAGAGGTTCTGTAGCTATTGTACATATAGTGAGAAAACTAAAGCTCAAAGCACAATGAAAGGGTGATGATTGGCTTTTCCACAAACACACCTTGGTGCACTTTTTAAGGACAGCACAACGATTCAGAGGAAATACCTGTCTATGTGAAAGTTGTGTGTGTGTGTGTGTGTGTGTGTTTATGTATGTTTGAGTTTGTGTGTGTGAGCCCATGCGTGTGTGTGTGTGTGTGTGTGTGTGTGTGTGTGTGTGTGTGTGTGTGCGTGTGTGTGTATATGTGTGTGTGTGTGTGTGTGTGTGTGTGTGTGTGTGTGTGTGTGTGTGTGTGTGTGTGTGTGTGCGCGCATATGTGTGTGTGTGTGCATGTGTGTGCATGTGTGTGCGTGTGTGTGTGTGTGTGTGTGTGTGTGTGTGCGTGTGTGTGCGCGCACAAGTCTGTGTGTGTGTGTGTGTGTGTGTGTGTGTGTGTGTGTGTGTGTGTGTGTGTGTGTGTGTGTGCGTGTGTACGTGTGATGTTGAACAAAGCCACACTGGTCTGAAGATTAGAAAAAATAACATAATGCTAACATGCCAACCCTGGATCAATATTGTTAACCAGGTCACTGTCTCTCATGATCACCCAAACAATCTAGGGAGATGATTGAAAACATTAATTACCACAGAATATACATATCCATGTCCAATTATGCGTAGCATTAGTGCTTTAGTCATTTTACTAAGATGATACGTATGAAGATGAATCTCATGAAGATATGGTGCATTATTTTGATAATGTGTCGCAGAAGAATGAACACATTGTAAGTGTGTAGCAGGTGAAGAGACTGAGTTAATGCATTGTAAATGTCTGCAGGTGAAGAGACTGAATTAACACATTGTAATCATGTAGTGGGTCAAGAGATTGAATTAACATATTTTAACTCACTGCCACATTTGTTTCTTTTTGCTGCTAAACTGAGTTTTCCCTGAATCATCTGTTACAGAGCAGTTATTAAATAAATATCAATAACTACAACCCTCTTTTACAGAATTACTTTCAACTCAATCAATTGGTATGAAATTATACGTCTAATACTGCATGTAGTAATTTTTTTTCATGTAAGGAGGATATCAACAGAGACAAATCAATATGTTTCTGCATTTAGCACCTTATCGAACAAGTTAACAATGAAAGTTTTTAAAGACATGTTTTGAAGTATAAGGATGTTTCACAGCTGCCGTTTAAGTTTTGTTATGTCTGAAACGGATGAATGAGAGAGAGAAAGCTTAAGTGCAGTGTGTGTGTTTCTGCGTGTCTAGACATTTTCACAAATAAACTACACACACACACACATACACACGCAAACACACACACTCACACACACACACAGATACAGAGAGAGAGCTTGGAAGTCACAGAGGTCACAGTGATGAATTAAGCCCAGAAATACAGCCATGCATTCCAAATTTGGAGGAAAGAAATAAGGTTTAAAAGAAATTCAGTCCCGGTTTGACTTTGGGTCGACACTCAGAACGGATCCTTAAAATAGGATGATAACCGGACATTATCCTCAAGCGCAAACACACGGGCCATTTGAGGGCAAAGATAAATGGGCTCTCTGGGCAGCAGTGGATCTCACTGGGATGCTGTGAAGGTAAAGGAAAGGTGGTCCAGGTGGAGGTGCTGTAATCCTCTAATCAAGGTAATTACACCTGTCCAAACCTGGGTGGCTGCAGGTGCCGCTGTCTCCATCAATGTGGGGCCCAGATCTGGCCAGAGACACCTGCCAAGTGTGATTAATATGGGGAAGGAGCCAGAGTCTGTCTTATGGATGCTGCGTGCATTCCAACAGCATTAAAGGGACTGACAGGGCAAAGCAAATGCCCCCAAAATCAAAGAAAAAGTGTTTCTTTTAGCTTTAAGTACGGTTCTAAGAATGATAAAATGATGTAGGCACAGATTGCAGTGGGTAGGAACAGGGCACTTTGATTTGGGGGGTGGGGGGGGGGGGGGGGGTCAGGAAAATTTTGCAGACATTCAGGAATGAACGGTGTGTTAACTCTCTCTAGTCTAAAGACTCCCGGCATCACAACAAACCCAAAAATGTACATTGTTGTGAAACACTGATCTCAGACTGGACTTCCCATGAAGGAATAAACAGTGGTGTTTTTATTCTGCTCTCCCTGCTGTCAGGTCTGTGACATAATCAACCCTCTCGTTTCAGACTGTTGCTAGGAGAAAGCATGGCTTGTCGATAGCATCAGGAGTAGGTGGGGCCTTCCTGAAATTATGGACCATTTATTGTAACAAGCCTTCAACAAACCTTCAACAGCACTGTACCCCCTACACCCAAGCAGGGTGAGTTATCAAAATGTTTTGTGAGGACTCAAGGGAGCTGGGGATGATGGGAAATGTAGGAAATGTGAAGTATGCCATAATGAGTTTACATAATGCTGCGTTAACGTCATAAATCCGAGAAACAAGAGTCATGCAGTTATTTTTTTTCAGATTGTTTACTGCAAATATGCTTCTTTCTTATGTTTGACCAAATAATTCACCACCATGCATCGTAGGCTGATGTAGGCCATTTCCGCTTTGGTGATGTCAACTGGGAGAAATCGGAATTTAAAAAAATTTCAGGCATTTACGATGTGAAAGCTGACATGAACGGTATTTCCATGTTGGAAGCTTGTAGTTACCATCTCTCCCACATGACATGAATGCAGCATAAGGGGAACAGTTTAAGTGGAGCAAAGGATGATGGGAGATGTAGGAAATATAACCAGTGTGGTACATAGGGCCAGTTCAAGACTTCAAGCTTGAGGCTGTTCTGCAAATCAGGAGCTACTCTCTCAAACACTCTGCTATGAATACTCTCTTATCAAACAGACACACAGGCTGTTATCTTCAGTAAAGCCGGTTTATCAGACTGTCCTTAAATGCCAAACCACAGGAACTCAGCAGGACCTGACAGGATTTATAACGACACTCTAACTGAGAGGGCATCTATGTTCACAAACTTCCCTAATGAATAACGCACTATCCTCAGTAAATAATAAGCAAAGATTTTCTTTACTACAGGGATCTCAAAATCCTGGCAGGTTTTTTGTGGTTTTCTTTCAACCAGACGCCTATTTAAGCCTTGGAAATTAGGTGTGTGGACTCATAGGTTCAGGATTGTGAGATGTTTCCTTTAGGACAATAGTCATATTTCCTTGACCAGGTTAGCCAGGTGCAGCAAATAGCTTGAGCAAGTTCATGTCTAAAGCCTCGTGCCAAAGGTCCATAATTCTCTCTAAATCACCTCCCAAATGTAACAACTCCTTGGTGCCAGAGTTATAGAATGACCATTATAACAAGCTACCTGTGATAAACCCGCCCTTGACCATGACCACGCCTCTTTACCCTGACTGGACCAATGAGGGGATTAGCAGGGTCAATAGCGTGGTCAGAAGTGGCTATGTAAAAGCAGGAATGTCAATCAGACAGCATTAGCACAGCTGTGGATGCGTCCGCCACACAATTCTGAGACTGAAAGGACTTTTAAGTGAGCCAAGCTGTCATAAGGCTGAGTCACAGGGCATACGACACAACATTTGGACATGCGTTCTGTCGGTCGTTTGATAAAGACCATGTGGGTATGCATATTTATTACATGGTATGTAGAGAATACATTATGAACAAAATTACATGTGAATTTTGCTCTTCATTTAATCATTTAATTTAACATATATTTCCCCTTTTCTCCTATTTGCAGTTGGCAGTTGTCCATCTCATGTCTTGTGCTGAAACAGCTCCTTCCATTCACATGTAGTTACTGACTGATACTCTCCCATTGCACTGTGTGTCAGTCACTACTTTACAGAATTTTCTACACAGTACAGTTTAGAGAAAGACTGGAACATTCACCGCCCTTTTATGCAGAGTGTCAGTCAAAGGACAGGTGTGTGTGTGTGTGTGTCTAATTACATGTGTATTTGTGAGTACGTGTGTGTGTGTGTGTGTGTGTTTGTGTATGGGCATGCATGTTGTGTGTGTGTGTGTATGTGTGTGTGTGCGTGTGTGTGTGTGTGTGTGTGTGTGTGTGTGTGTGTGTGTGTGTGTGTGTGTGTGTGTGTGTGTGTGTGTGTGTGTGTGTGTGTGTGTGTGTGTTTTCACAGGTGTGTCAGCACACTTATTTATGCAAGCGAGCATATGGTTGTGTGTATGTGATGCGTTTGATTGTGCACCTGTGTGACTAGCAGATTCGCTTGTAGCGCAGAAGAGAAATTAGTTTGTGTGCCTCACTCTTGGTGCTGAGCATGATGGGAAGAGAGCCCACATACAGACATGTCATTCTAACCGCTGAAAGGATGCAGAATTTTCCATTTTCTCGAACAAACTTCCCGCCAGTGGACCAGTGCTGAACATGACACTTAACATGGAGGATCTGATTTACAGTTTAGCCTCCGAAATGTTGATATATTGTAATTTCATTCAGGGTAAAATGAGCAGAAGTTAAAAACCTGAAGTTAAGCTCTTTGTCTGTTATGAAAGTCCTGGGAATATGGAGAGGGAAGTGATTCACCAATCAAACAATGGAGCCGCAGCACTCGTTGCCAGTTTCCATAGCAACGCGGATATGCAAACTGGGACCACAGGCAAAGAAGAAAACCTTTTAATCCTCTCAGAATTAGATTGATAGATAATCACTGTGAAACTGTAAAGGGAAAAATGATGCATGTGGATACAGTCTTCAAACTTCCTCCATAATTGTGTTAGTCTGCTCTCTTTGGAGTCTCCAAGTATGGCACGGTAGTTTAATGGGTGGGTATAACAACAGTACAGTGGCTAGTGCAGCCAAGAACAGTTTAGTGTGATGGTTATGGATCCGGGCTTGTAACTCTGTGATTCAGGTTCAAATCTCAGGTGGGGCTCTGCCACTGTACCCTTGAGCAAGGTGCGTACACACTTTGTTTGGGGAATGTTGCTCAAATAACTCGTACGGGTGCCTGTGTTTCCTGGGCTGTACACAATTTCATTTCAAAGTTGCATACTTATCATACTTATCCGCGGAGGTTTGCTGACCATCCTGAATGCAGGAAATGGTTCTATGCACAGTGGCAGGTGTGCTTCTCTACAGAACGAATTGTCCCGGCTTTTTACAGCGTACTCGGTGTTAATGAGGCCTGTGGCGAAGGTTGACGATGATCTCTGATCATGACATCACACCGCAAATTAATTAACCTGATTCATGTCACGGTGCATAAGGTCCACTTGTTTGTTTGTTCTCTGTCCAACTGGCCGCTATGCCCAAGATAAAGGACTTACATCTCAGTTGTCTAGGTGTACGTTAACATGTTTAAAAAAATGTAATCCTTGGTAAACAGTTAGTTAAATTAAAATAAATGAATAAAGCGCACAACCGGTGTTGAGGCGAACACAAGAGCAGGTACTTCAGTGGGCGTTTTTTTTCCCCTCGCATTTACATTATTACATTTATGCATTTAGCCTCTGCTCTTATCTAGAGAGACCCGCTCAGGTTAATGCATTTTTTTCCTTCTTACAAGCAATCCATTTTTTACAGCTGGATATTTACTGGAGCAATTCAGGTTTAGCATCTTTGCTTAAGGGCACAACAGCAACAGTGCACCCGGAAGTAGAGCTGGCCACCATTTTTCCCACAGCAGGTCTGCAGAAGTGGGAAGTTTGTTCGAGAAAATGGAAAATTCTGCATCCTTTCAGTGGTTAGAATGGCAGCCTGTCTGTATGTGGGCTCTCTTCTCATCATGCTCAGCATCAAGAGTGAGGCACACAAACTCACTGCGTCTCATTTCTCTTCTGCGCTACAAGCGAATCTACTAGTCACACAGGTGCACAATCACACGCATCACATACACACAACCATATGCTCGCTTGCATACATAAGTGTGCTGACACACCTGTGAAAACACACACACACACACACACACACACACATGCATGCCCATACACAAACACACACACATGTACTCACAAATACACATGTAATTAGACACACACACACACGCACACCTGTCATTTGACTGACACTCTGCATTTTAAAAGGGCGGTGAATGTTCCAGTCTTTCTGCAGAAGGTAGCTGCTACGCAAGGATCTTTGAAGGAGATTTGAATATGCAGCAGTAACATTTCCCAGTGCTTAAACGTCTGTGATGTGTTCTGTTTCATCAAAATGATCGACGGACATTTTTAATTAGGTGTATGAATCCATGTGTATGATGTATTTATTTTACAATTAAAAAGTCCTTGAGATGAACCACCTCTTTTTCAAGGCAGTACTGGCAAAATGCACAACACATTTATACCTCATGAAGAATGAAAAAAAGAAAAACCAAAAATAAATAAACACAAAAGCACACACACACTCACTCATTCACTCACTCACACGCACACACGCACACACACACACTCTCACACACCCACAAACTCTCACTCCCACACACATATACACACACTCACACACATACACACACACTCACTCACTCACGCACTTACACTCTCACACACACACACACTTACTCACTCACGCACTTACACTCTCACACACACACACACACACACACACACACACTCTCACGCACACACAGACATCTGCACCGATGGAATACGAGTTAATGATTCATTGTACGTGTGTCACCGAGAGCATGTTTTTTTTCTTCCTTTTTACTGTTAGCGAGAGCAGTGTGCTGTAAGATAGTGTTTAATGAGTCTTGTTACTGTGCCTCTTCAGCTGGCCAGTTCCCAAACTATTATCCAGCACTGCCACCCATATGGTACGTGCATCCCATCTTCATCCTAAACACGCTGGGAGCCCCCCCCCCCCCCCCCTCATTCCACACCTGGGAACAAGGTGCTAGGCCATGCCTATTAGTGTAATGTAAACACACCTTAATGAGAGGAAGAGAGCCATTAACTGAAACCCTCCCTGGGAAAAACTATGTCCAATCAGGCACTGACCTGTGGTAACCACCCCCCCCCCCCCCAATCAGCACTGGTACCATCCAGATTCACCAGATTCCATTTGCGCAATGGGGAAGGGGGCGGGATCACTGTACTGAGGGAAATGGGTACACAGTTTGCACGTTTTCTGTATAATTTTATCAAACTCTCCAGCGTTGCCTTCAGACCAAGAGCTGAAGTGAAGGGGTGCAGTTGTGTTGCATTTCCGTGGAGATGTATTTTCCTTCATAGGACTGTAGCGCACCTCTGGGAAATCTGAAATTTCACTGCCATAGGAAACATTTTAAAAAAGGGCAGAACCTGCAGTTTAGGGGATTTATTCCCAAACGTTCCCAAGCGACCATTCAGTCCCGCCGTGTTAAACTGTTTGAGAACAAAATGTAATATTTCATATTTCAAACATTACCGTCGAAGGGCTCAGCGCGGGTCCGACCGCAGGAGAAGGCGGGCCGGAGTATCGAATGACAGTAGATCGGCCTGCAAATCTGCCTTTCCCAAACGACACTGCTAAAAATAATTTCAATCACTCTTTGAATATGAGCGCGCTGACAGTTTGATTCATGAACCTTTCCCTCTTGCAGAGCCAGCAATTACCGATGACAGGGCCAATGGAGCATCAACATTCTGCCTGTAAGTCTCTTAAGGACACAACCGCACTTCGGCTGATGAAATGTTCTCATTTTTCCATATACTGTATACGGAGGTGCAAGGAGGGCTATGATACAATGAGGCGTCATGCATTAAAAAGTCAGAGATGAGAAAACTGTCCTTCTCAATCACACGGAGTGTGTTTACACTGTTCATTTATTCATTTTCTTTCATTGAAAGCAAAGAAGCAACAGCTAAACCAGCGGACTGAAGGAACGATGACACTTCAGACATCCTCCATCTGTTTGTCCAACGTTGAAGCTGAACTATGTTAGAACTATAACAGCTGCAAGAGAAAAATAGTGGGCCTACACTTTATAGTCGATTTAATGTTTTTTTTTTAATGTTTAAATTTACATTTAAATTTTTGTACGTCCATACACTGCATGGAGTCCAGTTATTAGTAAATTGCAAGGACAGTATGGCTTTATGTATTACAAAGCCAGAAACATTTGATATAAATAAATAACAAAAATAAAATTTGCACATAAAGTGGGGGCGCTTACTACACAGAGATAAACAAAACCATTATCAAATCAAAGGACGTTATGTAAAGTTTTTTTTTTTTTCAAAAGGAAAGGTTTTGATGTCCCACAGTTACCCATGTTTGCTGATCACAGCCCACCTATTTGTGTTATTACAGCCTACCTGGCAAAGAGATGAGTGGAGCACTCATGAGTGGAGGACGCACATCCCACACGGTGACGAATCCACAGACATCTTGGTGGACGCGCACTGGCCAGCGTATCTTCTGAGCATGCCCAGACCCTGAGGAGACCCGCTGGGTTCGCATCAGGTCAGCAGGGCGGCCACCCCATTGGCTGGTACAGCGCGGGTGCGCGTTGTCGTGGTGACGTGATGCTCAGCTGGAGCCATGCATCATATGTAATTGTTTATAGATATTGCAGGAAAGAATTGGGTGCAATGTCTGCTGAGAGTAATGCATAAACTACAAAGGCTACTTTGTTTATGACCGTTTGGCTGTACGTCCAACACCTTGATGCTGGGATATGTCAGGGTGTGGGACAGTAGGCCCTCATATTCAGCTCTATGAGAGTCCTGCACTTACCCCATGCCCCACCTACATGTACACCCTGCCCCACCTTGTGAATTCCAAGACCAAACTGTTACTTATCCTCAAACAAGAGTCCATGCCCACAATCCACTCTATCTACAGGAAAGTACCCCAGGCCTAGAGCCCCGGTACCCTTAATGATGAGGCCTATTGCACAGTATTCCCACCTATATAGGATATGAAATATCTTTCAGAGCCTGTATGCAGTGAGGAATGCCATGCCATGAAAAATGAATATTTTAATATTGACTGAGGCAGCAGCGGTTTGCACAACAAGCAATTCCTCACATCCAAATTTATTTTCTGAGTAGACTATTTGGTGAACACAAATAAATTATATAATAACATGGACGCTAAAAACAGTACAGAAGAAATCGACTGTATGCTTGCGGAAATTTATTTTGTTCAGTGTTGTTTGGCTAAAAGATCTTGTGCGTGCCGCATACCTGCACCACACACCCTCTCTCATTAAACTGTGTTTTCACCCCCTAGTCCCCCCAAAGAGACGCGGGGGGAAATTATTTTGAAACGGCACAAAAAAGTCTGAGCTCAGTATAATTTTTTTATATTACATAATTCAAAATTGACCCATGCCATTCATCTTTCACCCCGCAAACTGAACTTCGCTTCTATCCACCCACCAGCTGTTATCCACAGGATGCAGGGCTCTACTCGAAGCTACGTGTGTATGGTGGAGTATTTTGTTGTATCTTGCTTGGGAAGCCTCCACTGCTGTGACATACAGAACTATCTGTGACATACAAAGTGTCCAATCCAGATGAAGGAATCACAAGAAATGGAACACTGCAATAAATGGAACCTGGGATGGAGAATCACCCTCATGCCTGCACTGCCACCGACTGGCTGGATGACTGAGGTACAGGCAGAACACATGTCCCAGCATGCAAAAATACATCAGGCTGTTAACGAGACCCCATTGCTATTAATTAGCTGTGACTGAAAGACAAAGAAAGATTCGTTTTGAAGGAGTATCTCACTCTGAAAAGCTGAAATGATACTAGCCGACCGTCCATAAACAACTACATCTAACAGCGAACATCTAACATCAGCCTTACTGTTGAGCTTGTTATGTTGGCAGTTAATTAATTTGACAATTAATAAAGTGGTTCCCACTGAGACAGGAAGAGAAGTACCAGCAGTGCCAAGTTTTTTTTCCCTCTCGCCCAGCTCCCCAAAGCAGCCTGAACTCTGGATCCAACCACGATTCTGTATCAGTTGAAAGTCAGCGAGTTGATTTAGAGGATCTCATATCCAGAATGACCATTTCCTCATGAAACATCAGGGCCCATTTTAGAGCTCTCTGTTGGCACGGCAACGGAGCAGTGATGAAACCACACGTTTATAGAATGCTAATAGCGCACTGCCAATAGCCTAGCCATGTATAAAGGCTATAAATTTACATACGGATAATACCGGAAAGGGGGACTGAGAGTGTAGGGGCCTGGATTTGCCCCCAGATACTAAACACATAAAAACACACACACACACACACACACACACACACACACACACACACACACCACACACACACACACACAAGCATGTATATACCACACCATAGACAAAATGCAAAATGATGAGCCTGAATGGCTCATTACAAAGTTTTTGATGTTTACACATATACAGACAAAAATGTGTGTGCAAATGCCTACGCACACAATACACACACTCACAACATACATGCACTCACACTCCCTTACATGTTTTCACATACCACACACATACATACGTGTATAACATACACAGGCATACACAAATTATAATTAATGAAGGTGTCAGTCCACAGATATTAAAACAAGACAGATTTTCAGCTGAGAGCCCAGGAGCCTTGTCTCTCTCCAGACATCACGAACTGCTCTTGGGTTTATCACAATGTGGGCTGTGATTAATTTTTTTTCTGCTTTTGCGTTGCGCAGATACTTCCCACGTGTCAAACGGCAGAAACTCACAGCTCTTCTGCTCTTTCTGCTCTGATATTTCCCACATTGTGAAGCGCACAGGGAACACAGACAGCATCTCAAGGTCAGTGTTTGTTTGCAATCATTTTCTGCAAACATGAATAAGTTGGATTTTGTACTCCAGCAAATAGATGCCCTGAAAGTCTCTCTGCACATGCATTGTGAAACCACCTTCACACTCTGACTGCTCTATAGCAATAATGATGAGAAGGTCATTATTTTTCCTTTTTGTGCGTTTACTGTCGGAAACCATACATATGTACAGCAATGCTCCATCAGAGCCATTTTCTTTTCACATTTTTTAAAAATAATTTAAAATTCTACATCACCAGCATTAGAATGTGGTGGAAGATGCTAAATTTACAGTGTCAACCTTTGTTTTGGACATAATAAAAAAAATAATTAAAAAAAGTTTTTCCCCCATTGAAAAACAAACGTTTTCCTTTTGTTCTTTTTCTTTTTTGTCTAAACATTCCGGTAGTGAAACTCTGGAAGTGAATCTTGGAATCCTTAAGTCTTTCATTATTCTGCGTTCCCACACATGCGGTACGGCGTAGCACATGGGGCGGAAGATTGTAAGCCCGCAGCAGGTGGTTGCTAAGCGCATACGAGGGGCCCAGTGGGTCCTGCATTCATATGAGCCCAAACAGCCCCCTGATTTACGGCACAACTTCCCCCCAAAAGAGTCTCCACAACATTACACAAGCTGCCCTCTTACCAATACCTGCCTCACCTGCAAATACAGCATCTCTGTCTTACCAATACCTGTCTCACCTGCAAATACAGCATCTCTGTCTTACCAATACCTGTCTCACCTGCAAATACAGCATCTCTGTCTTACCAATACCTGTCCCACCTGCAAATACAGTATCTCTGTCTTACCAATACCTGTCTCACCTGCAAATACAGCATCTCTGTCTTACCAATACCTTTCCCACCTGCAAATACAGTATCTCTGTCTTACCAATACCTGTCCCACCTGCAAATACAGTATCTCTGCTCTCCCTCCTGTCGTCTCACCTTCTCCTCATTCCTCGATGCCTCTTCCTCATGTCTCTGTTCCTCCTCCGCATTTCGGCACCTCTCCTCGTGTAAAAGAAACTGTGGCTTATTCCCGCGGGGGGATGGAGTGGGAAAGAGAAATAACACTATCACTGAGATGATACACACCACAGAGATCACCTCTATACACACACACACACACACGCACACACACAAATACAAATGTCATCGAGATAACTGTACATGGATACACATATACATACTTGATCTCTCTCGCACATGCACACACACACACACACACACACACACGCACACACACACAATCTCTCTTTCTCTCACCGTCTCACTCTTTCTTTTACACACACACAAAATACATATGTCATTGAGATCACTGTACATGTGTACACATACATACTTGATCTTTCTCACATGCACACACACACACAATCTATCTCTCTTTCTCCCTCTGTCTCTCTTTCTTTCTCTCTCTTTCTCCCCCCCTCTGTCTCACTCACACAAACACAATCTCTCTCTCTCTGTCTCTCTCTCTCTCTCTCTCTGTCTCTCTCTCTGTCTCTCACACACACACACACACACACACACGCCAGCCTGTGTACTGCCCCCTCCACCCACAGCCTCCCTCAGCTGGGAGAGAGTGAGGCTCCTGGGGCTGACAGACCCCCATTCAGCCCGCACCCCCCGGCCCCTCCACCCCCCTCCCCTTCCCTCCACCAGGAAAAAGAGCAAATCAAGGCAACCTATCTGCAAGTGTTCAGCATTAACCCCTGGAGGGAACGGAGGGAAAGAGAGAGAGAGTGTGAGAAAGAGAGCGGGAGGGAGGGTGCGAGAGGGATGGAGGGAGGGAGGGAGGGAGAGAGCGGAGGGGGAGGATATGTTAAGGCAGCAGAAACGCTGCATCAAACCGACGCGCTCCTTCGAAGAGGATGCAGCAGCTGCACGGTCACGTTCCCACTGAAGGGCAGAAGCAGGAGCAAGAGCGCCGACCGGCTCTGCCGCCCGCTAACGCTACGGACACTAAACACGCAAGTGTAGGGAGGGAGGGTTAAAATTTCCCCTCCCTCACCCTCTCTCTTTCCCCCTCCCTCCCTCCCTTTCTCTCGCTCTCTCTCTCTCTCTCTCTCTCTCTCTCTCTCCCCTCTCTCTCTCTCTCTCTCTCTGCTCCTTGGTTCAATTACCCCTTTCGGACATCTGCTGCAGTCCTACCCTCCGGATGGATGTTTGACGGCAACAAAAGGCTAACCGCTACATCTCAGCACCTCAACACAAAGGGGGTACACCGCGGGAGGCTGAGGGGGGCGAGATCGGGACGGACTTCTCTCTTTCTCTCTCTCTCTGTCCCCTGCAAGCCGACAGACCGACGCGCTTGTGGAGGTGGGGGAGATACTTTTCGATAACTGACGCCGCGTCCCCGAAGAAGGACTTGGGCTTTTTTTTTTCTCTTTTTTCCCCCTCTCCTCTTCCGGAGCTCGAGAGCACTCTCTGGCAAAAAAAAAACCCCATCTCACATCACCACGCTCCCCCCTCCATCTCTTTCTGCCTACCCCCCCGCACTGAAGAATTGTTGCCAACTATGCAGTTGCTAAGATAGTTTATAAAAAAAAGAGACAAATCTAAGGAGTGCGCAGTGAGTGCTTTAGCTGTAATTCCTTCCTCGTTTGGACAGGCATGGCAAATCAACTGGCCAAGTGACTGGGGGGAGGGGGGTGGGCCGGGTAGCGGTGGTGTTGGAGCAGGGAGGGGGGTGTCTGACATTAAAGTGAGGTGGGAGGAGGGTGTTGGTGGAGGGGGGGGGGGGGAGCTGCTTCAGTTTACAGATCGGAAGGAGATTGTTCGCAAAAAGAGAAATCGGAAAGGCGCTGCTGCCTTGCCCTGGTTTTTTTCAGTTTTTTGGCATGCGCCTTTGCTACGGAGATGGAGTTTGGCGAAAGGATTTCTGTGGAATCCAGCGGCGCTGGTGGCGGTAGCCAGGGCCGCTTGGCTGCAGTGCGGGACGCGGCATGCGTCCCTGGCAGCGCCGACACACACACCTGCTCTGCTCACCGGGCCTTACCTCGTTAACCAGCCCGCTTCACTGCTGTCCGTCCCCCTCCTCTCTGTCCCTCTCTCGCTCTCTGGATTTACCAGGAACCATTTTGCAGGATTGACTTTACTTTTCCTATGAAACAGGAGAGACAGGATAAATAAAGCCTGACTGACTGATCCCTTTCTGGATGGTGGATGTGAATTAAAACATTATACCTGCCTTTATGTGTGATTTACAAAAAAAAAAAAAAAAAAAAAGGACTTCTCAAAACTCGAGAGGTAGGTGTTCCTTTCCACTGATTCAAACCTCTTCTTTTCCCCTCCTTTCTCCTATACTTCTCTCCCTCTCTCCTTCTTTCTCTCCCACTCTCTCCTTCTCCCTCTCCCACTCTCTCTCTCTCGCCCTCTTTCTCTTTTCTCTCTCTCTCTCTCTCTCTCTCTCTCTCTCTCTCTCTCTCTCTCTCTCTCTCCTCTGTCCCTCTCCCTCTCCCTCCCCCTCTCTCCCTCTCTCTTCGTCGATGGATGAAAGATCCAGCGTCCTGCTTAACCCAGGGTAGGGCTGTCCCTCCCTCCCCAGCTCTGAGCCCCACCAGGGCCAATCCCCAGGTGATGTTGAATAATGACCGTGCCACATCATGAGTCTCCTGTGGCAGGTAACTGTGTCCCGTACCTGGAACGCCGCCCTGCTTTTTGTAGTCTACCTGATGGTGCGAGCGTGGAGTTTATGCGCCGCGTCGTCGGCTGCCTCGCCCCACACCTGCCCCGCCGTCTGTTCCTGCAGTAACCAGCTCAGCAAGGTGGTGTGCACCCGCCGCGGCCTGATCCGCGTGCCCCCGGGGATACCGCCCAACGTCCGCCACCTCAACCTGATGGAGAACTCCATCGAGCTCATCCAGGCCGACACCTTTCGGAACCTGCGGCACCTGGAGGTCCTGCAGCTGGGGCGAAACGCCATCCGGCAGATGGAGGTGGGGGCCTTCAACGGCCTGTCCAACCTCAACACCCTGGAGCTCTTCGACAACCGTCTGACGGTCATCCCCAGCGGGGCCTTCGAGTACCTGTCCAAGCTACGCGAGCTGTGGCTCCGGAACAATCCGGTGGAGAGCATCCCGTTCTACGCCTTCAACCGCGTGCCGTCGCTGATGCGGCTGGACCTGGGCGAGCTGCGGAAGCTGGAGTACATTTCGGACGGCGCCTTCGAGGGGCTCCACAACCTCAAGTACCTGAACCTGAGGATGTGCAACCTGCGCGAGATACCCTTGCTGGGCCCCCTGGTGGCGCTAGAGGAGCTGGAGGTGTCGGAGAACCACTTCCCGGTGATCCGACCCCGGTCATTCCGGGGCCTCCGAACTCTGAAAAAACTCTGGATAATGAACTCGCAGGTGAGGCTGATAGAACGCAATGCCTTCGACGACTTGACGGCCCTGGCGGAGCTGAACCTGGCCCACAACAACCTCAGTGCCCTGCCCCACGGCCTCTTCGCCCCCTTGAGGCACCTGGCAGAACTGCATCTGCACCACAACCCCTGGAGCTGCGACTGCGAAGCGGTGTGGCTCTCTGGGTGGGTGCGGGAGCGCATCGCCTCCAACTCCACCTGCTGCGGTCGCTGCCACGCCCCGCCCCAAATGCGCGGCCGCTACCTGGTGGAGGTGGAGCCCAGTGGGTACCGTTGCTCCGCCCCTTTCATCAGCGATGCCCCCAGGGACCTGAACATTTCTGCAGAACGGGAGGCGGAACTCAGGTGTCGAACGTCTCCGATGTGGTCCGTCCGGTGGCTGTTGCCCAATGGGACCATTCTGACCCACGGTTCGAGCGACCCACGAATGGTGGTGCTGATCGATGGGACGCTGACCATCTCGAACGTCCTGCCGGCCGACAAGGGCACCTACATCTGCATGGTGGCCAATGCTGCGGGCAGCTCCAACGCCTCCGCCTATCTGAACGTCAGCGGCGGAGAGCTCAACACCTCCAACCTAAGCTACTTCACCACTGTCACCGTGGAGACGCTGAGCCCCACAGCCAAGCCCGCCCCCTCTGGCCCTCCTGCTCCGCCCATCAAGCCCAATGCGCCAAACTCGCCGGCGGTGACCGCCTCCCCCTCCGTCTTTCAGCCCGCGTTCATCTCCACGCCAACCGTCCTGTTCCACAGCACCCAGCCCCCCGTCCCACCCTCTGGCCCCACCCCGAGTCCTGGCCCCACAGCCAAGGGTTCGGGGAAGCTGCCCGCCAGCATCGACGAGGTGATGAAGACCACGAAGATCATCATCGGCTGCTTTGTGGCGGTAACCCTGCTGGCTGCGGTCATGCTGATCGTCTTCTACAAACTGCGCAAGAGACACCAGCAGCGGAGCACGGTGGGGGCCGCCAGGACCATAGAGATCATACAGGTGGACGAGGACATCCCCCCTCCGGCCTCAGCAGGCGCCGCCACCGCCAGCATACCCGGGGAGGGCGCAATGCTGCCCCCTACAGTCCGGGAGCACAACAGCACCTTCAAACACACCTATAGCACCTACACACCAGCGCGCCCCGCCCCCTGGACTGAGTACAGCCTCTGCAGCTCGCTCCATCGATCCAGACCCAGCAACATCACCACTGTCCCTGACACCTACAGCTTAAAGACTAACACCAAGGACAGGGTGCAGGAGACACAGATATAAAAACTCCATGCAATACAATGCACAAAAACACACACACACACACACACGCATACACATGCACACATACTCACACATGCACCTACAAACACCACACACACACGCAACAGCTTCTTTTGTACAAAGTGCAAAACTGAGACTGTTTTTTTTTGTTTTTTGTTTTTTTTTGTGTAAATGCTTATACGTAAATACACACCATATATAAAAAATGCGTAAATACATAAATAAATGTACTATGGGCTGGTTACGAGAAGCAGATTACATGGGGGGAAAATTAAATCTAAACTATTTTCTGACTTGTAACTTCTATTTAAAAAATGAGAGTTGTTTAAAAAAAAATCTGTCATAACTTTGTGAAAGAAGGGAGAACGTGTTTGAAAAAAAAAGGGCATTGTGTAATTTTTAGATGATGCAGTGAATATTGATTTCTACAGAGAACTCTTTCTAAAAATATTAATGAAAAAGCCCCCTAATCAACCTTTACTGGTTTATCTTGTAAAAAAAAAAGCACCAAGAATTTGTACTGTGCCAAATGTTATAAAACGCAATAAAGGATTTTTTGGAAGAATTGAGATAGATGTGGCGCATAGTCTGCTGTACTGAAGTTAGCAGCCAACTGCCTTCAGACTGCAACACATTTCTGCTGCTGCCATTTAACCCTGTGTGTGCCGAAGGGTTCAGGGCCGTTGGTTTATTCACTTTTTTTTTGTTCTGGAGGAAGGCTTTAATTAAGATACGACAGAAAAAATGCATGCCTCCACTGCTCGGATTCTTCTCCCTATTCCGTTTTCCCTTAGTGATGCGGAAATGTCTCGGTGGAACAGCCACAAACCCAGAACAGCCTGACAAGTGAGTGTGGCCTGATTTCACATCTGTCCACCCAGCACACAGAGGAACAGCAGCTTGCCTCTGGAGGAAAAAATACAGCTGAATCTGAGTTTACCTCAACAAAAGGGAGCATATATATATATATATATATATATATATATATATATATATATATATATATATATATATATATATATATATATATATATATATTAATGTCAAGGCTTTAATTTTATCCCTGGTCTCTTTTTCTCTTGACAATTTACTTGCCTTGAATTTCATTTGTACTAAATTTCCAGTTCTCCAGAATTCCATTTCCACAGCATTTCTAATGCTGTGCACTGATTAGAACTTAAGCCAGGTTATGGTATATGCTGACTGGAGCCTAATGCAGTCATGCAGTTATTAATTCAGCTAATGCATTAAAAAATGCAGTTAATGCATTACAAATGCAGTTAATGCATCTGAAAAAAAGACAGTGGCTGTAAATTTATGTGGGTAGCAATGCTATAACCAGAAGAATGTCTATTTCTGTTACTAACGTCACAACCAGAATAGAAAATAATGCAATTTTTTTTATTTTTTTTAACTTTTATTATCAAAACAGAATCCAATACTGTTACTGTACACTTAAGGGTGGAAGGTGAATAATTCCACATTAATATTCCACGCACTGATGTTTGAGTCACCCGTACATCTATGCATCATCCTCCACGTCTCCCTTTCCTGGAATGCGCAGTGACAGGAGTTATGGAACGGCTGTTCTTTCCACTGTCATGTCTCCACTGAGATACCCTATACAAATTTATGCGTGTGTAAATATGCTTAAGTATAACCCGGAGGAGCGTTCTGTCCTTGTAGGTTGGAAATGGGGAGGAGGACAGGAGCAGCTCACAGTGCTAACTGCTTTAGACCGATAAGAGGCTAGGCTCATTTGCAAGGCTATATGTCACAGGGAAACTGCATTGGTGTGAACTGACTGTTTAAATGGCATGCTCCAATTAAGCTACAGATAGTGAACAAATAAAATGTAAACAATTAAGTGCTCTGTGATATCCACATTTCATGTGACTACTGCAGTAATATAGATTCATATACAAGTGTTGTACTGGTATAATGGATGCTACACTAGGATAACAGGGAGAAACAGTGTAGTTACTTAACAGGGGGCTGGGCCTCAACTTTGTGATTAATCTGGCTGCTATAACCCCACCATTAAATTGACACATGATCCTTAGTCACTTGCTTGTTTTGCACTTCAGATTAATGCACCAGCATCACGATCCTGAAGTGAGCACTTCTGCCTACTGTTACCTTTTACTGATGATGTCATTCCCTGAGAGTTCCATGCTGTCAACACCTTGGACACTGTTGCTCAGGAAACATTAGCAAGTTAAGTTTGCTGCGAAATGCTCACCAAATATCATGACTTTTCACAGTCGCTGAGCTCTCATCTCTAACAATCACCTCTTCGTTAAAGTCACTGCACTCTCATTTCCAACAATCCCACTCTTTCACAGTCACTGAGCTCTCCCCTCTAACACTCACCTCTCTTTCACAGTCACTGAGCTCTCCTCTCCAACAATCACCTCTCTTTCACAGTCACTGAGCTCTCCTCTCCAACAATCACCTCTCTTTCACAGTCACTGAGCTCTCCTCTTCAACAATCACCGCTCTTTCACAGTCACTTTGCTCTCCTCTCCAACAATCGCCACTCTTTCACAGTCACTGAGCTTCTCCTCTTCAACAATCACCACTCTTTCACAGTCACTGAGCTTCTCCTCTCTGACAATCACCACTCTTTCACAGTCACTGAGCTTCTCCTCTTCAACAATCACCACTCTTTCACAGTCACTTAGCTCTCCTCTCCAACAATCACCTCTCTTTCAGTTACTTAGCTCTCCTCTCCATCAATCACCACTCTTTCACAGTCATTGAGCTCTCCTCTCCAACAATCACCTCTCTTTCACAGTCACTTAGCTCTCCTCTCCAACAATCACCAGTCTTTCAGTCACTTAGCTCTCCTCTCCAACAATCACCTCTCTTTCACAGTCACTTAGCTCTCCTCTCCAACAATCACCATTCTTTCACAGTCACTGAGATTCTCCTCTCTAACAATCATCCATCTTTCACAGTCAATCTGTGTTTCAGCCAATCTGGCCATAATTACAGGCAGCCAGCACAGTCCAGTATTTTTATGCACAATTGTATGCATGCAGGGATATTATTCGCTTAATTAACGGATGAGGCTTGTGCGGTGGGCTCTGCTTTGCATATATTTGCTATATTTGTTTTTGTTCGCTGCCTGTATGATTAATGTGAAATGAGAGACACGCCTCTCTTGCAAATGATTGGCATGTGTTTGCAGTGACCCTGGCTTTAATTCTGTGTTCCCTCTCAGTAAAACTTAAACAATGGCATTTTTGCAATGCGGAAACAGTCGGCCAAATTAGCCAGGACAGAAGAGCCCAGCGGCATTAGATTATTTGTGTGAAAGGAGTATCGGCGCTCTGCAGCTACATTCCTGCGCTGAAGACCCTGTCTGACTCGGGTGACTGTAGCCTACGTTTCTGTGCTTTAATCAGGATGGGGTTTATAAAACAGTCCCCCTGACAGATCACAGAGAACAAGCAGCAATTAGATGGTGAAATGTGCTGGACACGGAATCCACCCGCTGTATTTTTTTTAGGAGCACACAAATTAGCGGCTCCTCTGTGCCTTAAGATTGAAGATGAGTACCTTTACGGTGGAAAAGGCCGTCCCTCAGTTCCTTAAACAAAACCACGCTTTTAATCAAACGCGTTTTTCAGTTTGCCGCGCGGCTCAGTGGCCGGCCTATGACCCCTGGGGGGTTTTTTTTTGCCGCGGTAAAGATGCACTTCAGGATAGAGTGTCCCTAAACGTGCCAGCGGGGACGCTTTCTGCAGCACTTTCTCCAACCTGGGGAAAAACAATCAGACAGACCTCATAAATTGAGCAGACCCAAAGGCACTCTGTCCCCGTCCCCATTAGTGCTAATAGTCCTCACCCCGGAGCCTCCGGCTTTGCGGGTTTGAATGCTGGTTTTGCTTCGTTTCATGAACGGCTGCGCACACCATCGTGGGTTCACTTCTGTATTGGACAACAGCGAAATATTCTCACGGAGGGGAGTCACATGTGAAGTCTTCAGCTCATGGCTTGACCAAAAAATCCAATCCAATCAAGTAAATGATTGAGATAATTACATTTGTGAGGGTAGAAAGTTTGCATTTCACATTTCACAAAAAAGTTAAATGGATTGGCCGTTTGTGTGCCCTCTGAAGACGCTAGTGAGGGGGAGGGGGGGGGGGGGGGGGGGTTGCTGATGGGGATGGTGGAAAACCCCCTGTTGTGAACCACAGGAGGCAGATTTGATAAGGAGCACTCTAAACCAACGAGAGTGTAGGGGAATCGCTGCAGTTGTGGCAGCTGGAGATTGAATGAGATGCACATGCTAATGTGCTAACGTGTTAATGTTCTACTATGCTAAGGTATAGAAAAGACCTTCAGCCTCACAGGGTGGTTTGGGGTAGGGGGCTGCTGAGAGAAAGGGTGGTGGGCAGGGGTGTTGATTAGCAACCTCTGATAGTGTTTGGGTTTAATTACCTGGCAGATACCTGTGATTATCTATGTGGTGGAACAGCGCTGCCTTTCTGGCTTTATAGCTTGGATGTCAAACTCCAGTCCTGGGGGGCTGTGGTGTCTGATGTGTTTTGTGTTTCATTTGTGATTGATTGACTAAAGATTCTGCACATCTCCTTTCAAAGGCCAACATTGGCTGCTTATTTAAAGGAGACCACAAAAACCTGCAGACACAGCATCCCCTCAAGGACTTGAGTTGAACTTGCAAATACAGCACCCCCTGAAGGACTGGAGTTAAACCTGCAGACACTGTGGCCATCCAGGACCGGAGTTTACGATCCCTGCATTAGATTTTTAGATGTTTAGTAGCTTTTTGGACAAACTGGCCTTTTTAACTGGGTAAATCTACTTTGGAGAACAGCCAGTGTTTGATTTGATAAGGCTTATTATATATTGAGGGTTTTCTGTCTTCTCAGTGGCCAGAGCCCTCATTATCCGCTTCTACATATCCACACATCATTCTTTAAATGCTAATGAAGTCCCAGTATTTTCCAGCAGGAACTCTGAGGGATATTAAAGAGGGCGAGACCGAAGGATTTTCAATCATCAGGCCTGGGACGTGCTGATATCGGTAGCTTTTTTTCCGCATGTGAATCAGGGGTGGGCTTTTGCTGTCCGTTTCTGACTGATACACATTGTGTAAATAGCAGGTGCGGTCAGTTCCAGGGCCCAGCGCTCCAGATTTCTATCACATAATGAAGTTTACTGCAGCCTCTGTAACATTGCTCTTCTCTCACTACCTCGTGTCTGTCTCTCCCTCCATCTCTCTCGATCTCAATCTCTCTCTTGCTTTGTCGCCCTCTCTCCATCTTTCTGCCTTTCTCTGTGTCACCTTTTCCCTCTCTCCCTCCTCTCTCTGTCTATCTCTCTCCCTGTCTCCCACCTCTCTCTCTGTCTCTCTCTCTCTCTCTCTGCCAATAGCTGGCTTTGTTCTTTGACAGCCCTTGTGTGCAATGATCCATGGCCCTGTAACTATGCAATGGCCCGCAACATTGCAGAGTTCATTCTCCCTGTCATTTGACACAGCGCGATAAAGAGACAGCTAGAATAAACAGCCCTGGACCAGCTTTCATGGGCATATGAAATGTGTCCGGTCTGCATGATCGCACAGACTTCCCGTCAAGTCCGTCAGGCGTATGTGGACACTCTCAATGACATCCCACACTCAGTGTAGCCACTGATACCAGACAGTAAAGTACGTTTCTGTAAATGTGTAGAGATTACAGGTTTGACAGTCAAAATTATGCCGAATGTGAACACCGCAGGGTTGACGTGCTCTGAATCTATTTGTTATTTCGGATTACTAATAAGGGTATCAGGGTTGAACCAGTTTACACAACATCATCTGGATCAGCGGAGGTGACGCATCAGGAATGTTACGTTTACGGAGTGTTACAGAGAGCCATTACAGAAATGACCTGTTACAGACAGGACAGCTGTTCTAGTGGAGGGAAGTTATAGAGAGAGACTGTGTTACAGAGAGGAGAGGTGTGTTTGTTAAAGGTTTGTTATGGCGAGAGGCTGTGTTTAAAGGGAAGAGAATATTAGAGTCCAGCCCTGTCTTACATACCCAGCATAATCTGTACACATTTTGGTAAATACTAAAATAAATATTTTCTCTTGAGAATATTCTCAATTAGAGCAGAAAACATTATTCATTTTGAGCTCCATATGGATCCCCAAGTTACTTTAGGATAAACTAGGATAAAGTTTTGACTGTTTTGTTTAAACTCTGAAAGCAAATGGCGTGTTACTAATCCACACAATTTACTAAACAAGACTCACTTAACTATGAATGCTCTGAGACACAACAATAAATGGAGATTTGAGTCATACACCATAAAAATCATTAACCAAAATATTTTTTCAAATTATTTGGAATAATATAGGAATTTAAGTGATTATAGCAAGATGTGCATATTATGCAGCTATCTGAAACAAAACTACGGCACAAAATGAGTTTCTATGAAATCCAATAAAGAACAGAGATAGGCCTATACAAATAATTACTTCATTATAATAGATTAATATTCAACACAGCGAGATGGAACACACTGTAGAGGGATTGATTTTTCCCCCGTATTTGCACCGAGAGATTAAAAAAACAGACTTGGGTCAAATACGTATTTGAAAGACATTCATTATTTAGTTGCCGGTCAATTTGAAAACACTCCCACAGACCCTTGAGAATTTTCAAGGAAACATGTTGCAGATCCAAATTTACAATCATGTGAACGATTAATTTTGTTCTCACTACTGGTGAAAATTGATGTTTCTTTTCAAATTGTTATTAATCTGCAGGAATTCTTGCTGTTATCTAAAGGGTTAAAAGTATTTGTAATTTTAAAAGTGACCCGCGTCTGGAGGGGATAGACCCGCAGTCTCAGAGCACTCAGAGACACCGCCGAGACAAAACGCACTGATTGTGTTCACCCTCAGGATGACAGCGAAAGGCTGTGCTTCTGTTCCCAAAATGGCGCATGATCGATACGCCTGTTCCACTCTTGACAGGAAGTGTCCTTGTGCGGCGGCATCCAGCTCCACGTTCCCTCCGTTTCCCAGCTTCTGCTCACACATCTTTTCTTTTTAACAAAGCAGTTCACGCAACTTTGTGAAAATAACATTCATAATCATTATATAATTATTCATAATATCACTTAAATAATTTAGTATATAATTTCAATATTCATGCAGTATATATAATATTCATATTCTCCAGGTTTCAAAAGCAGCTCTTGGTATGGAAATATTAAGAGATCCCACATAACAGAAACATCCCAGTTAGTTTTTCTTGTTTGGTTGTCAGAATTATCTGTGTATTGACATTGCAATTTTTTGACTATTGCTATTTTTTCTAAATAAATAAACTTGAATATTACAGTATAACAATGTTCCATGACCGCTCCTGCAATGTGTTTTAAAAGTCATGTTCTGGATATAACCAGGGAATTTGCATGTTACGAGTATTTACCATAATTTTCAGAGAAAGTTCTGGGTTTCTGCTGGATTGCGACCACCATCGCTCCACCACCTCCACCCCCTCCACCCCCTCAGTCTCTCATGTGAACAGTTGATTACCCACCAGCTGTTCAACATCGATGCCTGTGTTCGAGCTGGCAAACAGCGGCTGCTTTTGTCCTTAAAAAAAAAAAAAACTGCTTGTAGGGCTGGTTTTTCTCAACACACATTACTGTTCTCCAAATTTAGACTTTGTGTTTTTAATCATCCTATGGGCCTGTGGGATGCTATTAATATTGACCCTGTTGACATTAAAGGCGGTGAAAGAAACGCTGCGATGTGGGCCGGATAATTAGGTTACGCGGCGCTTTCTGGCCTGGTCGGCACCGCCGTGTTGTGCTTAATGACAGAACAGTGCAGGGCTGCTAAGCACCACACAGGGAAAATGCTGCTCTTTGCACATACATTCTTTTAAAATAAAATGAAATAAATGATTACAGAAAAGAAGTGTTTATGCCTGTATAGTACAATTGCAACCAAGCACACACACATGTACTCACGCGCACACACACACATACACACACACACACACACACACACACACACACACACACACACACACACACACACACAGTCTAAGGAGACGCCTGACAGTCCCTTACTGACAACATGATTCATTATTGGAGCAGTGAGAAAGTCTCATTGAAAATATTCTTCCAAAGCTCACTATGGAAAAGGTTGTTTTTTTTAATTATAACTTTTTAATAAGTATCTTTAATAAAAACCTTCAGGTACACTGTTTGCCTGAGATATTATATATATTAATATTAATATTTTTGAGTGTTAGGGTGATATTTTGGGATGTGGCTGTGATGCCTTGGTCTCCATCGCAGGTTTTATTTTTGTCTTCATTAAATAACCAGGAGAGTGTCCCCTGAGAGACCTGGGAATATGGCAGCATTGAATACAAAGGAAATTATAGGAACTATCCGTACACTGGAATAGGTGACACATGGGAAGAACTTAAAGGATAAGTTCGCTATTTTGGACCTTGGACCCTATTTGCAGTCTGTCTTCCATGAACCTGACACATTGAGTCCATATTTCCGCTGATCGGTCCAGTATTGAGCTAGCTACAGATTTCCTGTAGGCTCTCACTGGGCTACAATAGAAGTCAACGGGGCAATTAGAAATGTTATCGAAAAACAACGATAAATGTGCTTTCATGTACAATAAATGAGACGGGAAGCTCAGGGTGTATTGTTACCGGTCTCAGTATGCTCTCCTGTGAAATGTATCTCAATCCGAACATTTTTACGTGCTTGGCATGGCTTGGAAGTAAGCATTTCTCTGTTGCTTGTTTTCGCTGCTCCCGCGGAGTACTATGTGTCGGGGGTGGGGGAGCTGGAAGGTGTGCCGGCCGTTTACGAAACTATCTATGTGAGCAGTCTGCGTTTGTTTACCTGCAGCAACGTAGGCTACAATTTCCACAAAAAAACTTGGATGATGGATGACTATAATGATTACGAAGACGAAGAATTCGATTTTGACTTTGACGTTACTGGCTACAGATTTGAGCCAGAATACACGGACACGGAACTACAAGAGATGGATGATAAGAGAGCAAGAGAAGAGAGAGAGGCTGAAGTTGCGCAGGTAATGTAAATTATTACAAATGATGATTACAAACACTGCGTTACAAATAGTTCTGCTGTAGGCTACTAGCTAGTAAACTCCAACGGGAGGTCAGGATTTGTGATCAACTGCTTTTCAAGCGGCCTCTCTACAACGTAGCTAGACTGCGGAAGTTTACAGTGCGAGGTAGTGCGGTCGGAGAAATAGTTCTGTTTCAAATGGAACTGTTGTTTCAACGTTCGGTTTGCGTTTGCGATAGCCTACATTTCACAGGAGAGCATACTGAGACCGTAAGAATACACACTGAGCTATAAAAGCACATTTATCGTTGTTTTTCCATAACATTTCTAATTGCCCCGTTGACTTCTATTGTAGCCCAGTGAGAGCCTACAGGAAATCTGTAGCTAGCTCAATACTGGACCGATCAGCGAAAATATGGACTCAATGTGTCAGGTTCATGGAAGACAGACCGCAAATAGGGTCCAAGGTCCAAAATAGCGAACTTATCCTTTAACTGCATCAGGGATCTCAAACTCCAGCCCTGGGGACTGCAGTGCCTGCTGGTCTTTGGTGTGTTTCAGCACTTAAGTGATTAATTGAAGTCACTGATTGGCTAACGAGTCCACACACCTTGTTTCCAGGTCCCAAAGTGGCGGCTGATTGAAAGGAGACCACATATACCTGCAGACGCTGCATCCCTCCAGGGCCTGAGACCGACTCCCTTGCAGTACAGAAGCAATTCATACATCACAATTAACGGAACAGATTAGATTACACAGAACAGCTGACGCATACATTAGAAGCCTCAGAAAGCATTACAGTCATCCTAAATGTGACAATCTATCATGGGTTTAAAATAATGTATGGATATCAGCATTCCCTGCCAAAGGAAAATTATTTATGAATATTAGCATTCTCTGCTAGTAGAAAAATCGTTTTCGGATATCAGCATTCCCTGCTTGTGGAAAAATGTGAGAGAAGCTGCTTCAGGAATGTGGTTTCATAGTTTTAGGTACAGATACTTTATTTACTGGTTTATAAATAAATTAATTATACCTACAGTGAGAATATATATATATAATCACAAAAATATTCCTATATATTTTTGAGCATCTTAAAGACCCTCTGCAATCACATTTTTTTTCTTCATTTAATGTGTTGACTGAGTCAACAAGATAAAAATCTTGCTTTTTCAAAATTCAAAAACAAGAAAATTATGAAAAAAAAAAATATATATGCTTTTATGTAAAGCATGCAATTTATAAACATTGAGTGCTGGAGGTCTGATGCAGCATATCGAGCATAGCGTCAGTTCAGGCAGGTCACGAGAGTGAAACCCGGCCATAGTTAATCAGCTGACAGCTCAGCTGAGTAGTGACGTTTCACCCATCAGTCCATTCACATAACAAGGCGGTCTATTTAACCGCCTCGCCCTACCATGGTGGGATCCCCTGTCAGCACACCCGCTGCACACAAAACCCCCCCCCTTCCACCCCAGCTCCATCTCCCATTGCGCACATTACACCTAGCCTATATCACTCCTGCATGAATCACTAACATTTTTCGAGTGCCTACTGATTTATTTTCCTCTCTCCTTCACGCTTACGGCATCCGCCGGAGCGGTAGCTATAGATCAACAAACATCGTTCTCCAGAAGCAGACGGTCAGCTCCAGCTCCATGCATGTACCCAGCTATGATGCACCTGCCGGGCTTCAATCAGTCTTCCTCACCGGCTCCTTATACATTGACATTTTCATATGTTCGGTCTACCAAATTTCTATTCTGTAATCAGCATTTAGTAAACCGGTGCCAGTCAGCGGCGGATGGACTTCCCCCCTCAGAGTCAGGTTCTGCCCAAGGTTTCTTCCTGCTAACAGCAGGGAGTTTTTCCTTGCCACTGTCGCCTTAGGCATGCTCTACGGGGTTTCAGGCCCGGTTCCTTGTAAATTGTTGTGATAATGTCACTTAAAAAGTGCCATTTATACATATATATAACTGACTGAATGGAATCTGTAAAAAACCATTCTCAGTGCTGCGGTTCTGTTCTAGCGTAACCCTAATGGGGGTTGTGCAGCTGCCCTCGCCGCCATACCCATGCTTGCTCGCGTGGATGGGCAGGAGGGGCTTGGTGAACAGAACCATACCGCCCAAACCTAAAAATGTATTGTTTTCATAATGTCATAAAAGTTATTTGAACAACAGTGGCCTGACTGAAATCTCTTTTGGCACTGAAGTTTCACCTCTGATTGGCAGCCCACTCTACCGACACAGTGCTGATTGGTTAGAATTTAAATGTCATGTTAATTATGCATGTAACATTATTTCCAAAATTTTAAATCTTCCTGTTGTTGATAGTGTAATAACTTAGTTTCTTTCAGTATAAAAACTTAATTGAATAACTGAATAAAGTAGGCTTAATATCATGGTATTGGCGTATTTCGTCTCTATATGTATAGCTACTAAAAATGATTATTTTGAGTTTTGACTGCGCAGCGTCTCAATGTACCATTGTGGTGATCAGATTTTCATCTCTTATTCAGTGTCTTTGTGATAAGGTTTAGAAATTATTATTATTATTATTATTATTAGTCATAGTAGTAGTAGTAAGGATGTTTGGTGTGTTAGGATTAAAGGTGATACAGTCGTGATGAATGCTCTTCACTGGTGTTTTATCAGAAAGAGGCATTTTGGCAAACGCATCCCTGCAGTGTTGGCAAGGAGCACACAAACATTCGCTCAAAAGAGCGCAACCATTATGAATTCATTAGCATTGTTCTGGAAGTAGCTATAGGAGTGGGGCGTCTTCTTCGCAGCAAACACTGCTCCAGAACGCCATGAAAGTTAATATGCTAGACACACGTGAACACGCATGCATTGCACACAAACAAACACATATGTAAAATGTCTGCGTGTCTATACACGCACACACACACACACACACACACTTTCCCTCCCAGCTGTCTGCAGAAAACTCAGAAAACTTATGAATCCATTTGAAGCATTATTTCTGGAACAATTAATGCGTCTGGGTGACTGTCCAAATGGCAGGTATTATCTTCTGTTGCTCATCCGGCTCATGCACTTCCATTCCTGTGATTTATTTTGTTTGGGTTCAAATCAAATCAAATCAGTTCACAATAGCATTATTTTTCATGCCAGAGAAATTCCTGTGTGGTGACAGGTAGGTACATAAAAATAAAGCAACTGCTCCAGGCCTGTAGAGAGGCTCAGAGTAAGTAAAGCACTCCTGTGGCAGGACTGCACGCACACAAATAGGTAGAACAAAATGCTGAGCAGCGCCTCCCTAATTCCGCTTGACTTGCATATTATGTTCCGTAATCCTCATCCTTGTCAGCTTTGCACCTGTTAGACTGCTGATATTGCACACTTTCACTGGTGTGTGAACAGACTCCATTTCATCGCGGTGCAAACGCATTTATCTACGCAAATCCAGCTAAGCAAAAAAATGCAATGCAGACTTATTCTCTTCCTTTCTCTGCAGCCATTCAGCAAACGCGCTCACCTGCTGCTTCTGCTTTTGCTGGGAGGAAATGCTGCAGAATCCTGACAGATAGCATTTGTGTGTGTGTGTGTGTGTGTGTGTGTGTGTGTGTGTGTGTGTGTGTGTGTGTGTGTGTGTTGTGTGTGTGTGTGTGTGTGTGTGTGTGTGTGTGTGTGTGTGTGTGTGTGTGAGAGAGAGAGAGAGAGGTGTGTGTTTAGATCTGTGTGTGTGAGAGAGGGGGTAAGTTTGCATCTGTGCATGTGCATGACTGTGTGTGTGTGAGAGAGAGAGAGAGAGAGAGAGAGAGAAAGAAAGAGGTGTGTTTGCGTCTGTGCATGTGCGTGTTTGTGTGTGTGTGGTGTGTGTGTGTGTGTGTGTGTGTGTGTGTGTGGTGTGTGTGTGTGTGTGTGTGAAAGAGGGGTATGTTTGCATCTGTGCATGTGTGTGACAGTTTGTGTGTGTGTGTGTGTGTGTGTTGTGTGTGTGTGTGTGTGTGTGTGTGTGTGTGTGTAAGAGAGAGAGATAGAAACCTTTATTGCAGGGAAGTCCCACTGAGACCAAGGTCTCTTTTTCAGGGGAGCCCTGATTACAATAAAACATTTACAGTGACAGTTTTACAAAACTTTTTGTAAAAATTACAGTTTAGATCCAAGATCACATACACCAAGCGCAAATATAGGGGGGAAAAAAAGCATTTAAAAAAAATAATAATAATAAATAAATAAAAAACATAAAAAGGACATAAGACATGGAATAGTGATCTGATTGTCCTAATTTATCACTAAAGGCAGGTACATTCGGCCTCTTTTAGTATCATATCCATCACTAATTTCTTGAAGGACTCGATCGGGGTAAGGCAATCTAACTTCAGTATATCCTGACATTTATTCCACATATAAGGTGAATATGCGCTAAAAGCAGGATTGCCCAGATTTGTTCTAGTTCTGGGTGCCTCTAACGTAATCCAATCTGGAGATCTGATACGATGACTTGCGATTTTTGATGGACAGAAGCCTGGTCAGGTAGAGAGGAAGTTTGCCTAGCAAGGCTTTATAAATAAATAGAATGCTATGTTGCTTCCTTCTCTCTTTCAAGATGGCGTCGCGACCAGTCGCAGAGGCTCAGTGCTCTCCCGTTCGGTGCTTTTTTATTGTTATTCATTCATTCATTCATTCATTCTATAATGAAGAGAATACCATCCTACTGAACTATATAAAGCACAGTGATGCGTTCGGAAACCATCTCCTGTAATGAAGCGCAATGCGCTATGATAAATTACGTCCAAGGGCCTTAAAGTACTGTTAGAGGCATGCCTGTACAGTACATCCCCGTAGTCAAATATAGGTAAGATTCTCACCTACACAGTCCTCTTCCTGTTGTCCAATGAAAAACAGGATCTATTTCTGTAAAGAGAGAGAGAGAAGACAGACAGCGAGAGAAAGAGACAGACAGAGACAGACAGAGACAGACAGAGACAGACAGAGACAGAGAGAGACAGAGAGAGAGGGGGGGGGGGGGGTGTATCTACCCCTGGGAGATCTGAAGTCATCATTAATAATGACGGACTGCCATAAGCAGTAAGTGTGATGTGCTTTTAAACTCTCTGGCCAGCCTGCACACCACACTGATCCAGAGCAGATAAGAGGCAGATGAGCACTGACTCTGCAGATAGAGCAGCAGGGAAAAAAACACCAGAGTAGGGCTGCCTGACTCTACTGTGACTCTCCCTTAGGGAGGAGCATGACTCTGCTGTGACTCTCCTTTAGGGAGAAGCATGACTATACTGTGTCGTTCCCTTAGGGAGGGAGTACGACTTTACAGTGGACTCTCCCTTAGAGAGGAGCATGACTCTGCTATGACTCTCCCTTAATGAGGAGCATGACTCTGCTCTGACTCTCCCTTAGGGAGGAGCATGACTCTACTGTTGACTCTGTCTTAGGGAGGAGCATGAGTCTACTGTGTCTCTCCCTTCGGGAAGAGCATGACTCTGCTCTGACTCTGTCTTAGGGAGGAGCATGACTCTACTGTGTCTCTCCCTTCGGGAAGAGCATGACTCTGCTCTGACTCTGTCTTAGGGAGGAGCATGACTCTACTGTGTCTCTCCCTTCGGGAAGAGCATGACTCTGCTCTGACTCTGTCTTAGGGAGGAGCATGACTCTACTCTGACTCTCCCTTAGGGAGGAGCATGACTCTACTGTGTCTCTCCCTTCGGGAAGAGCATGACTCTGCTCTGACTCTGTCTTAGGGAAGAGCATGACTCTACTGTGTTTTTCCCTTCAGGAGGAGCATGATTCTGCTATGACTCTGTCTTAGGGAGGGAGTGTGACTCTGCTCTGACTCTGCTCTGACTCCATATTAGGGAGGAGTGTGACCCTACAGTTATTTTTTCTTAAGGAGGACCGTGACTCTGCTGCGACTGTCTTAGTGAAGGGGGTGTGTGGACTCTGCCTTGGAGAGGAGTGTATGGCTGCTGTGACTCTCTGTTAGAGGAAGGTGTTTGCGTGTTGGCTTTGTTTAAGAGTGGCTGGTGTGGGTAGTACTGCAGAACCCAGCATGTTACTCCCTTATGGCCAGTAGCAATTAGATTGATTCACACAGAGAAACATTTGAGGGAGAGGGGAGAGAGAGACAGAGAGGGAGAGATAATAGGAATG